>LPNX010815720.1:93648-379748 GCA_001517045.1 Pseudotsuga menziesii | reverse complement strand
TGATGTTACAAGCTCGGGAGAGCCAATAGCTTTCCAACAAGACAGGGACAAAACTGAAGTTGAAGCTCCTTCATCTAAGACAGTTCTAAAGACCTTATTTTTGACTACATTCATGATGATTTGGAAAGCGAGTTTGTGAGGTAGTCTAGACTTATATTTCTCAATGTTGAAATGAATCAAATTAGTATTGTCCTAGTCTAAAGCTCCTAACGTAGTTAACAAGTTTTTGCGTTGTGTAGGACAACTTTGGAGTACTTCCAAGGTAGAAATTGTACATGGTGCCTAAGCGAGATCTTCGACTACATTATAAAATTGAGTAGCTTGGGAATCAAGGTTAAAAAAATCCTTCCGAAGAGTACTCTTGGGTGGACACAAAACCATGTCGAGAGTAGGGTTCTCGATGGTTAGGGGGACAGTAGACAAGGATTCGAGAGAACCAGTAGAGGGAGATTTTCCTGAAGAAGAATTGTCTTCTTTCTTGTCTGCGGGTTTGTCATAACTCTGACTTCAAGTTTTCAAACTAATAGTATCCAAGGACATCATGTGAATTTCCTCTGAAGAACTAGAGTTTCCCTGATTAGACATGTGGTCTATTAGTTGTTGTTGAGAGGGAAAAGGATCTGTGAGAACTGTGGGTTCAGGATTAGTTTTCAAAAATTGGGTGATTTCCTCCCAACAAGGACACTGTTTTGTGAAATGGTCACCTCCGCATAGCAGACATGGATATTTTTCTTTTCTTTTCCCTTTATTGTTATCATTGGTGGTTGGTTTTGGATTCTCTTGTTGGTTTCCAGGTTTTTTGTTTTTAGCTTTACCTTTCTTTTTTACTGTTGCCGGGAGTTTGAATACTCTGAATAGAATCGACCTCGGTGGAAACCTTGGGATTCAAAGGAGTGGGGGTGGCAGTTTGGGGTTTCTTGGTAGGTTTAGCTACTGATGAGGACCAGATTGAACCAACAATCCCATCAACAGGAACTTCTACTAGTGGCTTTGTAGGATCGATGCTTGGGTGAGGAGTGTGAGGGATCAAGTCATACAAAGTTCCAGACTGGGAATAGACCAATTATAGATATTGGGCTCGACTAATGGCTTCTCTTAAGTAATGGCACTAACCATAGCCACATCTCAGGCAATAGAAGGAAACAAATATTTAGTAAACCAATCAGCTAATAACTAATCCGGGATAGGAGCCTTAATATGTCTTCTCTGCCTTCTCCACTCATGGACATGATCGGATATGTGGGTGGAGGTGTTCTGTTGTAGAGAATTTAAGAGATTAGTGCCCATTTCATAATGGATAGGAAGCTGAAAGTGCATAAGAAATATAGTTGCCAATGAGCCAAAATCCACAAACGAATGTTGTGGAAGTTCAATGTACCATTTCACGGCTGTACCGGTCAAAGTTCCCTGAAAGAGTCTTAAACAAACTGAATCATCCATAAGGGAGTTTGAAGAATACCACAAATGGAATTTCATGACATGGTTTTTCTGATCGTCTCCCTGCTTTCCATCGAACTTTGGAATGTCTGATGGTAACTTTATCGGAATGGGAGGCCATGAGGGGTTATGTCGAATGGGGTCATTAATCAACTTGGAAAAATCAGGTAAGTATAAGGTTGCTATGAAAGGTAACTGACGATTAGGTTTCACATACTGGTAATATTGATATGGTATATAGGTACCAGTAGGACCATAATTATACTGATAGATAGGTTGTTATGATGAATAACTACCGAAAGATCCACCCACAGGGGGTTGATTTCTGGGATCATCACCATTTGGACCACTGGGACCTCTGGGAGGAGGATCAATAGGGCCTTTGGGACCACCAGGACCATTGGGACCACTAGGACCACCAGGAGGAGGACCACCAGACCCTCTGGGACCCCTGGGAGATAAAACTCCAGAGCCTCCAGAACCACTGGGAGGAGGGCCACCAGACCCTCCAGGACAATTAGGAGGGAATCCACAAGGACCCCTAGGACCACCAGGATCATTAGGACCATAAGGAGGAAAACCACCAGGCCCTCTAGGACCATTAGGCCCCCAAGGGGGAGGACCTCCATAAGGTGGTCCTCTGGCACCCCCCGCAGTATGTATAGGTATCCCTCCCATAGCTATAATGTAGGATCAGTTAGGTTACCCCCATGGCGTGAAATTATTACTAGGATATGGAATTCCAGCATAAGACATTCCTGTAGGGTTGGGTGGATAATTAATGTTTCCTACATGTACTTGATTTGCTGTGTAACCATACCCCCAAGAGGTTTGATTGGTTACAGGTTGTGCCCCCAAGGGCTGACCTAAACTAGATGGGGGGTTAACTACATTTGTGCGAGTAGGAGGGACATAAACTGTAGATTGATCTATACTAGAGGTTTGTCCATGAATAGGTACAATTCCTGTGACAGGTAACGTGGGTCATGTCAGGGGTTTCCCCGTGACATTAGAAGGTAATGATGAAATAGGAATTGAGTGTTGAGCCCCAGGTGTAAAATACCCGAGAGGATTGGGAACATACATAATATAGGAGGTGGTGGGGTTGGAAGTTTGACTTGGATTATGTGGAGTCACTGTGCAATCTAGAATTGGTTCAATAGGTCTCATAGAATAAGTAAGTGAACAATATCCCACAGGAACAAATGCAGAACGCGATGGTGGTGTGCCGAATATATCATCTATTTTCTTTTCAATTTCTTGTGTACATATAATAGCTACCTGGTATTGTCTATGTTCTTCTTCATTTGGTGAAACTTCTTCATAAAAGTTTAAACAGGTGCCAAATGAGGAAATGGCTTGTCCTATAGAGGTGTCCCAAAATGGAGCATTGGGACCATAATCTGGATGGGTAGTATCATCAACATGACCTTTTGTGGAAGAATGTAATGAAGTATTACCCCAAGAAGGTTGTTGGACCAAGGGAGGCAAGTGAGAAGGATATGGACCTGCACTTTATACAACCATATTCTCTCCCACTTAGGAGTTGGTAGCAGCTCCTTGGTTGATAGCTTCCATAATATTTCTCCTGAAACAAGAATAAAATCAGGTGCCAAGCCCCGTACTCTTATGGACTATTTTAGCTCAGCCAATTGGTACAGCTCCTATCGAACCTAGGGTCTCAAAACTAGAAAACACACCAAAAATTTCCCTACTCAAGCTATAGGCCAAACAAGCAAACTTAAATGACAGAAGGAGTTCAGATAGTCAGGTCTCTCACCAGGATTGTCAAGAAGGTGCCACTCGCGATATACCTCAAGGGTGTGTGCTTAGTAATCTCCCTGAATGTTGTTTTCATTCTATGGCTCCAAGAAATATGGCCAAAGGGATTTTCTCATATAGATAAGGTATCCTAGTGGGGTCTCCTGATATACGAAAGGTACGTGGGAGCTCAAATCGGTAGTAGTGTTGTCTAATGCATAACCTTTCACAAGGGGCCTTCCTATATACAATTGAGTACGTGAAGTACCTTTCGATATAACTCAAGTGTACGTGAAAATCCATTTGATATACTGATGGTATGTGGAAGAACCATGTGAGTCTCGGGATGTAATGCGGATGAGTAACAAGAGCTCCTATGCTTAATGACGCCCGAACACGTCTCTATCCTATCACTCAAATTCCTATGTAAATTTTAACCTATAACTACCATTAATTTTATAGTGGATGGTTAGGTGAATGCATGGAATTTTGATAGAAAAAGTAAAACCATGCAGAATGTAGATGCAAATATTTCACTTTACCGTTCGTGGTATGCCTACCTACGGGAGGGAAAGAGAGTATTTTCTTTTCGTTTTAGAAACAAAAATTCCCAAACAACTATTTTGAACAAATCAAAATCAAAGACAAGAAACACATTCCAAACTCATTTTCCTTTTCTAAAAGCAATCAAAAGGGGAAGAGTCTCTTTTCCTAAAAGAAAAACAAGAAGCACTCTACATGCATATGCCCTCTATTTTTTAATTTTTCTTAAAACATAGATAGATCTAACTTAAAACTACACTATTTTTTTCTTTTGGTGAGATAGTACTAATGCAAGAGAAACAAAAGAACACATAGAACCTGAAATCTTGTGAGGCTAATCAAAGATCCAATGCCTTATGCTCAATAATGATAATGACCTAATCTCTGTTAAAAAAAAAAAGAACTTTTTTAGAAGAAGAAAGAAGCCCTCTATGGAAACAAAAAATGAAATCAAGATGCTAATAAAATGGTTTTTATTTTAGTCTTTATAAAAGAAATGAAAAGAGAACTCACTAAAACCTAAGCTTTCAAAATATTCTTTTCACAATCACAACCAACAAGCATGGAAGGAAAGGAATAATCAACAAGCCTAGTCTAGCTTTTGAATTCTTCAATCAAACCAATCGTTTACCACAGAATATCCAACCATGAGCATTCAGATTCTAACACACAAGCCTGACAATGTAGGGATGAAAGCAAACAAAGTCAATTTTTTGCACAAAATGATGAAAAACTAGTTCTAGAATAAGGCCTAGCTGGCACCGCACTGGAGGGGTCTTCACAGAGCAGTTCTAGACGAGCACCACTTCTGGATAATGATACTCAGGAGGTGGCATCACTTATGGCTAACAGAGTTCAGGCGATGGCACCGCTTGTTGCCAACAACACATGTGTGGTTCCCTAACTAGATCCAAAACATAAGGAGAATGAAAAGTCAAGTTAGAAATTGATCAGATCAAGGCAAAAATTGATGGATTGACAATAAGAAAGAGAATATAAAGTTGAAATAGTTCAGATTTGAACAGATCTAAAAGTTTGAAACCAAGACTCACTAAGTCAGATGGCAAATTTGACTAAAGAGAGTTGGAGATGGAGCCTGGATTTGGACAAGAGTTCAAGAACTGAGGAAGATCAGATCAATTGAGATTTTCAATGTTCCCTAGCAGAGTCGCCGGATTTTTTATCAGGAATATTGCACCTTATGCGGACAAAAGTTGTTCCTCTGGTCTGAATGGTTCAGATCCAAAACAAATGAGTGAACAACAAAGGATGAAGACCTTCCCTAAATGTTGTAGAAACCTGGAATACTGCTTCGATTGTGAACCTGTGTACCTGCAAACATATCAAACATACAAGCACATAAAATCTACCATAAAATCATCTAGTTATCCATGTTAGTGACTAAGGTATCTAACAACATGTACATGTGAAATCAAAACAATATTAATGTGGGACGAAAATCAGCTTTGCATTAAGAATGTATGGAGAAGCTTACAACTATTTCCTTAGTGTCGATAAGCCCCTCCATGAGACAAATACTTCATCCCCATAAGCTCCAAATTTGATCTCTATGCTCTCCAATGATTTAGACTAGGTAGTCAATCCAACAGCATAACAATACCTTTATAGTTCTCCCCCTCAACTATGGATATGAGCTTGTATTTATAAGGCTCAATGGATAGTAATAGTTGAGAGAATTGTGGGTGAGGTGGCTCGAAGATCCTACTGTTGGAGCAGGGTCCCGCAACTACAGAAGAAGCTGCTAGTTTTGGCGGAATGATAAGCTTTAGCAGAAAGAAGTTAAGACAGAGCTACGACGCCGTAGTACGTTTCCAGCTGGAGAGCAGAGCCGGAAACCGTGAATTTTTGAGATACAAAAGTCAAAGAAAGGCAACGGTACCTGAGCGACCGAGAAGGGAGAGCTCACCCACTGTATTGAAGGCAGCTATGGAAGACATGAGGGCTCAGCAACCCTCATAAAGAAGAAGGAGCAACGAGGCTCAAGCATTGAAGACGAAGGACAGAAAGGAGAAGCGGTGCATAGTACCCATGGGCAGTGCCAGGAAGCATGGAAGACTACAGAGAGCTGTGGTGTGACGGGAAGCGACTACCTCAAGGACAGAGAGGACCGACTATCACTAATTAGGGTTTGGGTTACTGTTGGGACACGCCCACAGTGTTGTAAATGCAAGACCTTCAGGCTGCTTATAAAAGAATGTAATTTTGTATTGAAAAAGGCTAGCTAGTTGGTTGGGTAGACAGTAGACAGTCGTGATTAAAATAGGAAATAAGGATAAGTAGACTGTTGTAAAAGCCGAGCTCTAGTTCTGGTCTTAGCTGTAGCAATCTTACTGAAACCAGTAGATGGCTTATAGAGCATGCATGTAACGATCCACGGGGATCAACTGAGAGGGAAGAGTATATTGTAAGAGAGAAATATAGAGAGAAGAGAGATCTAAGAGAGAAGATCTTGAGCTTCATATGCGGTGCAACAGAACTGTGTTTTACCTTCCCCTTGAGCTATAATAGAAAACACAGTTCTGTGGACGTAACTTCCATCCTGGAAGTGAGCCACGTTAAAACCTGTGTTATGTGACTGGTTTATGTGTTATGTTTACTTATGCATTGCTCAGTTAATTCATGGACTTCATTGCAGTTTAATGGATGAATGTATTAATCAGTTCACCACAGCACAGAAGGATAATCATAAGTTAAAATCCTTTGGCATGTTGTATGTGTTTCATTTATGTTTGCATAAATAGCTACTGGTTGCAGTATTAAATAGCTTTGTATGTTAATTCGTGCATGTCGACACGAGAAACGCTAAGTGCGCTAAACCGCGGAGGTAGGATATCACAGAGAGGTGATACCGCATCGATAGAGAAGCTGCGGTGCTCGATACCGCAGGTTGAGGACTTCACGTTGGGCAGGAGCTGCGTGTCGCACGGCGCGCGGCGTTGCGGTAAGGCTGGAGATACCGCAAGACAAGGGAAGTGCACATCATAGGGAAGGACTGCACGATGGTGTAAAGGAACATCTCGTGGCTAGAAGAGCTGCGTGACAACGGGATTGCGCGACGCGAGTGAGAGGTTGCGCGATGCACAGACACAGAGGGAGATCTTGCAGCCAAAAGAGCTGCAAGCCGCAAGTAGGATTGCGACACAACCTGGTCCAAGATGCTTGATTCCTTGGCCAACCCATTAGAATCACTTTGGGTGAGACTTCAGGCCGCTGTGCGGTCTTTCACCAAAAGGGCCAGTGAGCTAGGGGTGTTGTTGGTTGATTATAGTAAACCCGGGTCTGCCCATGCAATCAACAAATGGTTCCGTTGCCGGTTTGAACGACTGGGAGTTAATGTTTTGTTGGCATCCTACCAGAGAAGAGTTTCACCAGTGGCTGGATTCAGACTTAAGGGAGTTTTCCAAGAAAGAAAATCGAAGCCCTAAACTGACCACAGAGGCCTGGTTAGAAAAGCATATCGCTTCAGATATACATGCTATATTTTTTGCAACCTATGGAAATGATCTTTTCGACTGGTTATCCAAGTTGACAGATAGGAACACATTCAAGAAGAAAAGAAACATTGTCTGGACACCGGAGCTGATTCAGACCGTGTAGAACCTTGACAATCCGATTACGAGAGCAGTTGACTTCTGGCTTACCAGTGTGCTAGATGGCTTTGTTACAGAATTTGCAGTTGACCAGAGAAAGAGCTTCAGCGAAGCCGAACGATACTTCTTCAGAGGATATCGCGGTAAGTACCTAAGATCTCTAAACTTGTCCCTTAAGATGCTTCTATATGAAAAAGGAACAATGGATCTAGTCTCAGATGAATAAGTAAAGATAGTAATGTCACAAGAGTTTGAAAGTGATTTTGATGACATTGGACGAACACGTAGTGGAAAGAAGTATAAAGTAGATTTTAGCTCTCCTGTATTTGAAGACAGTTTAGACAGTATTAGACAACAGAGCCCTAGCACCACAGAAGAACCAGAGGGGGGTATCCCTTACCACCCCTATACTCCACAGAAATAGACAGGGACTTAGAATAACCCCGTAGGTACTCCATCTAGTAGTTCACAGACAGTAACTACTCCCACTACATCACCTTTACCTACACCGCTAAGTGGTAGTAACCCAGTCAATCAGAACCCACCACAGAGAAATAGAATGGGAGACAACATGAAGCTACCTATTTTTAAAGGTACAGGAGCAGAAGACCTATAACAGCATTGGTTCCTATGCGAAGTCATGTGGACCATTAAAACAATCAATGATGATAACCTTAAACTTGTACAGTTGGTCACCACACTCAGAGACAGAGCCTTGACATGGTACATAAAGTATACTACATTGCCCAAGACGCTTGCCCAGGTCAAGAATGCCATGATCAAAGAGTTTAAGAAACCTAAGTCTGAGTCTCAGTGCATTACAAAGCTTAAGGATATTAAGCAGCTACCATCAGAGTCAGTATGGGACTTTGACCAGAAATTCAAAGCTCTTATAGACCAAGTAAGTTTTGAGTTTGTGCCGGAGCAGCATAAGGAATGGTTTATTACAGCACTACTCCCTCATATCAGAATGCCACTAATGCAGCAGAAACTCACTACTCAAGATGAAGCATTGGAGATGGCAATGAAACTAGAGGCTTCACCTTTAGCAGAAACCAGTACAGGCATGACAACTCTACAGACCCAGTTGGCCAACCTCACGTTACAAATACATGAACTTAAGAAAGGGAAAGAGGTTATGCAAGACATATGGTGCATAAAGTGTAGAGAACAGGGTCATACCAAAGACAACTATCCAGTATTTGCAGAATATTTAGCATCAGGGGCTCCTAACCCCTTACCATGAACACAAGGGCCATGATGTGAAATATGTAAAACATAAGGACATCCACCTCAGCAATGCCCTTTGCTTCAGAAGTATGTACATACACCTAAGAATCTATACTATGTCTTCTGTAAATCCATCGGGCATGATGAACAGGACTGCCGAGCCTATGATCTCATGTTAGATAGAAAACATGATGTGTACAGAGTCCAAGCAGACACACAGGGTCTAGTAGCAGGACCTCAGCTGGATCAGGCTTATGGAGGACGAGGAGGAGGATTCAGAGGACGAGGCCGTGGAGGAGGATTTGCACGTGGAGAAGGCTTTGGCCGAGGAGGAGGTTTTGGCCAAGGTCGTGGGCCAATCACTTTTTATAATTGTGGAGTTGTAGGAAACTATGCTAGGGACTGTCAGAATGCCACTACTACTTATAACTACTGCAAATCTTATGATCATACTATAGAGGAGTGTCCTATCTTGATAGCTAAGATCAAAGACCCTAAACCAGCTGCACACCAGAACATCCAAATTATCATTGTTGAGTAGGCAGAACCAGAACCAAGAGTCAATATTGTGACTCGGAGCGATGCTTCCACCAGTGGCACATCGCAGGAGACCGGAAAGAACACAAGTGAGGAGTGGGTGCACAGAGCTCCTAGTAAAGCAACAACACTTTACCTGCAGCAGAATAAAGAGACCTTTCATGAAGCCAAGGCTTCCTTTGATCAACCTACACTATCAGGACCGCAGGTGCCATCGTCTAGGAGCGTACCGCAGCAAGCACCTTGTGGCGATAGCCCTGAGTAGGCACAGTAGGCTACCACATCAGGAAGATGCGACGAGGATGAATCGACAGGAAGTGTACAATCCTTCCTGCACAGCTGCTTGAAACTCCTTAGAAATGACAAAGCTATCGGTGAGCTACAGCACATGATAGATCAGTGTCAGCAACCCTCTCTCTCGGGCAGTGCACACCGCGCTGTCCATAATATTACAAGACATACAAGGACAGGAAGAGAGATGAAATTCACAGCGCAGATTGGTGAGTTTGAAATGGATGAGGTTGTCTTAGATCTAGGATCAGAGGTGAATGTTCTAACTAAGCAGACATGGGAACAGATGGGTAGTCCTCAGTTATCCCTATCGCCTATCCACCTGAGATTAGCTAATCAGCAGCGAGTATCACCATTGGGTCGACTACCGCAGGTGCCAGTTGATATTGACAGAGTTCGTACTTTTGCGGACTTCGAGGTTATAGAAATCATTGGCGACAGTTGACCATATCCAGCACTATTAAGTATTGATTGGGCGATTGGTAGCAAAGCTGTCATTGACCTAAAGAGAAGACAAATGACCTTTGAGGATGCGCAGATCTGGGTCATCGCACCGCTGGATCCTTACCAAGGTCCTAGATATATTGAACCTATCTGAGCAGAGGAGGAGGCACATAACATCGATAGTCTCTACCAAATGACTACGAACCAGACTGACTACATCAATCCAACCGCAGAAGGGAACATTAGTTGGCGATGCGGAAGCTCATGCGCATCAGAGTTTGATGTTGGTCTAGAAAACTAGCAGAATAGACTTTACGAAGTCTCAGCGCGCAGATGTGCATTTATCAGTAAGTCACTACGGTGGATTGGCGCAGAGACCGCTGAGATTCCATCATATCATGCTCTGACGGATATCCAGGATTTTTTTGAACAGTTTGAGCAACAAATTCCTCATGAACAGGGGATCGCAGCTATGGACCTTGCAGTTCAAGCTACACCTGCAATATGGTGGTATGCGCATAAAGAGAATATCGCATCATGGGATAATATAAAAAGACTGACGGCAATCAGATTTTTTGACGACAGAGAGTATGTCCAGCAGAAGTACACAGGAGAAACTGGCCCCAGGGTACACATTCAGACATGTGAACAGAACTGGTCGGACATTCCAGAGGATGAATGGGTTCACAGATTCATTCACACATTGGACACAGTTCCAAGGAATTGGTATACAGAGACCGAGCTGTGCAAGGGGATGACCACATGGTCACTTATGACAGACAACTTCCTACTCACCTTTGCGTTTGAATCAGAACATCCAAGTGTTGCTCAGGCCCTAGACATAATCAAGATCAAGATATTTGAGGACTGTACCATCTCAGTGCAAACTCAACCTGAGTGGGCCACCCAGTTGCAAGACGCGCTCGAATGCTATAACTTCGTAACAAAGCCAGACAATGAGGAGGAGGATGAGGACCCTCACAACACCAACATTCCGGAGTCAGAAGGGACTCGCGATGTGGAGGGACCACAGTTAGAGATTCCAGCAATCACTAAGCCCATCAAGATTAAAAATATCAACATTGGCACAGACGCAGAACGCAAGTTTGCCTCTATTGGAGACTACTGGAACGATGAAACAGTCGGACAGATTGCAGATCTGCTACATGTCTATCAGGACCTATTTCCCACCAAGTTCACAGAGATGAAGGGAATAGTTGGAGACCTGGGAGTCATGAGGATACCATTAAAGGAGGATGTTAGACCAGTTAAGCAGCGCCCATATAGATTGAATCCGTGCTACAAAGAAAAAGTAAAGGACGAAATTGATAAATGCTAGCAGTAGGCATCATTGAGCTAGTAGAGGAAATCGAATGGGTTAGCCCTATGGTAGTGCAAGAGAAGAAAACAAAAGGGGACATCAGGATCTATGTTGATCTACGAAAACTCAACGATGCATCACTTCATGATCCATTTCCAACACCGTTCACTGATGAAGTATTAGACAACGTGGGAGGACAGGAGGTCTACTCCTTCACCGATGGGTTTTCAGGCTACCATCAGATCAGAATACATCCAGAAGATTGATCCAAGACCACCTTTGCAACAGAATGGGGCTCGTTCCAGTATACGGTAATGCCCTTTGGTCTTAAGAATGCACTAGCTATATTTTCTAGAGTAGTAGTTGCTGTCTTTAAAGAATACATCCATAAGTTCTTAGAAGTATATTTTGATGACTGGACTGTATTTGGGCTAATTGATAAGCACATAGGAGATCTAAGACTGATGTTAGATAAATTTAGGCAGTACCAAATTTCTCTAAACTTGAAGAAATGTATATTTTGTGCACCATTTGGTATTTTGTTGGGCCACATTATTTGCAGACAAGGCTTGATGGTAGACCCCGCGAAGATCGCTATCATTGTAAACCTTCCAGCACCCAACTCAGTCAAGCAACTGAGGACAGTACTTGGTCATACCGGGTACTACAAAAAGTTCATCAAGGGCTACGCAAAGATTACAGCACCGATGGAGAAGTTGCTAAAGAAAGATTTAAAATTCCTATGGAATGAGGAATGCCAGCAGAGTCTCGACATACTTAAGGAGAAGATGGTTACAGCACCCATCCTAGTATTTCCTGACTGGACTAAGCCATTTCATGTACATGTGGATGCATCCAGCATCGCATTAGGAGTCGTCTTGACACAGCCAAGAGAAGGGGATCTTGACCATCCCATCGCATATTCCAGCAGAAAGCTATCAATAGCAGAAAAAAACTACACCACAACAGAAAGAGAGGGATTAGCTATGGTATATGCGCTACAAAAGTTCAGGCACTATCTATTGGGCACCTCGTTTAAAATGTTTACTGACCATTCCGCATTGAAGTACCTAGTCAATAAACCAGTGTTAGGGGGGAGAATCTGCAGATGGTTACTCCTCTTCTAGGAGTATGATTTTGAAATCATTGTGAAACCAGGAAGACTGAATGCAGGACCGGATCATTTATCGCGGTTAGACTCAGGAGAAGAGCCCAGTAACCTAGAAGACAATCTGCCAAATGCGCCGTTGTTTTCCATACAGATCACAGACGAGTACTATGACGACATTATTCAATTCCTCACCACAGGAGTAGCACTTGACGAGTTTACTAAGCAGCAAAAGAAGTAGTTGGTTGTTAAAGCAGCAGACTTCACCCTCATCGCAGGACACCTATACAAGTTAGGTCCAGATGAAGTTCTGCGCAGATGCGTGATGCCGCACGAAAAAGACGCTATTATCAAAGAGGCTCATTCAGGAACCGCGGGAGGACATTTCGCAGGAAAACTGACTGCACAGAAAATCCTGGAGGCAAGATTATGGTGGCCTACATTGCATAAAGACACCAAGGACTTTTGCAGATGCTGCGATATCTGCCAAAGGGCAGGAAAACCCTCGCGACGCGATGAAATGCCGCTGCGACCGCAGGTCACGTTGCGCGCATTTGACAAATGGGCTATAGATTTTGTGGGTCCTATCAACCCACCAGGAAAGTGCACTAGTGCGAGATATATTATCACTGGAATAGAGTACCTCACCAGATGGACAGAGGCCAAAGCAGTAAGAAATTGTGATGCTGCTACAGCTGCACAGTTCCTTTTTGAAAACATCATCAGCAGGTTTGGATGCCCAGTAATTTTGATGAGTGATCAAGGCACACATTTCGTGAACAGTACTATTGAGGAATCAACAGAAGAATTCCAGATCGAGCACCATAAGTGCACTCCCTACCACCCGCAGGCTAATGGTACAGTGGAGGCCTTCAATAAGATTTTAGAAAATGCTCTTACTAAGATCTGCAATAGCCAAAGGAATGATTGGGACCTCAGAGTTAACGTTGTCTTATGGCTGTATAGGACCACATGTAAGAAACTCACGGGACACACACCTTTCAGCTTAGTATATGGACAGGAGGTTGTTATGCCTATGGAGTATATTCTTCCC
This sequence comes from Pseudotsuga menziesii, assembly GCA_001517045.1. NCBI lineage: Eukaryota > Viridiplantae > Streptophyta > Pinopsida > Pinales > Pinaceae > Pseudotsuga > Pseudotsuga menziesii. The sequence goes on along the minus strand of LPNX010815720.1, from coordinate 366,411 downwards.
AGTTTAAGAATCGCTCAGATTACCGGGATGACTGATACAGACACAGTCGAAGCAAGGCTAGCACAACTGCTTTCCTTAGAAGAAGACAGGTTCATCGTCGGATTCCATCAGAAAGTGCAGAAGGCTCGAGAAAAAGCTTGGCATGACAGACACATTAAGAATAAGACTTTCCAGATCGGAGACCTGGTGCTCCTCTATGACAGAAAATTCATCAAGTTCCCAGGGAAGTTTAAGACACATAGGCTAGGGCCATATTAGATACAACAAGTCACAGAGGGAGGTGCCATTCAGCTCAGCCAGCTGAATGGGGAGCTTTTTCCCACATGGATTAATGGCAGCAGGCTTAAGCCCTATAGTGATAATCACCCCACCTCTTAAACAGCCGCAACGGTGCAGATGTCCAGTGTAGTTGAAAGGAGGCATCGCACCGGGAATGAGTCTACACCGGTAGAAATTTTCTAAGAATGAGGAATGAGGAGTCGCAAAAAAAAAAAAAATTGACACTGTTTGTTCGCGCAGGTGATATGGAGTTGCATCGCAGTAGTAAGATGTTTCCCCCTGCCATGTACTCAGTTTGCAACCGACAGTGGGCTACTCAAGTCATTGTTTGACAGGTAGTTAATGAATAAATGACTGGTATCCCCTACCGTAGATTTGGCAATAGTATAATAAATTTTCAAGATGTGGTAAATCTTTGACGAGACTGGCGCCTGTACACACACATCTCGAGGAAAATTCTATCAAGATTTTAGCATTAATTGAGGATCGGATGGCGGGTCTGGTCCTATCCAGGCAATTAATATGACCGGTGCACCCAGTCTAGATGACCATTATGTCCGAGATTATCGTATTTGACATAAAAGCAGAAAGTATTCAATTGGGACGGTTATGCTTGCAGAAAAACCGAGAGCTGGAGAATAAGTGTTAAGCATTTTCTGTGTTGAGCTAAGTTGTTACAGAGTGCTGTGATTTTCAGAAGTTGCAGCCATTGCACGTCCGCCATTTTATGTTGATTGGGTCCTGTCTGAGGACGAGCCTCTGGAAAACATTTTGAGAAGATTTCAGCATCACGGCCTTGTAGGAGCTATGGTGTCACCATCTACAACTAACCCACTGAGCTCGTCCCGAACCAGAGAATCACCAAAGACGAGAAGCCATTCCCAACTCATGGAGGAATCCGGTTCCAAGCAGGAAGATGAAGTTCATAGTGCAATGGACTACCTCATACCATGAGTTGAAGGTGCTCCAGACATCAGAATTTCCAAGAGTGGTAAGCTTCCTGTGCCCATACCGCCAATAGATTCTCGAGTAAAGGAAAATGGTGATTTAGTAGGATATGCTGGTGTTGTCAAATTTATTGATTACAACCTGGGGGACGGTAAGACGTACCCTCACTTCAAGTCAGATGCGTATCTTGTGCTTGAGAAGAATCCAAGGACAGGTAGAGAAGAATTTGTCCCCATGCCACATGTCCAGATTCTTGAGCGTTCAGGTCTGCTCAATGTGTTGAGACTTCCCCATTTTGGACGTAGCGTAGAGGTTAATGCTGTGGTGCGTGTCCTCGTCTCGTGTGTACATGGAGGCTATCTCTGGCTAGGTCACAAAATCGACCTCAATGTCGACTTGATACACCGTGTTACCGGCCTGTCTAAGACTGGTAAAGATCCCGAGATACAGATAACAGGAAAGACCAAGGACTCCAAACTGCCGGTAGCATTAGTTAAAAAGTATCAGCTACAATGAGGAGGCAGGGCTTATGATATCATGAGTTTATAGAATGAGACACTCAGATTTACAGCCAGTCTGCTTGCAGGAAGACTGCTTACCAAGGTCCGACCAAAGGAAGTCACAAGATCGGTGATCAATCTGGCCATACAAGTTATCGAAGGAGAGCAGTTCAATTGGTCGTTATTTTTATTAAACATGTTTCAGGAAGATTGTTTGGAAGCCCAAGATCAAGCCAACCACCCTTTCCACTTCTTGTGGCTACTCATATTGTGTGCATTCGTCGCATGGAAGGAACCACCCAACAGCCCATTTCCACAGATCGCAGGAGGAGTGCCCAGGGGTGTGCGCTATGCCAGTTTATGGGACACCAATAGTCAAGCAAGGAAACAAGTTAACACGATAGTATTTTATGAATACTATTTGATGTTGAAGAACCTTATCCAGCAATCACCAAGGATTAGTACAGAGACTGTGGACGCATATGATAACCGGCTTAATTTTATGGCGGACAGCCATAGAATCTACCTAAGGCCTAAAAGGACTAAAAGGGATGACTGGGCTCCCGGCTGGTTCAGAATGACAATACAGGACGTTGATAATGTCATCAAAGGCTTTGATGACCAATGGTGACAAGAATACGAAGATACCATGCCACTACCAATGGAGACCGACCAGACAGACCCACCAGAAAAGGGCAAAGAAAAATTGGACACCCAGGCACAAGGTACAACAGAAGTGCCACCACCACGCGACAAGAGAAAAGACCTACCAGAAGGATCAGCAGAGACACCTACGACAAAGAATGGAAGCCAAGGGACCACAGAGACATAGCAGAGAAAGAATCAGAAAACCTCAAAGCCAACCCTGAACACAGCACTGACAGACGATGACTATGAACTCATCACAACAAGGACGTGCGATACATTGAAGGACTCACTTGACGCAATGAAGGAGGCGCAGGAAAAGAGCCAGAGTGCAGTCGAAAAACAACTTCTAAACTTAAGAATGATTATAGAAAAAACTGCCATGAGGTACATTCCACCTGACAAGACAAACACTGGAGAGACTTTGGCACCACCGATGTCCCGCGAAGAGAGCTTAGCAACGGATCACCTCAACACCGTGTTGATTCCACCAGGGAATATCCGATTCCATGCGACAATGAAGGACCCACCAGTTCAATTGGGGCAATCCATTGAGGTTAACCTTGTGGAATTCCACATTGACCAATTATACATGATCCAATAGCAGCTAACCGCAGAGCTCAAGGGAAGAGAGCTCGCGAATTACAAGCAGAACACGCAGCTGAAGAAGCAGAATGCAGCACTCGCTATCAACTATCAGAAAACGGTAGATGAGTTAAAAACATGTCAGGACAGGGATCAGGAACTCTCTCAGGCACTACAAAGTATTTCCTTGGAGCTACCCAAATGCAACATTGAGTTTGCATTGCCTACCCCCCAAAAGCTAAGGAGAGTAGGAGACAGAGCAAAGGATCTGGAAGAAACTGTGGTTAGAATGGATGAAGAGGTGGCCAGGTTGAAGGCAGAACACAAAGTATAGATCACCGAGATTAAATCTCGTATACAAGACACCACTGAGGTAGACCAGAAAGAGCAAGTAGAAGATTTTTGACTCACTTATGCGCAGGTGAAATCTTGCATTGAAGAAGCAGTGTCGATACTCAAGGAAGCAACAGACACATGGGTCGAGTTAGATGAGTTGCTGGAGAGGGAAGAAATCCAATAGAATATTCAGTGGGTAGAGGCTACTGCAATGTCCATGAAAGAAGAAATTAAGAGCTTAGCTACTCTCCAGAAGATGAGGAAGACAAACGAGATGAACCAACTGTAGCAGGAAGCACAGCGGCTAAGAACACAGGAGGTCCACATTAGCAACCTGCTTCAACCCTATCAGGAGCATATCATTGAACTGGTCAACGCAGCCGAGCAGAAAATGAAGGAATTCACCACTGTAAGAGAAGAAATTGATCAGATAGATGACTCCAAAGTTGATCAAGCCCTGATTGACTTGGCAAGAGAACGTGTCGAGGTAATGAAGAACGAAGTCGAAGGACTTCGGCAGAAGTTGCAGAAGACTTCACAGGAGGCGAAGGAGAAGCTACAGCAGGAGAAGTTACAGCAGGAGAAGCCTGTTGCAGGTGGCTCGAGGACAAGCCACAAGTAAGTGTTAGGGGACTGTTGGATTAGGGTCCCGCAGCTACAGAAGAAGCTGCTATTTTTGGCGGAATGATAAGCTTTAGTGGAAAGAAGTTAAGACAGAGCTACGACGCCGTAGCATGTTTCCAGCTGGAGAGCAGAGCCGAAAACCGTGACTTTTTGAGATACGAAAGTCAAAGAAAGGCAAAGGTACCTGAGCGGCCAAGAAGAGAGAGCTCACCCACTGCATTGAAGGAAGTGGCGGAAGACAGGAGGGCTCAGTGACCCTCATAAAGAAGAAGGAGCAATGAGGCTCAAGCATTGAAGACGAAGGATAGAAAGGAGAAGCGGTGCATAGTACCCATGGTCAGTGCCAGGAAGCATGGAAGACTGCAGAGAGCTGTGGTGTGACGGGAAGCGGCTACCTCAAGGACAGAGAGGACCGACTGTCACTAATTAGGGTTTGGGTTACTGTTGGGACAGGCCCACAGTGTTGTAAATGCAAGACCTTCGGGCTACTTATAAAAGAATGTAATTTTGTATTGAAAAAGGTTAGCTAGTTGGTTGGGTAGACAGTAGACAGTCGTGATTAAAATAGGCAATAAGGATAAGTATACTGTTGTAAAAGCCGAGCTCTAGTTCTGGTCTTAGCTATAGCAATCTTACTGAAACCAGTAGCTGGCTTATAGAGCATGCATGTAACGATCCGCAGGGATCAACTGAGAGGGAAGAGTATATTGTAAGAGAGCAATATAGAGAGAAGAGAGATCTAAGAGAGAATATCTTAAGCTGCATATGCGGTGCAGCAGAACTGTGTTTTACCTTCCCCTTGAGCTATAATAGAAAACACAGTTCTGTGGACGTAACTTCCATCGTGGAGGTGAACCACGTTAAAACCTGTGTTATGTGACTGGTTTATGTGTTATGTTTACTTATGCATTTCTCAGTTAATTCATGGACTTCATTGCAGTTTAATGGATGAATGTATTAATCAGTTCACCACAGCACAGAAGGATAATCATAAGTTAAAATCCTTTGGCATGTTGTATTTGTTTCATTTATGTTTGCGTAAACAGCTACTGGTTGCAGTATTGAATAGCTTTGTATGTTAAGTCGTGCATGTCGACACGAGCAACGCTAAGTGCGCTAAATCACGGAGGTAGGATATCACAGAGAGGTGATACCGCACCAGCAGAGAAGCTACAGTGCTTGATACCGCAGGTTGAGGACTTTGCGTTGGGCAGGAGCTGTGTGTCGCACAGCGCGCGGCGTTGCGGTAAGGCTAGAGATACCACAAGACAGGGGAAGTGCGCATCATAGGGAAGGACCGCACGATGGTGTAAAGGAACATCTCACGGCTAGAAGAGCTGCGCGACAACGGGATCACGCGACGTGAGTGAGAGGTTGCGCGACGCACAGACACAGAGGGAGATCTTGCAGCCAGAAGAGCTGTGAGCCGCAAGTAGGATTGCGACAGAACCTGGTCCAAGACGCTTGAGTCCTTGGCCAACCCATTAGAATCACTTCGGGTCAGACTTCAGGCCGCTGTGCGGTCTATCGCCGAAAGGGCCAATGAGCTAGGGGTGTTGTTGGTTGATTATAGTAAACCCAGGTCTGCCCATGCAATCAACACCTACCATGGGGGATCTCGAGCTCAACTAACCCATAATGATAAGGATAAGGGAGGACATGAGGCTCAAGATCTAGAAGCCTCGAGAAACTTCTCTTTTTCCCATTTTACCCAGGGTACCTCTTTTCTTCGCTCATGACAGAGAGGTTTAGATGAGAACTGCTTTTAGACCAAAGACCATAGGAAGTGCCACCGCTTCTCTAAAATAGGATACAGGAAGTGCTAAACAAGGTACCGCTCATTATCCATAGGGAAAGCACGGTGCTAGGTTTTTTCAAGTAGAATTGACAAACATAGCAAGTTTCCACTCTAAGTGTTGGGATTAAGGAAAAACATGGAAGTTAAGGGTCTTATCACATGATGGTGACAGGATTTAGGTATAACAAAATGCCCCCCAAAGCATGATCCTTATAGGGATATGATAAGTGAGAGATTTGAGAGAACAATTTATCACTTCGAGGTGAAAACCTATGGTGAATCCACCCTCAAATCTCCAGCAACCAAAGCTTGGTATTTGGAAGCTTTGATGGTGCCCATCATCACTAATTTATCTTGTTCATGTGTGAGGGATTCCATGAACTCTGCAAGCTCAAGCATCTTCTAGTCTCGAGCTGTCAACTTGGTGGCATGGAAGTTCGAAATAAACACTGAATAGTTAGGGCCAAGCTTTGAGAGTATGGCCAAAACTAGTTGCTCTTCCTTCTTTTCAATTCCACACTATTTTATCTGCAAAACAAGGGCTTTAAACTTGGAAAAATAGAGTTGCAAGGATTCGAAGTTGCTGGGACTCAAAGAGATCAATTAATTCTTGATTTGATGTCCTCTCATCTCATCTGTCTTACCAAAAATATCTACAATATTCTCCCACACTTAATTAGGTGATATCATTCCATCAATATGGAAGAGGAGGTTTCTTGAAATGCTCAGACACAAAAGACCATAGGCCTCATCCCTCCTATTGTGCCATTTTATTTTCTCTGTAGCAGCATTGGAATTTGCCTCAATTTCCATAGTCACCCTATAGAAACCTTTCAATCTCAACAATATATCCATCTCATCTTTCCATTCAAAGAAATTAAATGAAGTCGAGATGATCTTCTGAGATTGATCCATAGCTCAGAAACTGTGCCCTTCGGTCAGCAGAATATGCTCCTAGTCAAGATGTCGAACCTGTAATAGAAAAATGGAAGTAGAGAAATTGATCTACAAAGGCTCTGATACCATGTGGAAATTAAACCCCAAGTGATAGAACAATTACACTCACAAAATTGCTAATCAAACATGCAAAATTACCAACAAAGGAGACTGAAATTGGAGCATAACACTAATATGTATTGAATAAGTGTACAATAGAAAAACTTGTGAATTCATAGGCTTCTACAATATATAATTACATGAGCGATTTGAATGCATAAGTATGCCATTTGAAATAGTCAAAAAGTAGGCTTATTAAATCTAGTCAAATCCCTCATAGGTGCATAAAGAAGTTTGCAAATCGACTTAGATGCTCACGAATTGGAAAATTCAAGTAGAAAAGCTAATAAGGGATGGAAATACAACTCATACATGCTTTTATTAGGAGAAAAGGATGGAGGATGATGTGGGAAAAAACAAGTCAACTACACCTAGTATTGCTTTCTTTTTTGCCTTATTTCTAAATAAAATAGGCATCTTTGCAAAAAATGAAGATATGCACTTTAGAGGATCTGGAATAAATTAGACATGCTAAATATGGTTTCCAAAAGGTTTCCCAAGTGCTCCATGACTCGGTTTTAGTAATTTTGACTTCTATGACATGTGGAAGACAACTTGCATAGAGTGGAATATAGGAAACTAGGCAAATAAGACAAAAATGAATTAATTAATGTCTAAGGTAGGTAACTATGGTTTGATTATTATAACAGATAGGCATGCCTAGCACTTAGATCTAACCATGTGGGAACACATCCCACAACCATGTCATAAAGGCCCATCACTCACATCTAACAACCAATGTCAGAAAGGCTCAACACTTACATTCGACCATGCGAGGAACCAATCCTCCATGCTGAAAGTCTTTACACTTATATTTGACAACCAATGTCAAAAGGCTCAGCACTCATATTCGACAACCAATGTCAAAAAGGCTCAGCACTTATATTCAACCATGCGAGGAACCAATCCTCCATGCTGAAAGGGCTATGCACTTACATCTAAAAACCAATGTCAAAAAGGCTCTACACTCACATCTGATCATGTAGGAACCAATACTATAGTCATAGAAGAATGGCCCTCAGTCCCAGATTGAGCTTTCCTGGTAACTGACCAGGTGCCTTCATTCCAAGAATGGCATTCAGCGCTTATATTTTATCACATAGGAACCAATCCTGCAGTCACATCAGAATGGATCAAGACTCACATTTGACATGGAAGGAACAAATCCTCTCACCATGATAGAATGGAACAACCCTTACATTTGACCATGGAAGGAACCAATCCTCTTACCATGTCAGAATGGCTCATGGACTCATCACTTCCCTTTGGAGGGAACCTCGATCTGGAAAACACCAAGCTTCTCCCTGAAGTACTCAAACTTCACTCTAGCTAATGGCTTCATCAACACATCAGCTATATGCTATTCTGTCACAACATACTGGAGCTTCACTGCTCCCCTCTGCACCATATCCCTGATATAGTGATACTTTATATTGATATGCTTCGACTTGTCATGGAACACCGGGTTCTTCGACAACCTCACACAACTATGGTTTTCACAATGTATACAAGTAGCATCCAACTAGAGATCAAATAAATCAAACAGTAGCTTCCCCAACCATACTGCCTCACAACTAGCTGAACAAGATATGACATACTCTGCTTCATCTATACTCAGTGCCACATAGGATTGCTTCATGCTAAACCAAGAGATCACACCTGATCCCATACTGAAGCAACACTCTGAAGTGATCTTCCTATCGATGGCACTGCCCGCCCAATATGAATCAACATAACCCTCTAGGTTAATCTTCTGATTCGCCTCATACTTGAGCTCATAATAAATTGTACCCCTCAGGTACCTTAGAATATGCTTTGCAGCAATCAAGTGAACATGTCTCGGATCTGTCAGGAACTGGCTCAAGGTGTTCATAGCAAAGAAAATATCTAGTCTCATGTTCGTCAGGTACATCAAGGACCCAATCATCTTAAGATACATCGTAGCATCAACCATTTCTAATGAAGCATCACTTAATAGCTTTAGGTTCGATTCCATAGGTGTGGTCATGGCCTTGCAGTCCATCATCCCAAACCTCTTCAGGATCTCTATTGCATACTTCCCTTGTCCAAGGGATATTCCATCCAAATTCTGCCACACCTCCATGCCTAGAAAATAGTGCATCATACCCAAGTCCTTCATTTCAAACTCGGCAACAAGCTTCCTCTTCGTATCTAAAATCAACCCACCCATACCTGTTACAAACAGATCATCTACATATAGTAGGAGCATCAGTGGATTGCCATCTTCAACCTTGTAGTAAAGGTTGGAATCTGCTTTACTTTTGGTAAAGCCCAAACTAGATAGAAATCCATCAATTCTGCCATACCATTTCATGGGTGCCTGTTTCAAACCATACAGGGCTTTCTTCAATCTACACACATGAGACTCCCTGTCATGTGTCTCAAAACTGAGTGGATGCTCTACATACACTTTCTCTTCCACTACACCATTCAAGAAAGTAGTCTTGACATCCATTTGGTGTATCTTCCATTTCATCACTGCAGCCAGAGCAAGTACTGATATGACAGAAGTGTATCTGGCTATAGGTGCAAAGGTTTCTTCATAATCTATTCCTTCTTTCTGTGAGAAGCCACGAGCCACGAATCTTGTTTTCTATTTCTCTATGCTACCATTTACAGCATGCTTGATCTTATAGATCCATTTGGAAGTTACAACTGAATTCCCTTCTGGTCTTGGGAAAACATCCCAAACATCATTCTTCATGATTGATTGATACTCTTTGATCATATCATCCTTCCATTCTTTTCGTTCTGCCGCTTCTTCATAGTTGGAAGTTTCTTTATTGATAAAGTCACGTAATAAAGCTACATACCCAGAGCAGGACCTAATCCTCTTTCTTTCTCTATGATTCTCTTCTAGAGCCCCATATCTTTCCGCACCTTGGATAGCTTCTCGTACCCAAGAAGGTTTCCTCTTGTGAGGATTATTCTCCTGAGGTGGATATATAGGTTCTTGAGGTTCTTCAAATTCTTGATCTTCTTCTTGAGTTTCTTCGTTCATGGTTGTGTCATGAATTTTGGGTGCTTCTAATTCTTCAGGATCTTCAATAGTCTCTTCCTAGATTTGTTGTAAGATGATTCTTCATCAAATGTTACATCCCTACTAATGTCAATCTTCTTGAATCCTCGAAAGAATATTCTGTAAGCCTTCAATATTTTAGAGAATCCCACAAATATACCCTTCTTTCCTCAAGGATCTAACTTTGTCCTCTTTTCTTTTGAAATTTGTATGTACACTGGACAACCGAATATTTTGAGATGGATGACTTCTGGTTTCTTGTCGAAAAAGACTTCTCCAGGTATCTTGTTCTCGATTACTCTATGTGGAGTACGGTTCTGTACATACACCGATGTTCTGGCATCTTCTGCCCATAGATTCATGGGAATATCTTGATCATGAAGCATTTCTCTTGCAGCTTCCATGCTAGTTATATTCTTCGTTTCTGCAACCCCATTCTGTTGTGGATTATATGGAGTGGATAACTCCCTCTTAATCCCTGAATCTTTCATAACTCTTTGAATTCATTTGATGTGAATTCTCTGCCATTATCTGATTGAAAGGTCTTGATCTTCTTTTTGGTGTGGTTCTCGATCAAGGCTTTGAATTCCTTGAACTTGCTGAAAACTTCATCTTTGTTCTTCATAAATTATATCCATGTTTCTCTAGAATAATCATCAATAAAAGAAACATAGTATACATACCCGCTCAAAGAACTGCATGACATTGGACCGCATACATCGGAGTGAATGATTCCAAGATTCCTTTTGCTTTTCTTTCGCTACTTGGAAATGTCTTCTTTGTGTTCTTTCCTTTCGCACATCCTTTGCAAACTCCTTCATGTTTTGCTTGAATTTTTGGAAGACCTTCAATAGCTTTTCTTGCAAGTGGTAGTGATATGTAGTGCACATGTGCAAGCCTTCTATGCCAAAGTTCATTTGGCTCTACTGTTTCATGGACCAAAGCTTGTTGTGGATGGCCCTTTAATTTGTATAATAGTCTCCAAAGCTTGTTCTTGTTCTCCAATTACTATTGCATCACCAATAGTCTTTCCTCTTGGCCACATTAGGACTTGGCCATCTACAAATGTAACCCTCATGCCTTTTGCATCCAGTGTTGATATGGAGAGAATATTCTTCTTTAGTCCTGGTACAAACAAGACATCCTTCATTTTCATATACTTTCTAGAGTCTAGCTTGTAGGAGGATTCACCACTACCTTTTATGGGATATTGGTAGTCATCCCAAAGTTTCACCTTATGGGGTGAATTATGTTCAGATAGTTTCTCAAAAGATTCCTTGAATCCTGTCATGTGTTTGGAAGCCCCACTGTCAATAAGACAAACTTTTCTTCCATGAGTGATAGTTCCCGTGAGAGCGGAGATCATAAAATATTCTTCATCACTTGAAGAGTCTTCACTTTCTTGTTTTACTTTCTTCCTGGGAGGATCATCATCCTCAGTAGTGTGAGCATGATGTCTTCTTTTGGGGTTCTTATTCTTCTTGGATCCACTCTTATTCATGGGACAACTTCTATCAAAGTGTCCTCTTTCATCACATGTATAACATCTAAGTTTGGATAGATCCCTTCTTACAAAATTATTTTTCTGATGAGAATGCTTACCTTGGTGATGATGATTTTCCCTTCTTCCTTTCTTGGAGTGTACTGTGAGAGCTCGATCTTCACTTCCCATATTTTCTTCTCGAGCTGCTATTCGAGATTCTTCTTATGAACATTCTTCCCATAGTCTACTGAACTTGATTAGGTCCTTCCTAGCACAGATTCCTTGGATGAAAGAATCCCATGACTTAGGGAGACCATTCAAGGTTGTCATCACAATTTATTCATTCTCCACTTCTTCATCTACTGCTTCAAGTTGTTCTTTGATCTAGGAGACCCTTCTGAAGTATGACTAGATGGTCTCCTCATTCTGTATCTTTACATTCTTCAACTGGTTCCTTAGAGTCATCTTCCAGTTTATGTTCTTCCCTTCAAACAGTTTGGTTAGGGAATCAAACATAGCTTTAGGTGTCTTGAGGGAAGACACATGTGGTATGAGGTGATCCTTGATTGAATCAGCAATAATCCTCTTTTCCATAAGCAACTTCTTCTTATGTAAGGAATTAGCCTCATCCTCCTTTGGAACTAGAACCTCCTCATGGATATAGGAGTCCAACTCATTTTCTTCCAGGACCAGGGAGATCCTATACTTCCATGCTTGGAAGTTATCAGCTCCCTCAAGCTTTTCATCAAGCTTTTTATGATGAGACATATTAACTAAGAACCTCAAATGGAAATACAAAATATTTAGATCTTACCAGGTCAAGATGTTAGATCTGGATTTGGAGCTGAATTTTTGCAGTACTAGTTCAGGTTTGGCTTTTCCGAAGTTCTATCCAACCAAATGCTTTGATCTTGATCTCTAAACTTCGATTTTGGGGAGGATATCAATCCAGGACTGGGCTCACTCAAAAATTCCACTTCTGTGGAAATCCTTAATTTCTGGCAGTAGTGTCAGATCCCAAACTGAAAAAAAAAACTTAGAATCAGATTATGCCTCGACAAAAATATGCACCCTAGGGAGGAGAGTCGGGCCAACCTTATTTTGCTGAAAATATATGGATAGAAATCCAAAAAGGAGGAATCCCTAGTTCCTGCAGCTGCACAGTGTCTTCTTCTTAGGTTAGCTTTGATACCATGTTAGATTTTTAACATCAACCTAGCATTATATTAGGATCTTTAACTGAGAGAATAATAAGCACAACAATCAAACACAAGAGACAATGAACACAGTGTTTTTCCTCGTGGAAACCATAAATGGAGAAAACCCCACAACTTCCTCAGAGATAGAATCAACACCAAAAGTAAAACCCAAAACAGTAAGATGATCTCTTGACAGTAGTAGCCTCTTTCTTTCTAGCCCCAACAACTTCTTCTCCCTCATCTATTTGCTACAATTGAGTGTGAGTGAGTGTATGATTAATAGAGAGACTCACTTTCTATTTATACTAATTCCTTACTTGACAATGACATACTAGGGCCGAATTTACTAGGTGAGTCTAACAACCCTAGGGCCCAGGAACTGCGAGGACTTTAACCCTTGAAGAATAGGAGGGTTAGCCACATTGACTTGACATGACTTGTTTACATTATAGAAACTCATGATCGGAAAATCGGGGCATGACATGACTCAATTACATTACAAACATTTCTCGGAATAAACATCGGGGTACAATACATAAGAAATACAAGTGAATACATTTTGAAGTTACAATTACATCAACATGAGCCTAGGTTTAGGAACGAGCAAGTTCCCCCAGCTGCGATCGACACCGGCAATGAAGAAGTGCATGAGTAGCTGCACCTGATCCAGAGTGTGATGTTGGATCTGAAAAAATTGTCAACTCTAGTGTTGGTTCAGTTGCATCATGGTGCCACAGTGGAATTGGAGGCAAGGAAAATAGAGTTGACTAAGGGTTGTGTTCAGTCCAGGAATACTGCTCCGAAGATGTAGAAGGAAGCAGAGGAACTGCAGCAGGTCCACGTGTAGTTAGCTGAGGAGAAGTTATAGCAAATCAATCAACTAAAGGTAGCACTGGCCGAGTTGCAGCGGAAGGCTGTTGAGGAGATTACCGACCTCAAGAAGGTGCAAGACCTCCTGATTATTGAGCAGGCGCAAATGTGTGCAAGGTGCAACGAAGTTGAGTAGGCTATTTCTGATGCCTTCCAGAACATGTTTGACATCACCTCAATACTCACCCCAGTCGAAAAGACCAATCGATTGGGGCAGACGATGGTTCAGCTTCAGGACACTAACTTGTTGCTCCAAGCCTAGGTACAACCCGCAATGCCTCCGGAGTAGGTTGCGGAGCGTAAGACCTCCATTGAAGAAATTGCCACTCATTTCAGCACCATGGAGAAAGAGTATAAAACTATTATGGAGACAACCACGCAGTTTTGGCAAAGTATTGTTCAGGATGAGCAGCTTGATCAGATGACTATGTAGGTGCAAGAGGAAGAGGGTCAGTTGAAAACCCTGAATACGTCACTGAAGGCCATGCTGCTAATGGTGCAGATCACCCGGGCCGCAGAGCTAAAGGATCTACAACAGCAAGCTTCTAGGGCACAAGAACACCAGCAAAAGCACCACAAGCAGCTCAATGAATTCTAAGAAATTAGTGGCCAGTTGGTTATTAAGGTCGTTGCCACTCTCCATGCCATTCAAGAGAAGCGACAATTGGTTGATACCAAGGTGAGTGAGGAGCACCCCATCCAGTAGAATCTGACTAATTATCAGAGTATCGCCAGTCAAGTCCAGCTGCAGGTCCATGAAGTTGTGTAGCAGTTTGAATATTTTAAGGACAAGACATCGGCACACACCCTTTCAACCTGACGTGGCTCGAGGGTGAGCCACAAAACTGTGTTGGGGGCTTATTGGCAATGGGTTTGGGACAACTAAGTTATACAACATCGTGGTAGTTGCGTAATCCCACGTGGTACCGTGCAAGGACAAATTGGCACGATATATAGGAAAATAACCATTTTTGAATATTTTATGTATATTTTGACCAAGTTTTGTTGTAATAGGTTAGTAGCAGTTAGAATTCAGTTCTTAGTGGACCCTCAATGTAAAGGCATAAGCCTATTTATAGATCCATTTTGGAGAGTCATAGATATGAGAGGGAGATAGAGATAGAGCGTCATATGTGAACAATTGTGAACAATTGTATTGCATGCGTGATTGTAAGGGATACGATCTAGTGTGATTTGTCTTATGGATATTTTCTTGTCTTGACTGCGATTCTATCTGGGCTACTTTCTGATGTATGCAGTCTCCGGTTTTGGAGAAGGATTATGTAATGTGGCATATTTACGCAATATTAATATATGATGCGACATGTATGGCTCAATTATTGTTTATTGTTACAGATCTATTGTGATGTTGTGGCTCTGTTTTGTTGAAATGACATGTTATAGATGTGATTCAGCCTCTTCCTATTATATCAATGCGATCTATTGGTTTTAATTTGTTATAATTTATGCTTGATGCGCTATGATGTTCCTCGAATAATGCTGCAATATTTTGATACTTTATGAGGATCAAATAAGTTATGATCTCCCTCTATCAGATCCCCATATCCTCCTTCCCCATTGTCGGAAACTCAATTCTGACATCTCTCCCTTGAATGCCTCGGGTGAGACCTCGTCTACTCTACAAACATTGATGGGTAGGATAAAACTAGTATGGGTCAGTGCTCAGGGAGATTGCGCTGTAGGGCATCGATAGAGTGGGAACCCCTATCAATGAAGCTTTTTTGGTAGGCTTCGCCAACAAAAGACATCACCTATGTTGAACCTTTCCTAGAACTACTTCGCATCCATAAAAAAAAACCCTAGGTTGTTTCTTTACCATAAATTTGTTCCTAAAATGAAACTGGGATTACTTCAAAAGTTTGTTTGAGGTAAAAATAGGCATAGAATCATTCATCAACATAAGTGGACAAACATATTTTTTTTTAATTATGGATCATTGATAGGCGTATTTTCTACTAAGGTTTTCCTAGGATTGAGGTTTAGG
The DNA here is from genome assembly GCA_001517045.1 of Pseudotsuga menziesii. Classification (NCBI taxonomy): domain Eukaryota; kingdom Viridiplantae; phylum Streptophyta; class Pinopsida; order Pinales; family Pinaceae; genus Pseudotsuga; species Pseudotsuga menziesii. The sequence continues at coordinate 351,043 of LPNX010815720.1, read as the reverse complement.
GCACTTTTAACCCACATTATAGCCCATAACTTGCCAAAATTGTTTATTAACTGCTACATTAATCATATTTTATGTTCTTCCACGTTTGAAAATATAAGATGGCTACAAATACATAAAATATGAGGAAATAACCTTATACCATTTTCCCAGAACTAGATCATGGTTGCATGCCCCTATAAGAAGCCTCAAATATACCCAAAATGTTACTCTACTTATGCTTTAAAAAAGGGATTATGCCTAGGTACAAAGGATTGATGTTGTTCTAGTATTCAAACTTATCACAAAATTCTCAAAACTACTTAAAGTGTGCCCAGATTTGGGAGAGATGGCTTATTTTCTTGCTTACTATTGTTTAAAGACTCAAAACATATTTTATCATCATAAGTTAAAGACTAGTAAATTAGTAATTTTTTATTATCTTTACTGTTAAAAGTAAAAAAAAATTACTTTTAATAGTAATTATTATAAAAAGAATCAAAATATCATTTATCCTCTACTTGTCATATTTTTAATCAATTCTTGTTTCAAGACAAATTTTCTGGGATTGCTTGAGATTCTACCTACTTTGTCAACTAATTTGTAGCATAATGACATATCTACTCCTCCCTTTTATATGTATATGTTTTAATGTACCAACAAAGTCCACCTTTCATCGTTTGAACAATCCTTGGGGAAAAGTTGGAAGTAAGGGAATGGAATCATCTTGCATTCCTGGTGTAGATGAGGAAGATATACTTTTGTAGGTTCAAGGCTAGTTTTCTTACATGTCTCCATAAATTCTCTAAATTATTCAAAATTTTCCTTTATGGACCCCTTTTCTTACAGTCTCCATCACCAACGTTTAGAACAATTGTTCTATGATGACTGCAGGTAGGATGAATCTGAAATGTTTTTCATAATCTCAACTTCTGGGTGATAGTATGATGGAGAAGTTTTATAGGTCTATGAATATTTATCCCAAATTTTCCATGGATATATTCTAGGAATGCTTTGTAGGAAAAGGTTTCAAAATACCATTTTGTGGGAAAAGTTGGCACTAAGTATCATACTCCATGGGCCTGCAAACTTGTTTGGACATCCAAACGAGGATAGAATTTAGAAAGTGGACTTATAACTTGGAAAATGGGATGGTGAATCAAAGGATCCTATGTCTAAGATATTTTTTGTACACTTTCCAATGTCATTCACTGTATCTACAGATACCATAGAACACTATTAAAGTTTATTTGTGAAGCATTCAATCTCTGCTTATATTTTGCAACCACTTACATGCAATGTTTGGGAAGCATATTTGGAAGCATCACTTCTATGAGTGGCATAATGCACCTATAAGTAAAGGGGATAATAGAGGATAGTTTTGGGAGTGGGAGCTAGGGTATTAGAAAGTAATCAAACTAAAAGGGTGATTTCTATTGATGGAGGCAAAACATCACTTGTAAATGTAGATCTTACAGGAAAAATTATTTTAGAGAAGGGTTTACAAACAGTAATTGTGCCCACATATCCTTCTGTTAATAGAAAAAGAAATTAGAGGTTGTATATTAGTGCCTGAAAGTGAGTTCCTAGATTGCAAAAAAATAGTGACAGGTAACATTGTCAGCAATTTTGAATCTTTTAAACATGGAAAGACTTAAGAGAGAATTCAGGTTTCAAACTGTAAAGAAAATTCGAAGGGTGAACAAGATTTTCAAAATATTCATGAAAATTTTGTTCCTAATGTCAAAGATCATGTGATTTCTACATTTGTGACTAAATAAAATGAAGTTAGGGTAGTTGCAAGCACTTTTTTGCATCATAAGTCCATTCTGAAGAATAATTTTCTTGATCAAGATATCGGCTTGCAATTTCCCAATTGTAGGGGGTGCGTGGAAGACAATATATCGGTTGGCTTTAAGCACGTGCTCATGTTAAGTCGTGTGACCATGAAAATCCCATTTTAATGAAATTTATACCTCTAGACCGAATTTTTAATGCGAATTCTATCAAGTTCAATTGGAGATTCAATAATTTTATGCTTATAGATTAAGCATTTGTCCGAATTTGTTTTGTTTCATGTATTATAGTGATTATGAGATTATTTGCAGGTGGGAGATCTGAATTAAAAATATAGGAAGTTTGATGACTTTTGTGATATAATTGGTTTGCTTCACCTTTAAGATCAAAGTCTATCCTTACAAGTGGCATTAGTTAGGTACAAGTGCAAGGTTTATTGGCCTTTGGACAATGATTGGTATCCTGGAGTTATCGATGAGTACATTATAGAAAAGAATCAACGTCATGTTAAATATTTTGTTGGATAAGAGGAATGGCTTTGTCTCATGGAAGAAAAAATAAATATTTTTATTTCACAAGGTGAAATGCAATATTTGAAGTTGAAGGATAGTGAAGAAGAAATGATCAGTGAAATTAAAAAAATAGATTATGATGAGATGGAGATCCTAGCTGCAACATTGTATGATTATCAAGTAGAACCTGGACATCAGGATTTGATATGGGAAAAAATTACTGAACATTCCATGTGGCTTGCTTTTCTCATGGATGAGGCACATGAAAATTCTTGTGATGGATTGGAAACAACTATAAGAGAGGTTGAAATTCCAATGTAGTTTTTCGGAAGCCATGATTATGAAAGGATCAGTTCTAAGCAGATTACGCCCTTTTCCAAATGATTTCAATCCAATTTCCAACTGAAGTGCAAAAAATACCCTTTTTACGAGGATTGTGTGAAGCACGGATGTATCTCAAGGAGAAAAGGCTTCCAGAAGAGATGGAAAAATTGCAAGCTGAAGTTGTGAAGTCTAGGAGTGTGATTGAAAAGAGGAAGAGTCTAAACAAAGTGATGGTGATGAAGAATGCATGGGAGATGAAAGGAGTGGAAAGATCAATAAAAGTGTCAAGTGCTTTTTCTGTTACCCCTTCGATATTGGTGGTATTCATGTTCCAATTTTAGGAAAGATTGTCAAAGATTCAGAACATTTTCATGATGAGCATCATATATGGACTGAGGGATACATTGTGACAAGGAAATTTACTTCAATAAAAGTTTGAGGTACTGAAGCTGATTACAAGATGGAAGTCTTGACAGATCCCTTGGAAAGTAGGCTACCACTATTTAGAATCACATTATAGGATGGGGAATAGATTGATGCATCCAATCTAGCTCAATGTTGGAAGAAAATATATGCAAGATTAGATAAGGAAAAGCAAAAAATTTGCAATGGTTTGAAATCCAATGCAGAGAAAAGGAGTAAATATAAGTCGGTTTCACATATGTTTGGATTCTCATATCAAAGCATAGTTAATATCATACAGAATTTGCCACATGCCAGGCTATGCTCAAAGTACATAGATTGGATTGACAAGGTAATAGAGAAGAACTTGGAGGAAGTATTTTCTGCAAAATACAAGCCTGTTCAAGTTCATTGGAAAGATATTGATTGATGTAGTGTTTGTCACATGGAAGAGGAATATATGAACAATTCATTCCTTCAATGTGACACGTGTAGAATGATGGTACATTCAAACTGTTATGGTGAGAGAGAGCCATCAGGTGGGGAAATTTGGCATTGTCAACTATGTTGTCCAAAAGCACCCAAAAAATTCCACCCATGTTGTTTGTGTCCCATCCCTGGGGGTGCAATGAAAAGAATAAGTGATGGGCGTTGGGCTCATTTAACTTGTGAGACATGGATTCCTAAGACTTTCCTTGTAGACATTAAATGAATGGAGCCAATTTATGGTCTCAATAGAACCAATAAGGACCGGTGGAAAATTCTATGCAGTATTTGTGAGGTCCCTTATGGAGCATGTATGTAGTGTTCTGATCAAAGTTGTCATGTATCCTATCACCCACTTTGTGCATGTGCTGCAGGACTTTGCATTGAGGTTCTGGAAGAGAATACTACAAGTTCTGGATATGCAGATGAGGACTACAAACAAAATCTTCATTTACTTTTTTTTTGTGGAAAGCATAGACAACCGGTAGATGAGTGGACTCTAACATATCAGCACTAGTTAACTATAATAAATGCAAGGTTTATTGTGCTTTGGACAGTGATTGGTATCCTAGAGTTATCGATGAGTAAATTGCACTTGCTCTCACCACTCTTATGCACATTAGTTATGCATTTTCTTGTGGTTTGAAGCATGCTGGGTTTTTTTAAACATCTATAGGCCATCGAATTTATGACTTGTCGGCCACCTACAGATCGTCGAATTTACAAATACCATGACATGCCATCTGATGAAGAGGTAATTGAAGCGACAACTGATAGGTGTCGGATTGATGTGATATCCATTGGGAATTCAACAATAGAGTCATCTCAAATTCGACGAGGAAAATTTAGAAATTTGACAACATAGTTGTCTCAAATTCAACGAGGAGAAGGGGGATATTCGAGAATAGCTTCGTCTCAAATTTGACAAGAGGACATCAGAAATTCAACAACTGCATCGTCTCAAATTTGAAAACTTAGGGATGAAATAATTCCCCATATTAGCTTGAAACTCTGTCGAAAGGTCAATAAGGTTGGAAAGGAAGTCGAATATCCGACGAATTCCCACCGATGACAAAAAAATGTTGTTGTCAAATAAAAGACACGTGTCTATTGAAGTTCATGCATGGCATCCGTCGGATTTTGGGCTCAAATTATGTTGTGGCCCCTACTTATCCATAATTGACCCATAATTACAATTAATTACACCTATTTAACCCATAATTGACCCCTAATTACCACTAATTAACCCCTAATTGACCCCTTATTAACCCCTAATTACCACATCTCATTACCCAATAATTACCCTTAAATGACCCTTAATTACCCATAATTGACAACAAATTACCCCTAAATTATCACTAATTAACCCTTAATTACCCTTTATTTACCCATAATTACCCATAAATGACCCCTAACTTTGTGTGGGGCGTTAGTCCATCAGATAGGCCTTACAAAGGGATTTTTTGTCTTGTGAGTTGTGGGATACGTCAACCATTTTGGGATGTATAACACCATGAATATCCTTTTACAACTAAGCTATGGTTTGGGATTAACTTCTAGGTCCTAAGTTCATATAGTTTCCTTTAGGTCTCATGGGTCATGTCTAGCACCCCAAACAACCACACATGCCCTGCATAGGAAATATTTATCATATGAGTGCGATATGTCCATAATTTTGAGAATTAACATACAAGGGATGGCACTCGATTCCCATGCCATTGTATAGGGATAAAAGGCAAGGCATTAGGCTATAACATATATTTCTTTGGGGATCATGTGCCATGTTCATTACTCAAGGTATCACACATTGCCATAATACATAATCTTTGGCCTCCAAGTTTGATATGGTGGTGATTTAAAAGTTTGAAAGATTTGATATGTTTCTTGGGGATAAGGGATCAGAAGAAGAAAACAAGGCCACACAGATTAAAAATCATATTTAAGGAAGAGAATCTTTGTAAAACCTTATTTTGCCTATGCAATCCTAGGCACTATGTTGAAATCGCAATAAATTATGAATATCGGGTATGCAAACCTTGATAATGTTTAAATTATTTTATATTTTACCTAGACTTGCCTGGCCTGGGCTTTAATTATCTCTGATCATAATATTGTCTCCCTAAATGATGCAATTTCTCTTGTTTGTTAAAATTTTCTGGGTTGTATAAATTATTATTCATAATATTGTATACCTCAGCAGTGCCTAGTCATGGATGGCCTTTGAGTTGCAATAGTTCCCTTAAACTCGTATTAAGACGGTTTTCCATCGTCCCTTAAACAGTTCATTTTATATGCTTCTATTTTTTCATTCCACAAATCTATGCTCTAAATTTAAATATATAGGTTGAATATTGCGATTCACCACATTTATCTTAGTCACATGGATTTTCAAGAATTATTAAATAAGTTGCATGTAATCAAGGGTTTCCCCCACTTTTCTGAAGCTAGAATTGGTACTAAATTAGACATTCACATCATTTGCATGATTATTACAATCTCCAATGTCAAGCATCACAGATGGGGGAAGAGTGGAAAATAATGAGAATCTTACTCCTTTCTCTACCATGATCATCCAAGAATTATTTTCAAATGTTCCTGTTGAATACTTGGGTGTTGCTACCAATGCAGTTCGAATTGGTCTTCTACTCATTCCTCTTGTAAATTGGTCATCTATATCAGCTAGTTAGGAAAGGAGTGATAAAATTATAGCTACATCAAAAACTCTTCTTCTTCTTGCATGATGGGCTCATTATATGAGTTAGAAGCAAAAATAAGACGTCATTAGTCTTTATGTCCAAGTTAGGGAACTTCAGCCAAAATGGGAGAAATCATTTTTTATGGGAAAGTATCACGATGACCTTGTTGTTGATGTTAGGAAAAGAAAAGAAGAGAGCATTATAGTGGAATGTAGCTGGCTTACAAAACTATAGAAAGATCCCTAATCCTTTTTTATGAGAAGTTGGTAGTGGGTATCTATTATGCCAAATTTGTCCAGGACTTTGCACATGTCCCCATTCCCAAATGGAAAAAACAGTCCAACACTTGCACCTCTCCCCAAATGGTACGGGGTGAGACCACCAACTAGGGGAAAAATGTGATTATGGGGGATTTGAAACTTGGTTGGGTATGAAACATCCCCACTTTACAAACTTTCCATGTTTTTTTTACATTTTTATGTTTTGCATTTTAAAGCTTATTCGATAGTAAAGTTGTTTAATGTAGTGGCATCACATGTCTACCAATGAGCACGATATCTATATGCACATACCATCCCACAAGTAAAATCTATAGTCAAAGGGATGCAAGATATCTAGTGATTCTAGTCCTCAATAGAGTTTTGATGGTAACCAATCAACATGAGGACTTGTACCCCAAATCCCTACCCTTGGATTGGCAAAGCTCTAAATCAATATCCTTCCTATCAAACCATCTTCGGCATGTTTCCTCTGTTTCTACTATGAATTTGAACTATTTTGTACCCCACCAACAAGAATAAACACTCTTCATGTAACTGCTTGTTTTCATTCTGCTGCAATTCTTATTCAATTGACAACAAGCACGGAGGGTCGAAGGGTGTTTGTTTTTTATAGCCTTGGAGAATGCAATAACATTTGACAACTAGAAGTCCCTCTGAACTTCAATCCTCTGTGCATTTTTCATATATATCTTTGTTGCGGTTTTTAATTTTTATGTTTTCTCACTCAAAGCTAGAGTAACGTAACTTTATTTCTCCCAACTCTTTCATGAATTTCAAAGTATTGTTTGTGTTATCACTCCAGGAAACTCCTCTAGGTTGCAGCTCGAGGATGCCTGGTAACTTACAATGTTTTTGGGTTTTTCTAAAATGGATCAAGTCAGGTGACCTATATATCCTTCCACTCTCAAGACATGCATAAAACTCAATTAGGTACAAGGATTTTAGTTACGACTATTAAGAGGTTGAAAATATGGTGCAGGGATGGAGAACTAATCTTGCTGGCAGATTCATACATAAAACAAATACATATAATTGGGTAAATCATGATAAGGAAGGTACTTATAATTCAAATCACATCAACATGCCAATAGGGTGACAGATATCAGTCATTAATTAACTTGAATATAACCTGAATAACACATTCAAGCATAAGCACAGAGAAGATAGAAATGGAAGCTGAACAAATGATAACAAAAGAGCTTATATCAAATCATGAGCAAAATGAGAAGCTGACAATAGTATAGGTCTATAAGTCCCCGAAGTCAAACCCTTTCAATAAAATAAGTCTTAGGCTTTATAGCCTTTACAAAAATACTCAGATCCTGAAAACTTGGATCTGTTTTTATAAAAAATAAACAAAATAATAGTTTTTTGCAATTTAGGTTAAAAACCCTAATTAACTACTTGTCTAACTAACTGAAGAATTATTTCACTATATGAACCTTCAGATAACTAAGGTAACTACTAGAAATCACTACTACTATCCCTCTACTGGTTAAGTCATTGTTTTCCTTTGACAGCTAGGTGTTGATGACCTTTTCCACTGTTATGTCATAGTAAAACTAAAACATACCTTTCCTGATGCTTTCTTCTTCGTCTTTCATCTTTAGACTTTGTCCCTGAGCCATCTATATTCGCCCAAAACTGGTCCTGCAAGCCAAAATTTAATTTTAAGCCTCTGTCTGCTTTCGGTGGTTAAGAGGTCAGACTATCGGAACCATTAGCTGCCGAAAGCAGTGCTTTCGGCGGCTAATGAACTGCCCCAACATCTCCCTAAGCCACTGAAAGCCCTATTTTCCAAAAATTATTAGGTTTCTTCCAAAAATGTTCTTTTAGCTTTGTCTGCTTAGCTTTCTTCTTTATCAGGCTCTGTGCTAGGAGGATTAACAACAACCTGGCTAGTTTTTGGAGGCTGAAGGCTAACTGTAGCTTCATTTAGGGTTTCCAACATGGGGTGGCTGCTAGGGTTTTCCTTAGCCTCCTTCAGCTACAGTCTTTGGAGCCTAATCATCCTGTACAATCTAGTATTATCTTTTAGGTACCTTGTATTCAATCTCTTTAAGAAAATATATCTTTCTCTCTGCTCTAGGTAAGAATTATGTAGTAGCTTGTTCCTGCTGGTCAATGCAGCATTATTTTTCTTTAGTTCCCTTTCTAAAATATCCATGTCATAAACTTGCCTCAGTAATTTATTTATCTTTTGAGTTTTGGGATTGCTGGAGGAAGCCTTCTCTGCTGGTTCCTCTTGTTGGGATTGCTGGAGGAAGCCTTCTCTGGGGGATGGTAGTTGTTAAATCACTGCTACAATCTGCAGAGCTAGGTCTACATCTTCCTCTTGCTCCTCTTTAGAATCTAAGTAGGATAGATTCAAAATATTCTCATTGTGTGTTTCAAGTTCTTGGCCCTTCTCACTGAAGTCCAAGTTCCTTTTTACCTTCTTGGATTTGGAAGAGGAGGGAGGTTGTTCTACTGTTGCTAGGGATATAGACCTTCTCTTTCTTCTCTCACTCCTTGGTGTGCTAGATTTTTTGGTAGGAGACTTCCCCTTCTCTTCTGGCTGAAGGCCTGTCTCAAATCCATTCCAAAACAAGAAACAAGGCCATGCCATATTCCTCCTTTTCAACAACTCTTGGATCAACAGTTGGATAAGGCCATGGTGAGACAGTCTGCCAGTAATCTTGTTTGGATGGGAATTCACTTAGTGTTCCATATTTCCCAAAATTTTGTGTAAGTAAAAGGGAAAATTTAGTGGGATTTTACTTGTGAAGTGGTTCATTAACTTGAAATGGTAGATCATGGCTCTGTTATATCTTCCTTCACTGGTTAGGTATACCATAATGGCCTTCAATAGTTGTTGCCACCTCTCTTCTAACTAAGATGATGGCACACTCTTCTTGCACACCACTCCTCTATGCTCAAGCTTTAGGTAAGACCTGAACTCTACATTTTTTGGTATGGTAGTTTTGAACCATTTTTCTCCTGTGCCGGGGAGTTCAGTCACTTCAGTGATTAGGGTTTCATCTATGTGAAATTATTATTTTCCTATGAATACCTTAGAGCCATCAAATGAGAGGGAAAATTCCTCAGCCACCTGCTGATGGGAACCTTGTATCTTTTCACAAAACCTGTAGCAGCCAGCATATTGGAAAAGTTTACAGAACTCTGGATGTGCTTCCAAATAACTGATGTCTGACAACTCCTGCCTGAGAGCAGGTCCTCCCTTCTTCATCTTGATGAATTCCACTCCTAGGTACCTTCAAAAATAGTTTTAAGTTCTGTATGACAGTGTGTTACAGGTTGCTTTCTCAGAGATGGTTTTCCTAATGGAGAGGAATGCTAATATCAAAACTGAAACGTGCTAGAGTTTTTGGCACTAATTATGAGGGTTTTTGTTGTCATGATGGATGCTGAGGTCATAAGGTGATGGCAGTAGTTGATCTTCTTGATTTCCTTTACCCAACAATCATATTATAAATCAGCTTGGATACTCGGTGAGCATTTCTGTTGTTCTTTTGGACAAATCGAAGAAACATGAGGGTTTTTAATCCTATCAGTCCTTTATCATTTTTATAACGACCTCCTTCACTTATTTCCACATGCGGTCATGTAGGCTCAAGTCCTTTCAGTGGTTTTTCATGCCCTTCACTGATCGTTTATCTTGCTGGCGGGGTTTGATTTAACCGCATCCACATTTTACCTTTTTGATGGTTAACAGCCTTTGGAATTTTGTCTGCTAGCTGCCGAAAAGATGGCTTTCGGTGGCTAATGAAGTGATATCCCTTTCACTTAAGCCACTGAAACCATTATCCCAGCATCAGGGTGAAACCCAACTTTTAGCAAATAGTGGCCTCACCGAAAAACTCTTTTAACCTCCGAAAACCTTGTCCTTCCAGTGGCTAATGTGATGTTCAAGCTTTCACCTAAGCCACTGAAAGAACTTTTTCCCCGACGCTTATTTTCCTACTTTCGGCAGTTAAAATCTACTTTGAACTGTTCAATAAGTTGCCGAAAGCATCACCTTTTGGTGGCTAATGAGTTGTCCGGAGTCTCTCCTAAGCCACCAAAAGAGCCTTTACCAATGTCACTTTTTGCCTGCTTTCGGTGGTTAAAATCCTTCTTGGTCTTCTCCCTAAGCTGCTAAAAGCAACGCTTTTCAGTGGCTAATGAATCATTTGAAGTCTTGCCTAAGCCACCGAAAGTGTTTTTGCATTTTACTCACTTGGGCCTGCTTTCGGTGGTTTTCTTTTCTCTTGCGTTAAAACGTTAAATACCAAAACATAGCCTTTCGGTAACTAATGAGCTATTAAGAATCTCGCCTATTCCACCGAAAGCTATAACTTTCAAATTTTTCAACCATATAAAAAACAAAGACCTTCAATTTGTTACTCATCCTCAGATCTTTCATTACATAAATTGAATTCTTCATACTATCAAAATAAATTTATTTTGGGAGATAACAGTTTGCAATACTATATTGTAACAAACAAAGTCAACATAATTGTTCAGTTCCTTTTGTCCATTTTTTTGTCCAATTCAAGCTTAGGGTCGAGACCCTATTTTTTTCGAATATGAAATTTTATTTAAGTCTATTAGAGTATTTTTTATTTTATTCCCAACTATAGTTTGATCCCCAAGAGGAACCCTTCCTGAGTTTCATTATTTTGTCCAATTCAAGCTTAGGGTCGAGACCCTGTTTTTATCCCAATATGAAATTTTTTTAATGTATACCAGACTTTCTTTTTTAGTATGCTTTATTTTATGCTCAACTATAGTTTGATCCCCAAGAGGAAGTCTTCCTGATTTTCATCCATAAGAGTAACTTGCCAATTTTTTAATCATGCCATATATGCTTCTATGGATATAAAGTGGCAAGGGCGGCTCTGCATCGAGGTAAGTTCAGGAAATTTTGATGTTTTTGTGCTGAAATAAATATGAACTTACTCTTGTAGCTTCATTATAGAGCTTTTGTTAGTTACTTTAATAATATATAATATATTAAGAACCTAGTCATTTTAGTCAAGTTTTGCTTTGAACTAACATAATCATGCCTAAAGCTGGAGATAAATTGATGAATTTGTACTTGAACTTATTTTGATGTAATGCGGAGTGAGCCGTCACCGTAATTTATTTATTAAATTTTTTCCTCTAATTACTCTTTGCCCCAACTGGAAAAACAAATCTCCCAACATTCTTTGAATTTTTTATTTCTATGCTGCACCATCTCACATTTTATTCCCAATCATTAATAATATCAAATTTCAACTGTTTGAATAGTTTCCCCATTTTCTCATTGGTTTCCAGTCATCCTAATGTGGCAAGTACATCCTTCCCAAATATGGGAGATTTTTTTATTACTGTATCCAGCTTACAACATTCAAATTAGAATGCTTTGGCTAAGGAGCCACAAGTGGGTCCTGGGGTATCCATTCCATCAAAGTTGAGCAAGACTTGCACCTGGCTGCAACTGCTATCACAAATACAGGTTTACCAAAATAACAAGACAATTATGCCAATGATCAATAAAACTAAATTATTGTACACACAATGAAGAAACAAAACTCAGAGACTTGGAGGAGTTACACAATTTTGGAGATCCAAATTTTAGGCAAAAAAGCATTGACACCAAGAAAAATGGTTACCATCAATGTATGAGTCCATCCAATAAAGTATTCTATGATGGATTTGAAACATTAATAATCCAACTTAACCAAGAGTTGTTGGTAGCGGGTTTCAACTTCTAGTGATCCAAAATTTTCTTGATGCTCGACCTGAAACCTGTAGCGTTGCATCTCTCGTAGCTTTCCAATCTGAATCATAAAAGATTTTGAACATTATCTTCGACATGAATTTTAAGCCTTATGCATGTTAGATTGGATTTCCGCTACATAAAAACACCACATACTTTCATATTCACAAATCTTTCAGCATCCACCCATCATAGAGACTGTGGATTGTAATACACAGCAGTGAACAAAAATGTGAAATTAATTTTTTTCTAAACACCACTACATTTTGTCCATAAATTTAATTAAAGGGAGTGAATAAAACATAGAAAAAACATGGCATTCACCTAAAATCTTCATCGTGAACTCAGAGGTGATTCTCTTTGTTCTTCTTTTTCAGAGATATGTATGTAGCTTTTATAATAAAACAACCCAAAAGAAGGAAGAAAATATGCCAAACTACCAACTTTGGCCGGCATCTTAGGCATTCATCGTTCATTACCAAAACAAAATATGTCAAATCTAGAAAGAACTTCAACAGCTTGTATTCCATGAACATTCCTTCAAGAATACTAAACTCATGTTGAAAGAGGTGTCACAAACACAATACCACACAAGTGGTTATATGATAAATAAGCGAGTGGTAACCCAGAAACTCTTCTACTTCTCTTATTGCGTGCACCATTTTTCCATAGAACCTTCCCTATGATCGTGCTTTTATTACATATGCAACAATCATAAACAGAGTCATTGAGCTATCAATAATACCAGATATATAAAAAAAACCACCAAAATATCCAAAAACATCAACTCAAACAGGATGGAGAAGATACTCCTGGGAAAAACAATCCAAAAATGTTAGCGAATAACAACGGGGGTAGAACAGCCTGCACATAGAGATATTTAATTATTTTTCCCTTTGTATTGTGATTCACAGAATGATTGTCTAGTAGTTTCTACTCTGCTTCCCTTTTATTCCAAGCTTTCTGTTTGCTTTTAAGATTTATCTGTAGCCGAGAAGATGGTATGCAACTGCCAATCCATTCGTGCTTGGGAAGATATGGCTACGTCGAACTGGTGCCTATGTGCCTTGTTTTAAAAATATACCTAGATTAGTGATTAAGGATTAGATCTCCCCATTCTGGAGTTGTTTGGTCCCCAAAATGCACTTCAAGAAATGGCTCTAGCTCTAGCTTCCATGTTCCTTCATCATGTTCTTTGGGTTGATCTCGAATACTGCACCATTGCTTTCGTTCATCCGCTTTGACTCTCTTTATACCCACTCACAGGTGAGTTCAGAACTGCACTATTACCAATATGATTCAAAATTTTCCGGTTTCTTGAGTCAGACGTTGGAGTGTCACAACTCTCCAATCTGAATCATGAAATTTCTTTTGTGTTTACTTAGACGTCATTACTAACCTTTAGTCTATGGGCATGGAGCCTGCTATAGATAGAGTGTTTATAATTTCATATACACAAAAGCTTTCAACTTTCATCCCTCATAGATATTTTGGATTGTAATAAATCCCAGTCAACAAAACCGTGAAATAAAACTCTGCTACATACAACTGCATTATGTAGAAATTCAATGGAAAGAAGTGAATAAGCCGTAAGAAGCACATGGTAGTCATTTTAACTCTTCATGTTGAACTTCAAAACGATTCAGTGAGTTTGTTCCTTTTCAAAAATATTTCTGTAGCTTATATAACAAAGTTATCCAAACTTACAGAGAGCAAAATATGCCAAGCTACCAATTTTTGCCAACATATTTGGCATTCATCGTTCATTATCAAAGCATAACATGTCAGATCTGAAAAGAACTTCAGGATGTAAACACACATCTAGGAATAATAAACTCATGTGACAAATGGGTGTTACCACTTACAACCACAATGCCACAATGATTGTGATAAATAAATGAGTGGTAAAAAAGAAACTCTTCCACTTCTCGTAATGCTTCTACCCAAATATGTGCGCATTTATCCACCATTTCCCTGGTACCTCTATCCAGAATGTGCATCTAATTTACATATGAAAAACAGATTCGTTGCACTATCAAAAATATTGCAGATATATCAAAACAACAACACAAATATGGAAAGACACCGTACACTAAACATGAGAGTTTTTTACAGTTGAGAAAGAGCCCAAGAAAACCCCAAAATGTAATTGATCTCTAGAAAAGACACCCTTGGCCCCAGAAAACCCCAAAATGTATTTTCTAATAAAAGTGGGGGGAGGGGGAAGGCGGGGACACTAAAAATGGGTGGCACAACACTTTGCACATACATAGTTGTTTTTATTATTCCCTCTATTGGTAATGGAAGTCATAGAATGGTTTTCTAGATGACGGTACCTTGCCTCATTTTCCTGCCAAGCTTTCCTTCTTCTTTTAAACTTGATCTGCAGCCAAGATATTGGTTTCCCACTGTCGATCTATTGGTAAGGGAAGTCATAGAATGGTTGTATAGCTGACGGTAGCTTTCCTTCTTTTCCTCCCAATCTTCCTATCTTCTTTTAAACTTGATCTACAGCCATGATGATCTCTAAATTCAATGCAGCAATAGCATGCATAACATTTTTTCATCATCAAAAATTACATGGATGCTTTAAGAGGGTGAGTAATAAATTTGCTAACTGTGCTCATGGGATAAATGAAGTGAGAAAGGGCTTTGAAATTGAGAGTTGAATTTATAGGAACTTTAGTCTTATCAAATTAATATATAAATATTTCATGTAAACACCAAGCTGAGGACCTAAAAGTGGGGGTGTTCATTTCTCCATTTCATGCTTCTCTTTGATGCCTTTTATCCATGTGTTAAATTTAATTTGACTGTATTTAGCTTGATGATCTTATTGATGTAGTGTATTGGGATTCTAGCAACATATTCCTATGCTTATACCATATGTTTATAGAGATGGTACAAGAAGCAAATATTGTTGTATTCCAGCCATTTCACGTGGCTTGGTCTTTTATCTCCTCGATTCTTGTAGTTCCTTATGTTTGTATATCTCAACAAATTGAAAATTAATGAATCTTTTTTTATGCACTAGGTGGTCACCCATTTCTTTCTGGCCAAGTAATACCATAGAAAACCAAAAGTGACAGTTGGGCATAGTCCCCCTCAATATTTTTTACCACTTAAAATGTTAAATGTCTGTATATTTTTTAGGCTAACACTCGTCTTCATGGTTGAACTTGCAAATCTTCATACATTCATGTCCCACCTGAAATAGAGATGCACACCCTTATGTGCAAATAAAAAGTGAAGTATGACAGTTATGTCAATGTAATGAAA
Organism: Pseudotsuga menziesii; assembly: GCA_001517045.1. Classification (NCBI taxonomy): domain Eukaryota; kingdom Viridiplantae; phylum Streptophyta; class Pinopsida; order Pinales; family Pinaceae; genus Pseudotsuga; species Pseudotsuga menziesii. The sequence goes on along the minus strand of LPNX010815720.1, from coordinate 335,544 downwards.
TAGATTTTGATTGAGGAAATTAATGGTAAATTGCAAAGTCACTTTTTTCTGTTAATGATTATTTTTCCTATCAAATTTATTATAGGCTATATTAGTAGATCCACCTCTGGATTATCTAGGATCCACTTTTCTACAATTCCATATCCACTTGGTATATTTTTCCAATTAGGAAGTGCAAGGATATACTTTAGATACTATTTTCAGTTGTCTGGAAACTTCAAGCTGGTGGATCCTTAAAAAAATATTTTATTAAACCACATTAAAAATCATTATATAAAACATAAAAGAGGAAAAGTGTGAGGGCTTAAAACCCAGCTTTTTCCTATAAATAGCCCCTCCCCATCTTAAACGTAGTATCTCATAGCAGTTTTCTTTTATGAATTTGTTAGAAGAATTTGGAGCAAGATATTTTCAGAGATCATAATTTGTGAATTTTCAATGTTTCTGGTTCTTTTCACAAACAAAATTGGTAATATTTAAAATTTTTTTTGTCTCAGTTAACATGCAATTTAGATTGTATGCAATTCTTGATTAATTTCTACTAGATTGTTGGCTTTAGTGGAATTTTTAGTTTAATTCTATTCTCAAATGGTCTTCTTTCAAGCCTATTAAACTCATCTTTTTTATTGAAAAGGTTATGCATACTCTTGTCAATGCCCTTGTTTGTATATGTGAATCCTTATAGTTTTTGCACCATATTGTTAGTTCCCTTAATTGTATAAGTGAATCCTTATAGTTTTCCCACCATTTTGGTAGAAATATGTCATGTCCGTATTTATCTTCAGTTTTTAATTTCCATTTCAAATTCTGGTTCTGAATCACTGTTGAATCTATTCAAGATGTGAACTTACTCTCATGAATAAAGTTGTATTTGACTTGCATTCACTGTGTGTTTATTCTTGCAAAGTTGTATTTGATTACTTGTGGTTAACATTGACCCTCCACTTCTAATTTTAAAGATGAATTAGATGTTCATATTCCCTCCATTTGTATATTTATTTCTCTTTTGGCATTTAATAGAGACTACTTGAGTTGAACCTAATATATTTTGTATTGTTTCCTTTTGAAAAAATGCCTTTCTTTTCTCATTTTCTATTTGTGTATAGCGAACTCATGACTATGTACTAAAGTTTATTTTTGCTAAAATTTACTTGCACTACTACATGTAAATCTGGTCATGTATGGTCTACCATAGGATGGCTTATTGTGAATGTTTATATATTTACAGTTGAAAGTGTGACTTGTGCATATGTATAGGCATATTATCAACATCAGCCTCAACAGGATACATATAACATGTTGAACTAAAGGGATTCACAGGATGGTTATCATAAACAGACACAACATCCATATCAACAACAAATGCAACAACAACAATATATGCTCCAACCATAGTATCAGGATGGTAAAGGAAATCCTTTCTATATCTTGCACTTGTGTAACATGTGTAATGTCATTGAAGATTTTGCGTTCTTTTCTATTGCCGATATTTTATTTTATACAAAATATGGCTTATTTTCTTCCTCAATATCTAATGTCATTGAAGTGTTCACATAATTTTATTTATTCATAAAATAGTGTCTTTGGTTCTTAATTAAATCCATGGTTTGAAAACATTATCAGCATCCATACGGACAATATTATGTATAATTAGCACAAAATTATCTACAATCGCAACGACAACCTCAACAATTTAGGTCCCTTTTTATTATTATAGAAAGTTATTTTTATGAATCCAATATTGTGGTATATAAACTTTAAGCCATTTATAAGTGCTATGCTTATATTTAACTTTTGAATTCCTATAGTATTCTCAGAATAATTCTTCCTATCAGTAGTAGGAGCATGCCCAACAAAAATGGGTATTGCCAATGTTTTTGGCCATTACGTATTATGATATTGCAATCTAATGGATTGATTGTATGGTAGGAAGATAGCTTGTTCTTTTATGGTAGCTTGGTACAATGGACACACAAATAAGGAAATATTTAACATTATTCTTTATGAAATCAGTTTTTGCCCATATATTGCTATTTGGAGACTTTTGTGATTGTGTGAAGTATATACTACATTGTAGTTTTTGTTGGCCATTTTCATTTGCAATTTTTTTGTTTTTCTCACAATAATTTTACTTGAAAATACAAAGTTTTGTTAAACCAAAGTTTGTGAGCTCCTATTTCCCTTGTAAAGAGACATGACACAGACAAATAAGGAGTTGCAGTCCATGGAACTTAATAATTTCTTGTTGAAGTATGGAAGTAGTTTCAGAATATCAACATTTATTAATAATTGTTACTATAACTATTTTGAGCAAGATAGATGGTGACAACAAATTTAAATTCAACATCTTGGCAAGTAAGAAGGATGAAAACACTTCCAACAGTAATTCTTGGTGCTTCTTAGCCCTCAAACAACCTCCTCTTTCAAATATGGGGATTATTTTAGGCCATTCTCCCAAGTAGCAGTGATAAGCAAGCCTAAAAATATCAATGTTTGATTCATGAGCAAGGTTGTACTATCAATGTAGAGGCGTTTATGGTTATTATTCATGATGAATATGTCGACAATAGTTTTGAGGAGGGTCCATCAGATCTAAGCACAACTAATGCTCTTTTGAGTATACCTTAGCCCCTAATAGTCATAAAATAACCTCAAACAACAACCATGAATAGTTTTGACTCTGTAAGCACATTTGGGGATTGTTATGTCGTTAACTAACCCTAAATAGCACCAAATCTTTGATGTTGGGTGTAATTCCTAGGCATATTTGTGCCTGGAACAAATTTTTGGTAATTTTTGGGTAGTTTTGGTACCTTCTACACCCTTATAACAACAAAGGTGAGCAACAAAAGGACCTCACTTTCAAATATGGGCATGAATGGGGAATATCCATGGTAAATCAGTAATTTTGGGTGGTTTACCAGCATTTTGGTTGAATTTCATACCCTGTGCAACATCTAATTAGCGGTTTGGGCATGTTCTAGCCCCAATATACCTTTCAAACAATATTCTGGGCACTTTTTTGTCATGAAACAAGGTATAAAAGGGCCTAAAGGCTAAAATACAAATTTCTATAAATTTTAGACCTCAAAAGGTAATGTTTGATAGTCAGGACGGTGTAAACAACTATGGGCACTTCTAAGTTAATTATGGGTAGATAGTAGCCATTTTGCAACCCTAATCATTAGCTCTTTGACAAAATTTATACCTAAAACAGGTATAAACAGTCCTAAACATGAAATATGGACATAGAATGACTTGTCTCATCCTTCTAGCAACCATCATTATAGATCTAGGTGAATTTTGTGCCCTAGAACAACAAAATGCAACCCTGAACTTTGAATGTGGGAAGTATTGAGGTCATGGAAACAACAATTGTAAGCATATATTTGTGGATCAAAACCTTAAAATAGTCCTTCCATCACACTCTATCAGACCTGTGGAGATGTTTTGATGGATCTAATGGTTGTGGTTTAACATTTGATCCCTTTAGGACTTGTCTTCTAGCACCATCATCCCTTTGGAGGATTTTTCACATGGTTCATACCCTATTTTATGAAGAATGTTTTTAAATTTGGAGGTTGTTATATAGAGTGACATCTTAAACAATCACTTAAAGAACAAATACGTTTAAAAACTCCATCCAATACCTAGAAAGATAATCATAAAAACATACAAAAAATTGGTTTTTGGTGTTATATTTAAAATTTGATTGTGTAGGCAACATATAGTTCACTTGTACAACATTGTTCCTCCAAAATAAAGTGTTGATGTATTTGTAACTTTGGACTGTACTCACTTGTATATCTTATATTTTACCCTGATGTTCCTATCAGGAGAGTCATTAATATAATAAAGTCATGTAAAGTCAATGAGGTTAAACCTCCGTTGTAAGTTGGGGCAATAGTCCCCACAATTGAGTTAAGTTTAACCCTCCTTGTTGATCGGAGGGTAAAGTTACCATAGTTGTGGGGCACTAGGGTTATTATACTATCCTAGAGAAGTCAGCCCTGGTAAGTAATTGTTAAGTGAGGCCAACTTGTTCTAGTGGAAATAAAGTGAATGGAAGAATATAAATAGAAGTGAGTCTCTCCTCATTTCTACACATAACACACACACTAACTCACTGGGATGCATGAGTGAGAGAGGAGAAGCTCTCTCAAGTGAGAGAGAGAGAACAACTGTTGGAGATCATCTTTTATGTCTTTGGGTTTTACTGCTGTCATTGGTGCTCATTCTATCTCTGAGTAAGTTGTGGGGTTTTCTCCTTTATGGTTTCCCCGAGGAAAATTATTTGCGTCTCTTGTCTCTTGTGATTATTGATGTGCATGTTATTCTCTCAGATAAGATCCTAAGATCATATTGCTTAAGTGAAAAAAATATAACATGGTATTAGAGCTAACCTGAGAACAAGACATTGTGCAGCTACAGAAGCTAGGGCTTCTTAATTTTTGGGTCTCTTTCCATAATCCATCAACAAAAGGATGCTAGGCTAACTCTCCATTGAAGGGCACATCTTTCTGTTGAAGCAGAATTTGATTCTGAGCATTTTCAGTTTTTTGCTGTGGGAAATTAGGGCTTTTTATAGAAGAGGAATTTTTGAGTGAACACGGAATAGTATTTCTATCCTCCTCAAAATCGAAATTTAGAGACGAAGTTCAATATTTTTGGTTGGGTAAAACTCCAGGAAAGTCAAACCCTAGTTTGACCCCGGTCCTGAAAAACCCTAAAATATTGAAACTGGTAGTTTTGGTAAATTGGCTATATCTTGCGATTGGACAAGGATCAAGAGCTGAAACTTTCACAGGAATATTATACATTCTTGATGTACCCTTTGTAAAAGTTTCAAACTCATATTCGCTATATTCTAGGAGATATGATTCCTCCAAATCAGGGTTCCAGCCTCTTCCAAGATTCATCCCTAGACAAGACACCTAGGGATAATTGCAATATCTCAGGCTACAAATATCCAAATGCAATTTCACAAGATTTTCTAGATAGGGCACGGACTATAATTTTTGTGGTAAAATATTTTGACCCTGATGATGAAACAGGTACATGTGGCAGTCCGTACAAGTTTGCTATGTTGAAACATCTTGAAATAAGTCACCTTGGGAAAACTCTCATAAGTCCCAATTGGTGAAACCAATTCTGGTAAAACCTATGGTGTTGGAGAAATCATAGATGAGGTTAACTCAGTATGAAATTTCAAACATAGAGGAGTAGTAATTTTGGAGATACCACAGAAACAGTATCAGGAATTTATGCAAAAGAAATTGGTAAACTAGGGCTTCCTATTCTGGGAGCTTCCCTCCACTGTTTTCAGAAAAGGAATACATTGGAAAAATCACCTTGAATAGGTCTATATTTCTATCCAATCAAACCTGAAATATTCCAAGTTTTGAAAATTAGGGTTTCTAGCTTCGGAACCAAGACGAACACCTCAAATCAGTAAGATCTAATATTTTTCTATTTACATTTGAGGTTCTCATTTCAAAATGACCTATCACACCAACTTGATAACAATATTGGTGAAGCTGAAAACTTTCAAGCATGGAAGTATAGGATTTCACTGGTTCTTGAAGAAAATGAACTGGACACCTACATAAGTGGAGAGGTTCTAGTTCCAGAGGGAGATGAGGCTAAAGCCTTACACAAGAAGAACTTGGTCAAGGCCAATAATATCATTGCTAATTCAATCAAGGATCACCTTATACCACAAGTGTCTTCCCTAAAGACACCTAAAGAGATGTTTGATTCCTTGACCAAGATATTTGAAGTCAAGAACATAAATAAAAAGATCACTTCAAGAAACCAGTTGAAGAATGTGAAGATCCAAAAAGCGGAGACCATACAGTCATACTTTAAAAGGGTCTCTCAAATCAGAGAACATCTTGAAGTAGTGGATGAATAAGTAGAGAATGTAAACGTTGTGATAACCACCTTGAATAGCCTCCCATGATCATGGGATTCATTCATTCAAGGAATGTGTGCCAAAAGGAAGTGATTACTTTCAAAAGACTTTGGGAAGAGTACAGACAAGATGAAGCTCGACTCATAATAAGAGAAGAGAAGATGGGATCAACTGAAGATCAAAATATCTCACCATCCAAAGAAGATCCCTCAAGCGACGAGGAATATGAAGGACTCAACTCTTGAAGAACCTCTTATCCATATTATCATTTGGATAAGAAATGATGAATGAAGAAGATGATGAAGCTGAAGGCTCAAGAAGGAGTCTACCCACGAAACAAATAAAGATAAGTATCCAATTGTCATGTCATGATATTATTTTGTTATGTATTTGTTTATATTCATTTGATGTGTTAGGCATGATAGAATGTTTGCATTAATGATAGTATACTACTAATGTGCATGTGATGGGTAAGTATCCCATGGTGCTATACAACTCTCCATTTCTACTTGTCTAGAATGAAACCTCTTTGCCAACATATTGGATTAGTGCACAATCTCAATGTTGTCCTGGTAGAGATGGAAGGAATCTAGAAAGTTTTCGTGAGATATGGATGAATTTTGTATTGGCTTAAATACTTGCATGATCATATATTTATGCATAAGAACTTGCCATTATGAATATGCCTTATGAAATGTTTCTAACCATACAACTAATGCATTTGACTTGTAGGAAAGATTGTGTACAATCACCTACAAGAAAAGAAGGATGAGACTTGTTCCGAAGAAATAAGTGACGACAATTCAAAAAAGAATCCAAGATGAAGAATAATACGCCGATAATTTCAAAGAAAGAAGGAGGTCTCAAATATAGTGCATATATGTGACACTGTTGAGTGACATCATTGATGCAGATCCTTCTAGCTATGAAGAATTAGCCAAGAAAAAAGGGAAGGAGAGTACCAGTTCAAGAAGAATGATGTCTAAGATGAAATATTGAGACCTGAAGAGAATTATGTGGAATACAATGCCATATTTGTAGCACGAGGATTCTCACAAAAAGAAGACATAGACTATGAAGAGACATTTGCAGCCACTAGAAGTGAAGTCACCTTACAAGAAGACTCATGTGTGAAAATTAAAGAAGGCCTTGTATGAGCTTAGAAGACACCCATGGGATAACACATACATGGGTAGCTTGAAGATCATCTAGAGTGATGAATATGTTAACCTTTGCTAGAAGGTTGAAGATGAAATCCTATAAAGGACGACAAGCTCACAGATGGGTGTGAGAAGAATTTTTTAAAAAGGTTCAAGATAGAGGATCTTGGTATCCAGTGACCCTAGATAAATACATAGAATATTAGTAGTAGATGAAGCTACTTGTCACTCTGGTACAAAAATTTTCAATGCATAGAGTATGAAAGATAGAAGGAGAATGATGCTCCACTTCAAAGGAAGTGATTGTAGAGATCTTGTGGTTCGACATGGTATTTACTAAGATTAAAGATGATTCCAACCTTTAATTCAAGGTTGAAGGAGGAAGTCCTTGTACGAGCTCAGAAGACACCCATGGGATAACACATACATGAGGAGCTTGAAGATCACCTAGAGTGATGAATATCTTAACCTTTGCTAGAAGCTTGAAGATGAAATCCTATAAAGTATGAAAAGCTCACAGATGGGTGTGAGAAGAATTTTTTAAAAGGTTCAAGATAGAGGATCTTGGTATCCAATGACCCTAGATGGATACATAGAATATTAGTAGCAGAGGAAGCTACTTGTCACTCTGGTATAGAATTTTTTAGTACATAGAGTACGAAAGAAAGAGGGAGAATGATGCTCCACTTCAGAGGGAGTGACTGTAGAAGATCTTGTGGTTCGACATGGTATGATAGGATGGACAACTTACTGATGGCTCTAGCATTTACTAAGAGTAAAGAGGATTCCAACCTTTACTTCAAGGTTGAAGGTGGAAGACTAGTGAGGCTCCTATTATATGTCGATGACTTGTTCCCGACAGAAAAGAGGAACTCATTAAATTTTCAAGAAGGAGACTTGCTTCCAAGTTCGAGATGAAGGACTTGGATATGATGTACTACTTTCTTGGCATGGAGGTGTGGAAGAATGCGGATGGAATCTCCCTGGGTCAAGGGAAGTATGCAGTATAGATCCTGAAGAGGTTCATGATGATGGACTGCAAGGCCATGACCACACCTATGGAATCGAACCTGAAGCTATTGAGTGTTGCTTAATCAAATTCAGTTGATGCCACAATGTATCATCAGATGATTTGTTCCTTGATGTACCTGACGAACACAAGACTAGATATTTGCTTTGTTGTGAACACATTGAGACATGTTCACTTGATGGTTTCAAAGCATGTAGTGAGGTACCTAAAGGCTACAGTTGACTATGGGCTCAAGTATGAAGCGAATGAGAAGATTAACCTGGAGGGTTATGTGGATTCGGATTGGGAATGCATTGCCATTGATAGGAAGAGCACTTCGAGGTGCTACTTTAGTATGAGATCAGGTGTGATCTCTTGGTTTAAAAAGAAGGAGTCTTGCATGGAACTGAGTACAGCTAAGGAAAAATATGTTGCCACTTGCTCGGCTATTTGGGAGGTAGTACGTTTCTTTTGAAAACTACTATTTGATTTGATTGATCTGACTTGCATTTTTGTATGATGCAGAGATGAGAAGTGAAGCTCCAGTTTGTGATCCAGATCGAGATCTCTCAAAAGAGGGATTTCTAGCATAGATGGTGAGATAGGTTGTCTGAGCATAAATCCTGGAAAAGCTCATAGGTTTCTCAAATGTAATTAGTCATGTAGGTTGTCCTCAGATGTAATCGGTCCTAGAGAAGCTCACAGGTTATCCTTGGACGTAATCATCCCTAATGTGATTCCATGCTAGAAATGTCCATAGTGAAGTTCGAGTACTTCAAGGAGAAGCTTGGTGTTCTCCAAATCGAGGTTGCTTCCAAGGGGAAGCGATGAGTCCATGAGCCCTTCTGACATGGTGAGAGGATTGGTTCCTTCCATGGTTAGATGTAAGTGCAGAGACATTCTGATGTGATTGTGGTATGTGTTCCCACATGATCAATGTAGAGACATTCTGATGTGATTCTGGGATGTGTTCCCACATGATCATTGCAGAGACATCCTGATGTGATTAATGGATGTGTTACCACATTATTAGTGTAGATCCATTCTGATGTGATTGTGGGATGTGTTCCCACATGATCAGATATAAGTGTAGAGCCATTTTGATGTGATTGTGGGATGTGTTCCCACATAATCAGATGTAAGTGCAAATCCTTTCTAACAAGATGAGGTCGTATGTAAGTGCAGAGCCTTTCTGACAAGAAAAGGTCGGATGTAAGTGTAGACCCTTTCTGACAAGATGAGTTCAGATGTAAGTGCAGAGCCTTTCTAACAAGATGAGGTTGGATGTAATTGTAGAGTCTTTTTGACAAGATGAGGTCGGATGTAAGTGTAGATCCTTTCTGACAAGATGAGGTCAGATATGAGTGTTGGGCCTTTCTGACATGGGTTTTGGATGTGTTCCTTCCATGGTCAAATGTGAGTGTTTGGCGTGCCTTTATGACATGGTTCTTGGATGTGTTCCTCCCATGTTCATATGTAAGTGTTGGGAGGGCCTTTTGGACATGGTTCATTCCATGGTCAAATATAAGTGTTGAAGACGATGAAGACCTACATGCAGGCTAGGCCTACAACCAGCATGAAAAGGGGATGGCTATGTATAACTTCCTATGACGAGAAGAATTGAGAGATAACACCATTTGTTCGAGATGACAGAAGAAGTGATGATGATCCAAACTTAATGATCCAGATCAAGTGATGATCCATACTTGATGATCCAATGATGATCTAGATCAAGTGATGATCCATACTTGATGATCCAATGATGATCTAGACTTGATGATCTAGTGATGATCCATACTTGATGATCCAGTGATGATCCAGACTTGATGTTGATCCAGTGATGATCCAAACTTGATGTTGATCTAGTGATGATCCAGACTTAATGATGATCCAATGATGATCTAGACTTGATGTTGATTCAGTGTTGATCTAGTGATGATCCATACTTGATGTTGATCCAATGATGATTCAGCTTTGATGATGATCCATAAAATNTCAAGAGAATACCTTCCTAGTTAAGAGGGAGTGTTGATGTATTTGTAACTTCGGAATGTATTCACTTGTATATCTTATATTGTACCCCGATGTTCCTATCGAGAGAGTCATTAATATAATAAATTCGTGTAAAGTCAATGAGGTTAACCCTCCATTTTAATTTTGGTAAATAGTCCCCATAATTGAGTTAATGTTAACCCTCCTTGTTGATCGAAAGCTAAAGTCCCCATAGTTGTGGGGTACTAGGATTATTGGACTCTCCTAGAGAAGTCATCCCTAGTAAGTAATTGTTAAGTGATGCCAACCTATTGTAGTGGAAATAAAGTGAACGAAAGAATATAAATAGAAGTGAGTCTCTCCTCATTTCTACACATAACACAAACACATTCACTGGGGTTCCTGAGTGAGAGAGAGAGAACAGTTGTTGGAGATCATCTTTTCTGTCTTTGGGTTTTACTGCTACCATTGGTGCTCATTCTCTCTCTAAGGAAGTTGTGTGGTTTTATCCTTTATGGTTTCCCCAAAGAAAATTCTTTGTGTCTCTTGTCTCTTGTGATTATTGTTGTGCATGTTATTCTCTCAGATAATATCCTAAGATCATATTGCTTAAATGATAAAAATTTAACAGAAAGGAAACACAGAAAGGAGCAAATAAAAACCTTCTTAAGGTATAGTCACTGACTCACCAAGTATTAGAGAAGAAAAGATGGATTATTGAGGAAATGGAAATGCTACACTTGCATAATGCAACTCAGAAAAGCTAGAAGGTGTTTGTGCATGTGCTCATAAAGTTGAGGAAATAGATATGTTATCTATTTCTTTATTCTCTATTCTAGATTGCTGCCAGATTTTCCTTACAAAATTAATTTGGCTGCAAAACTTTTCTTCACATGGAATATGGCAGTTCTAGCTGATGTAGAGTTGAGGCTTCATTAGCCATGTATATAAAATATGGTGTGCATAGTATTCTATCTAATTTTTTTTCAACTGTTATTCCCCAGTGTTTCAAATCATGCCTAGTTTTCCAAAGAAAAAGATAAAAAGACAACCTCATCCTATACTCTAAGGACCCATGAATATGCTTATATCCAATGTTGTTGGGGATCATGTAGATCTCCCAGTGCAAGCACTGTAACATCACTATGGGAAGTGAATAAACATTATGAATTGGCATCACAATATATCCTAACCATTTGTCCTTGTGGATACTTATTAGCTTGATGGAATAAGGAACTTTTTTCATCCAATGGTGGATAGGATCCATGTGAAGCACCAACTATTGGGTTGATCATCCTATTTCGATTCTCCTTATTGCTCCACTTATACATGGCTCTAGGATGATCATGTTTATCTACTATATCCTTGGCATCCACACTAAGATAATTGTTGTTTATAGGTCTCATATAGTGGTACACTTACGGTTGCTAGGGAATAGTGATTTTTGCAATCCCATTAAGCCAATTTCTTGATTTTTGTTAAAAAATCCTAGAAAATGTTTATGGAATTCATAAACTGCTTGATCATATATTGTGAACTTATACATTATATCATCCTTTTTCGACCATTAGATACACAAATTTGTGTATTGATCCTTTTACCATTATAGAGGACTCTGTAAGTGAGGTTCCCAAATTCTTAAAGGGTGTTATCTCAATGGAAGAGTGTCTACCTTACAAGCAGGAGGTTGGTGTTTAGATTCCTCCATGCCCTAATGATATTGTAATATCTGTTAAAAACAACTAAATTACTAAGCACAAAATAAGAGATAAGTGACAAAACAAAATGACCAAAATTCGTATATAAAATTACTAAAAATGACTAAATTAGTGACCAAAAAATGAGATATGCGAAACTAGGCATTAAAAAGGATGCAACATGTGGTGAAAATGATGAATCCAAACATGGCATTGATATGGTATCAAAATAAGATGCAAAACTAGGCATTGAAAAATATGCAACATGTGGCGCTAATGATGGAGCCAAACATGGTGTTGATATGGTAGAAAAATAAGGCATTACTTTGGATACAAAACATGGTGCTACATAGGAAGAAAAATATGGTGCAATAATAGAAGAAATATTTGATGTCATTTTGGTAGAAAAACACGATGCGAAAAAGGAAGCAAAAGTTGGTGCAAAATTGGAAGCAAAAATTGGCACATATTTGGAAGTAAAACATGGTACAAAATGGGATGCTAAAGTGGTAGCAAAAATGGATGCAATATTGGATGCTAATATGGATGCTAACATGTTGCTATTGAGGATGCAAATATGGCATTAATGGGGATGTCATTTAAGAAGAAAAATAGGACACTCACTAGGAACAAAAATGGGGTGTTAATTAGGAAGCAAACCTCGACGTTGTTTATAGGAAGCAAACTTGGACGCTACTCTGGAAGAAAAAAAATAGACATTATTTTGGATGTCATAAAGGATACTATCTAGAAAGAAAAAAATACATTTTCTGAGATGCTTTAAGTTTTTTCCATGAAATGTCCCATTTAGCATCTAGTTTGACCACTCAATGTAAAAAAAATTACACTAAAAAGGGATGCTAAATGGGACGCTAATTCCCAGATTTGTTGTAGTGAAGAGGAAAGTAATGGTAGATAGAACAACAAGTATTCATATTACTCAAGAAGAACACACAGAGCTTTGATTACATAGATCGAACTGATTCTATATCCTACTCTCCAACTGATTTATCTTATTTTACAAGAGGTTACATAATTTCTGATCAATTCAACTAACCGACACGACTTGTGAGGTCTACATAATCTATTGATATACTTTACAAGTAGTTGGTCAGAGGATCTAGTTGGCTAGCCGACTTAGGCTCCTCCAACAACATGTGACAACATTTCAGGAGTTCACCAATAGATTCTTTGAAAGGTTTGAAAAGCGGGATCCCCATAAGTTTTTTGGGGAGCTTACGCAACTCAAGAAAAATGGGTCTCCCGAAGCTTACATTTAATAGTTTTTGAAGCTCTTAGTAAGGGTGTGTGAGGTATCTCAAGAAAGGTTTTTTCATACATTCTTGGAAGGAATAACCAATCCATTGAAGGGTTTTCTCAAATCTGGTGGACCCACCACTTTAAAGAATGTCATGATTAGAACTAGAGATCTACAGGGTACAGTTCCTAGCTTCAGATCTACTCCTAGATCCAATGTTCCCACAAGGTTCAAGAACTATATATCTGCACCAAAGGACCATTGATATTTGTGAAAGTTTCCCATGGGTGGCACACCAATGAAGGATAACACTTTTGGGGACAAATATGGGTTAAGGAGGAAGAAGCTATGCTTCACTTGTCAAAAGCCATGGGTTCCAGGGCATAAGTGTGCCAAAGGTAAGTCCTATTGCATTGAGGTCCTCCTAGAGGGTGGATATGAATATGTAAGTGAAGAATAGGAATATGTCAAGTCCCCTCCCGCCTCTGAGGATAAACGTGACCATAGTTCCACACATTTGATCAATGTGCATCCATATGCTCGAAGTTCAATCTATTCATCTCTATATAAATTCTATAATTTCCCCAATAGAAGAGAAATTACTTATGTCAGTACTCAATCCGATGACCTATGAAGAAAAATCTTAGAGGAGATTGAACGATGGAGAAAATCACGACAGGAATCAACGGTCACAATTCGTTCCGCATCTGGAAACAAATCGACCGCGGAGAATCAATCCCGCAAGTGTCAACGGTGCGGACAAATTGAATCTGTGGAATCAAGGAAATATGAATATTGTGATCCCTCATGCCACATCCCACATTCCGCATCCCACATTCCACATTCCGCATTTTGCATCCCGCATGTGAAATAGACCGTTGCGGAAATAAACAATTGTGTAATTAGAGATCGTGAAACTGCATCCCACATTGCCGCATCCTGTATCCCGTGTTCTGCATTCCCGCATGCAGAAAGGTGAGTTGTGGAAGGAAATCAGCAAGGAAGGGAATCCCTGGAAGGGCGTTCCTGCATCCTGCAAGTTGTGGAAAGGAAAGGTTTCGAAAGGAAATTGCTGCGGAAATCCAACCTGCTAATAGAAGTCTTGGGAAGATTTGATCGTATTGAAAGAAACATATCATATTTGATCGTATCTAAGTCCCATAACTTAATTTTTAAATGTATTGAAAGACACATACACAGATGCATATAATTCAAAATTATACAGCAGAAGCAATTCATAAATTCAACACGTTAAACATATTCATCATATTTCATGAAGAAAATACCATTTGCAGAGATTAACACAGAGATACTTATCTTTGAAAGAAATTGTTCTGCAACCAGCTACATCCCTGCAATGTTCCACCCAACCATAGGCCATTGTGCTCATCAATCTCTTAGCAGCACTGCCACCCCATAGCTCGGCATGATTCCCACAAGGAATAAGGGATACTAGTAGGTTCACACATAGCCAAGAATACAACCAAACTCATCCAAGAGAACATAGTTGGGTTTATCAAGCTACAAACAAACAAGCCAATATAATACTGGGTTTATCAAACTGCAGCCATTCAATCCAACATTCTCATTAAGAACCAGCCAAGCCAACTAACATATGGGTTTATCAAGCTGCAAAGGAACTGGAAAACTTGAACTGCTAATCTAGTGAGCACAACCACTGATCTATGGACACCTGCGCTAGATCGGGATTGGCTCCTAAAACATCCACACACCCAACACAAGGAAGCATCCCCTTCTCTGCTACATAGTCCCTCAGGATATGCCTTCCATTCCAGTGTTGTTTAGGGTGTGCAAAGAAGAAAACCAGCCCCTCTAGATCTATTTGTGAGGTTCCTTCCTACATTAGGTTTATCAATCTAGTTCAAATCCAATTCCAGTCCAGACCATTTCAGACCAAGGAAAAAATATGCACACACAACAAACCACAAGGTTAACATAGCAAACCAGACTTCCACTCACTATGTGACAAAGGAGACCATTGCAAAACCACGCTCAAGATGGTAATAGCAGGAGAACAACAAAAAACAAAACACGGTTCTGTCAAACCGGTGAATGCACAACGCGCATGCACAAAATGGAATAGGGAAAGAAAATCATAATCGACCACAATGTTTGGGTGAAATCCTGATGATGGACTGCGCATGCACAATGAGAAAAAAATGAAACTGAAAACGTTGAAGGATGGATGATCAAAATGTTCCCCTCGACCCCCACAACGTGAGGGAAGATGAAAACATGAGTGCATGAAGGGAAATGGGCATACATTTTTTGGGTGTTTTCTTTTGACACATGGATTTTCCCCCATGGCTCCAGGTTAAACATTCACCCTCCCTATCCCTTAGGAAATCTTGCCCCCGTCTCATTATTTGTTGCATTGAGATAGTTGGTTGTGTATTTTTAATTAAATTGCATATTTATATGATGTCCAAAATTATATAATGTGCTTGAATTAGCACCATAAACCATAGGCATCAACATTAGAGGAAATTTCAACTCAAAATGGGCCTTTAAACTTTAAGTCAAATTCCATGTCATCATGTGTTAGCCAATGAAATTGATTTTAATTTGAAATACCGTATAGTTCTTAAACACTATTTTAATATAAAATTGGGGATAGGTATCATTAAAAAAACTACTTTTTTTGTTTGTATTTTTGAAATACCTCCTCGTGTTTTTACTCAAATTTCAATCAGGAGTGTTCGTTGGATGCAGAATATAATTCTACATCCAACGAGTACCCACTTGGCATACTTTTGAAGGACCCCGCTACCCCAAAAACAAGAAATACCTAAAAAAACGTGATGATGACATCATCATCACGTTTTTTCAGGTATTTCTTGTTTTTGGGGTAGCAGGGTCCTTCAAAAGTATGCTGAGTGGGTACTCATTGGATGTGGAATTTAATTCCACATGCAACGAGCTCTCCCGATCGAAATTTGAGTAAAAACACGGGGAGATATGTCAAAAATACAAACAAAAAAGTAGTTTTTTTCTTTTCTTCCTCCAAAATTAATAAATATTATTTTATTATTTTTACTATTATTTTATTAATTTTTTTTAGGAGGCATATTTTGAATTGAAATTTCCTCTAATGCCTTGCTCACCTATACACAAAACATCAATCAGTGGCAGGGCCTTGGCCTTGAGCTCCTTTCCATGATTCCATACAATATTCTCATCATATATATCTAATGCAAAACAAGGTCAAAACTGGGGTATTACATTCCCCTCCCCCTTCAATAGCACTATCCTTAGTGCTTTACAAAAATGATACGCTGGAACCTCCCTTGGTGCTCTACAAAATTGAACAAAAATGGATGCTCCTAATGCATGGAATCCTACAGCTCTCATGTAGCCTCTTCAAGATCGTAGTGCTCCCATTGCACCTTTACCTGCAATATGGCTCAGTTCTGGAGCATTGTGACCTTCCTAGAGAGGATGCGCATTGGCTCGATTTGGAATTCTCCCTTCGGTTCCACCTGAATCACATCCCAATTTATCACATGGTTAGGATTGTGTACATATCTCTTAAGAAAAGAAACATGAAAAATATTATGAGCCCTAGTGCAAGCAGGAAATGCAAGCCTATATGCAACTAAACCTATTCTTTGAAGCACTTCAAATGGCCCACAGTATCTAGGTGATAGCTTTGAACAACTTCCAAGCTTCAAGGAACTCTTCTTCGCCCTCACTCTGAGGTAAACATGATCCCCAACACTAAACTCTTTGTTCACCCTATACATATTTGCATAGATTTTCTTTCTATCCTGGGTTGCTTTCATATTCTTACCGATATTTACAACCTCCTGCTCCATCTCCTTGACCAATTCTGGACCAAGCACCACCCTGTTCACTGGATTATCCCAAGTCACTGGTGTCCTACACCTCCTTCCATACAAACCTTCATATGGAATCATTCCCAAGGATGCTTACTGTCCATTGTTATAAGAAAACTCAACCAAGTGTAAATAATCTTCCCACTTAGTTGGTTTTTCCATCACATACATGCGAAGCATGCCTTCAAGCACTTGGTTAACTCTCTCTATCTTCCCATCAGTCTGAGGATGGTAGGCAGTGCTAAAATTCAACTTTGTCCCCAAATATGCAAATAATCCCTTCCAAAAATTGGAAGTGAACTTGACATCTCTGTCAGAGACTATTTCCTTAGTCAATCCATGCAATTTGAAAATATCCTTCATGAATATCTTTGCAATGTCATCAGTGTTATGCGTAGACTTAACCGGTATAAAATGTGTTACCTTTGTCAACTTGTTCACCACAACCATGATGGAATCATGTTGTCTCCAAGTCATTGGAAATATTGTAATAAATTCCATGGAAATAACTTCCCATTTCCATTTTGGGGCCGGAAAAGGCTAAAAAAAACTGTTGGGTGTTGATGCTCAACCTTCACCTGCTGACATTTCGTGCACCTTGAAATATATTCAGCCATGTCCTTTTTCATACCTGGACAAAAGTATTTCTTTATAGATGTAGCAATTGTATTATGATATCCTGGCTGACTAGAATATGGAGCTTGATGGATCTCATCCATAACAACCCTCCTCAAACATGCTACATTTGGAATATACATTTTGTTCATATAAGTAAGGATTCCATCTTCTTCTAATTTATATCCCTGATACTTCTTTTCAAGTATTTTCTGCTTCAACTTGTCTTTTACCTGCACATACAATTCATCTTCAACAACATGATTAACAATCTATTGTCTCAAATATGACTAGAAAATACTAAGAGATGCTACATGCATTTCCTGAACCTTCCTGCTGAGTGCATCAGGTACCTTATTCCCTTTTCCTTTTATGTGCTTGATTTCAAAATCAAACTCACATAAAAACTCCAACCATCTATCCTTCCTAGCATTTAGAGTAGGTTGATCAAACAAATACTTCTGACCACAATGGTTTGTTCTTAGCTCAAATATTATTCCGATCAAGTAATGCCTCCACATATTGAGAGCATGTATTATGGCTGCAAGTTCTAGATCATGAGTGGCATAGTTCTTCTCATGCTCCTTCAATTTTATTAACTCATAACATACTACGTGGTTGTCTTGCATAAGAACTCCTCCAAGTCCTTGATCGCATGCATCAGTGCACACCACAAAATATTTCTCTAGGTCTGCAACTTTCAAGACCAGTGCACTTGTGAGAATATTCTTCGACTGCCGGAAACTTTCTTCACACCTCAATGTCCATTCAAACTTTATCCCCTTCCTTTGCAAATAAGTGATGGAATGTGTAACTTTGGAGAATCCTTCAATGAATCTCCTGTATTATCTTGCAAGTCCCATAAAAGACATTACATCTATCACATTTCTTGGAGTAGGCCAATTCATAATGGATTCAATCTTGTCAGTGTCCACAGATATACCCTCTTCCGAGATCATGTGACTCAAATACTGAAATCTATCTTTATGGAAGTCACACTTGCTCAACTTTGCATACAGCTTATGTTCCCTGATCAATTGTAATGTCAATCTCATATTCTCTTCATGTTCTTCCTCATTCTTAGAATAAATAAGAATGTCATCAAGGAAAACAAGAAAAAACGTGTCCAAATACCTACTGAAGACATTGTTCACAAGGAACATAAATGTAGTTGGTGCATTTGTGAGACCAAATGGTACCACTACAAACTCATAATGTCCATACCTTGTTCTGAAGGCTATCTTATGAATGTATTCATCCTTGATTATCACCTGATGGTATCCAGACCTCAAGTCAATCTTGTAAAATACCTTTTCTCCTATCATTTGATCAAAGAGGTCATCAATTCTAGGAAAAGGATATTTTTTCTTCACAATGAAATTGTTAAGTTGTCTGCAATCAATACACAATATGAGTGTACCATCTTTCATCTTCACAAATAGAATTGGTGCTCCCCATGTTACTAGATAAATCTACTCAATCGGAATTAAGCCAAATCTCCCTAGTACAAGTGGATCTAGAACAAATCAAATACAAAATACAATATACTTTCCTAGATCAATAAGAAATGCAAATACACAGATAGATCACTTACCTAATATTCACATATCTGCTTCTCTCTATTGATCTAAGCTCTAGAATCTTCAGATATATAGCTAGAAACCCTGTAATCATGTGGAAACAAACAAACAGCATATGCGTATCCAAACATATAATTGATCTAAGCTAATAGTTAAGGAAGAAAGCTATAAACATTATCAACGCAATAACGTTTAGGGAAAGAGATTTGTATTAATGTAATCGAGGAGATACATAGAATTACATAGGAAAGAACATTACAACCCAGCCTTAATGCTGCAATATTCCATCCAACAATCCAAAGCAATATAGTAAGCCACCTAGAAATTCCACCAGCATAAAAGTACTATAGACCTTCCTCCCTTCCAAATGGAGAGAAGGTTCAATTTATAAGGCTAAAGGGATAGAATAGGTTGAGGATTAGGAGGAGGGATATAAGGGATATTTCCTATAGGCCAAGAACCAAAATGCAACCTCACCTAGATAATAGGGATAGATCTCCCCCTCATCCACCTTCAACAAGGATCTCGAATATCTGTTTTTTCCCTCAAAATAGGACCGACGCACTTTCAAAAAAGGGAAAAGTCACCGTCGATGCTCCTAGTAGTGGGAGATGGAGCGTTGGTGCCGGTACCCCTAGCATGAAGGGAAAAAATTCCTTCAGCACTCCTAGCATGAGGGATAAAGGTGGTGAAATTTCTAGAGAGGGAAAAAAGGTAGTAATAACCTCAATCTCAATCAAATTTAATTGAGAGAAAACTTGGGGATTAGGAAAAGGGTTGACACATGGATAAAGAGTGCAAGATTTCGGTGTAATAGAATGCCCCTCAAAGCATGAAGTTAAAGGAATGCAATAGGTGAATGCTTTGTGAAGAGAAGAAATCTAAGGCAAGGATGTTGGTTGGAAGCTGTTGCAGTACCACTGAGTCAAATCTCATATAACTCCTAACATGGCTGCTGACCAATACAATGAAAATCCATGGTAGTAGAGACCGACTGAACACAATCATGGCTACTAGACATAAACATAGATCCATGATGAGATGATAACATAGCCACGACCAATACAAAGGTGGATCCATGTAATATGACTCAAAACAAAACTCCATCGCAACCTGGGCGAAGATATATGACAACCCAGGGTCTTCAAGCTGAACCCGCAATGATACGAATCTAACCATGTGATTACAATGTCTTGATGTCGAACATGGTAGAAACCACTTGATTACTAGTCAATGATGTAAAATGTTGACAAGTGTGAGGGAAATCACCATTGATGTCAATGATTCCTAAGGTATCTCAATACATATCATCGAATGTGAATAAAGGACTTGGATTCAAACACTCGATGAGATCTTTCAATCAAGAGCCAATGATGTAAAATCATGTTGAAAGCGAGGTAACCTACCATTAAGGCATGCAGGCCCAAGGTACTTGTCTTGGTTTCTAAGTCTAATTCCTGGATAAGGAGTTGAAGTCGACAGGAATAGACTAATCGAAGAAGGGCCATGATGAATCCCCCATAATCGACATGAAACACGATCAAAGATGTTTTGGAGTAAACCGGACAGTAGAGTGACACACGAGACTGACTCAAGGACGACCAACATGATAAAAGGTAAACATACTATAGATAGTGAAAAGATGACCAAATTTCTCTTGAACATGGGCATGGCATGACTTAGCAGTATTGACTCGAGAATGATACCAATCACCCAATGCAACTGATGGTGAGAGTATTCTTGAAAAAATCAAAGGAGTAAGAAGACTCTAGGAATTAACAAGACTCTATGACAAACGGATTACCCAAGTACTGAAATGCATATGCAAGTGAGTGCCATGTTCAAGAGTGACTATGTACTGCCATAACAAAATACAAACACTTTCCTTAATTTCCCCATTATGATTGATGAGTACCTCTTTGCTTTTTAGCAAGCTAGAAAAGGGTAAGAAACGCTCGATGTAGCTCATCCTTCGGACGAGTCCAATATCATATGTTTTATGAACCTAAGAAAGGATGGGTTCATTCCCAAAAAAGGGTCCTTCATCATTTAATTTTACGAGTCCAATGAAAGCAAACTCATTTGTCATTTCATGTTTAGAGAGTCTGAAATGACTAAGAAGACTCCAAAAGGTCCTTTTTCGTAAATAGGCCTAATCGGTCTAAAAAAGATATAGCCTACCCCCAACTAGTCGACTGTTCTAATTCTTTTACAAGCATGAACATAACAAGCTCACTTGGAAATATTTTTTTGTTTTTAAGGAGACTGAAAAGATCTTGAATATGACTCTAGAACGATTTATTTTTCATAATCCAATTTTTACAAGTCTGAAAAATAGTAAAACTATACTTGATACCTCTTCATTGAGTTTTTAATGAGCATGCTAAAGGTATAAAAGGCACTCGGAACCTTTTTCATGTTTGAAACTAGAGTACGAAAAAGCGATAAAGTTAGCTCAAACCAGTTTTCATGTTTTAACCAGAGCACGAAAAAATGAAAATTAAGCTCAACGCCATCTTACTATTTTTAATGATCTTGAAGATCAGCTGAAAGAATGCTCAGGTTATCTGCTTCATTTTTTAACGAGCTTGGAACAGAATAAGAACTATGCCGAAAACATGGTTTCATTTTTATGCAAGATTTAAACCAAAAGGTAAACTATGCTTAAGGAAACTCACTTCATTTTTTAATGATCTTGAAATAGAAAATGAACTATGCTCAAAAGGGTCATGTCATGGTTTAGCGACCTCGAAACTAAATAAAGTATGCTCAAAATGACTCCCATTGATGGGTGATTTCCCAACATGATGTATAGTGGTTGGTACTTTCCCCCAGTATAAATGTCAAGTAACTTAACACCAATAAAGAGATAGGGTACATGCCCCCCAAGCTTCATTGATTCTTGACACAATGGAATAACTCATTTCATTTTTTAACGAGCTTGACACGAAAAAGGAACTTTGCTCAGAGATCAGTTTTATTTTTTAACGAGCTTGAAACCAAGAATAAACACTTCTCAAAGTAACCTATTTCATTTTCACACAAGCTTGAAACATAAAATAACTATGCTTGTTGGGAGCTGTTTCATTTTTACACAAGCTTGAAACAGAAAGTAACTATGCTTGAGGAAATCCATTTCATTTTTTAACGAGCTTGACAAAGAAAGGGAACTATGCTCATGTGGGCATCTGATTCATTTTCTAACGAGCTTGACAAAGAAATGGAACTATGCTCACAAATGCATCCATTCTAAGCCAACATGATGTCTAGAGGTTGGTGGGTTTCCCCCTTACATAAGAAGCAAGCAAATTAACTCCAGTATGATATCCATAGGCTGGCGCCATGCCCCCCATTTTACCTATGATGGGAAGAAGCTAACTAGAAGGGGAAAGAGCCACAAGAACATGCGAGACATTCAAGGAATTTTGATGACTAGGAGTCACACGATAATTAGGTTTAACGAAGGAAAGTTGATCAACGGTCACAATCTTCCCATCATGGGGAAAATACATCACTTGAAAGAGTGTGGACACTACAACTTTCATGGCGTAAACATAATCACGCCCAAGGAGAAGATTGAAATCTAAGGGACCTTGGACTACCATAACATTGATATAGACAGTTTTTCCTTCCAAAGTGATAGGCAACTAAGGAAGGATCCCTAAAGGCACTGTAGGTCTTCGATTAAAAGCTAGTATTTGATCAGTGGCTGACAGAAGCAGAGGAGAACCTATGGCTTTCCAAGCAGTAGAGGATATAATGCTAACAGAATCCTCTTCATCAATGATAGTGTAGAGTATACTCTTAGAAGAAACTCATACAGCTATCTAGAAAGGAACACTCGAAGCAAGACGAGATTTTGTTAGGTTACTCCAATCAAAGGAAATAACCTCACTACTTGGAGAGGGTTCTATCGAAAGAGACAAAACTTCCTCTTGCATAGAAGAATCAGAACTAACTACGAAAACTTCAGTAGGATGGTTTTCACTCTCGATTAAAAGAGAGGGAGAAGATGAAGACTCTGTTAAAGGGACTACTTTAGTTTCAACACTTTCTAACGAAAGAGTGGGATCGAGTGGAGATCACATCGAATCGACCAATTTAACTTCACTCTCCAAAGGAAGAGTGGGATCAACCAAGGATGGAATTGGATCAAACTCTTTGACTTCATTCTTCAACAGAAGAGTGGTATCAACCAAGGATGGACTTGGATTGACCATTTGATCAACCAATGGAGTGTCAAGGGACAAATTATGATAACAAGTTGGAAGTTGTTGCTGAGGAACAGTAAGTTCTTCCAACAACTTTGAAGCTTCATCCATGTGAGGACAAAGGTAAGCATGATGTTTATCCTTACATAGAAATCAAGGATATGTAACCTTTCCTTTTTGACTCTTAACCAAAGAGTCACTGATTGATGGGGCATCATCAACATGATGATCAGAGACTGACGACACAGGATATTTAGACCACACATCTGACACAAGGGAAAGACTAGGACAGTCCTTGAGAAGGTGATCACCCTTGCAAAGTATACAAGGGAAATTAACTTTACGCATGTCAGAAATAGTTACATCAATACCCCCAGCATGATGACCAGTGGTTGGTGGCTTCCAACATGAAGGTCAGAGGTTGGAGTGATGACCTTCTACTTAGTGTTCTTCTTCTTAGCCTTCCTTTTCATCTTCTTCTTACCCTCATGTTTACTAACTTCAGAGTTTTCAACCGATGAAGAGGAATATAGGGAAGTATATTCAACATTCGACAAAGAATGAGAAGGGTTAACATGAGGTTGATGCTCATGCGGTAAAGGACCATGATCTGACACAAAGGATGCATTTGGTATGACGGGATTGGAGAATAATGATACAAGTAATCCTATAGTCAATCTAGGAAGGTTTAAAGTAGCCATGAAGGGAGGACCAACAGCTCCACAAGGGGGAGAAATAAAAGACATACCTTGAAAATGGTTCTCTTAACTGGTGGTCCTAGGAGAGTCTCCCATATTTGAACTCTCTAAGAATCTCTGAAACACAACACAAGATCAAAGACTACTCAAGTCTAAAAGCCACAAGAAAACTGTGTGAATAGGAGTGGATCAAAAGTCAAGAACCTCACAAGACAGGTCAAAGGATAACTTAGTTACTCACAGGAATCCTAAGAGGGTCTCCTAATATACGCTAGGTATGGGGGATCATTGGTAGTAGTGTTGTCTAATGCACAATCGTTCACAAGGGGCCTTCCTATATAGAATCGAGTACATGAAGTACCTTTCTATATACCTCAATGGTACATGAAAGGCCATTCAATATACCAATGGTACATGGAAAAACCACGCAAGTCCCGAGTTGTAGTGCAAAAAAATTAACAACAGCTACTACGTTTTTCAACGCCCAAACACATCACTAACTTACACATAGATACTAAATGATTTTAAACCTAAGCTAACGCTAATTTTATCTTGAGCGGTTAAGTGGATGCATGATGTGTAGACAGGAAATGTAAAAATAATGCAAATCCTAGCTACATGACAATGCACATTTCTCTTTCAATGAAAACTACCTAAGGTAGGGAAAGAGGTTTCTGTTAAAACAAGACAAAAATTAGAGATCTAAGAAAACCAAGTTCTATTCAAAGGAAACTATGAATCTTTTAAAGATAAACATAAAATACAATTCTTGAAAATAATTACAAATTCATACACAAGCAAGGGTGGTCCCGGGGGTGGCGCCCCCCCCACGTACCTGAGGGTTCTTTGGGGGTTCGGGGACATGAGCCCCCAAGAAAAAAAATTTGGCTTGTTTTTTTTTTTTTTGCTTCTCTTTTGATTGATTTTTCTCTTCAAACAAACATGAATATAAACAATAAAGAAAATGATAATTCTCTTCTCATATCTACAAAAAGAAAAGGAGAGAACACCAGAACACTCCATTCATTCAGAAATCAAAAGGAATATGACAAGCACCCAAACAACTCCAAAACAATCAGGAATTGCTCCAAAACAACCAAAATGCAACCAAAAAACTCAATGACTGAGGGAAGGAAGAGATAATGCTGGATCTAGGGGATCTATGACTATCACATGCAGCCTAAAAACCAAAATCCATCAAACCAAAACCCAAAAATGAAGGAAATATGAGCCAAAAATTGAGTTTCAAAGGGTGATGCACTTCCCTATACTACACCAGAGCACCTATGAGAGGACTGACGCACATAAAACACTATACAAGATTGCCTTTGAGGGTTGGTGCACCTACAAGGCAGCACATAAGCATCATGACGCTCTGTCTCCTAAGAAAAAGAGCGACTATGAGAATCGGCACACCTACAAGGCTACATAGAAGTGCCAACTGTGCTTTGTCTCCTAAGGAAAAGAGCACCTATGAGAGTTGGTGCACCTACAACACTGCAGAAGAGTGCCTTTGAGGGTCAGCACAACTACAAGGCTACACAAAAGCACCACAACGCTCTATCTCATCAAGAAAAGAGCGCCTATGAGCCAACACTTCCGATTCTAAAAAATCAGACCAGTGGCTCTCTGTCTACCCAACCCAGGTGCGTCGATGGAGAAACATGGGGTAAAACCATATTTCCTATAAGATAAGGGAGGAAGGTCTGATAGTGATCCAAAGAGCATCAAGAAGATGCAAGACACTCTTCAAATACAAAATATGAAGAAAGGAGGGTCTCTAGAGGCTAGCAAAAGGATTGAATAAAAAGATATGAAATCAAAACAAAAGAAATCGTATCTATGTAAGATCCCCAATGGAGTCACCAAATTTGTTACTAGATAAATCTACTCAAATGGAGTTAAGCCAAATATCCCTAATCCAAGTGGATCTATAACAAATCAAATACAAAATACAATCTACTTTCCTAGATCAATCAGAAATGCAAAGACACAGATAAATCACTTACCTGATATTCGCAAATTCGCTTCTCTCTGTTGATCCAAGCTCTAGAATCTTCAAATCTATAGTTGAAAAACCCTGTAAATCATGTGGAAACAAACAAACATCATATGTGTATCCAAACATATAATTTATCTAAGCAAACAGTTAAGGAATAAATCTATAAAAATTATCAACACAATAACGTTTATGGAAAGAGATTTGTAGTAATGTAATCGATGAGATACATAGAATTACATAGGAAAGAACATTACAACCTAGCCTTAACGTTGCAATATTCCATCCAAAAATCCAATCCAAAGCCTCCAAAGTAAGATAGTAATCCACCTAGAAATTCCACCAGCATAAAAGTACGATAGACCTTCCTCCCTTCCAAATGGCGAGAGGGTTCAATTTATAAGGATATATGGATATAATAGGTTGAGGATTAGGAGGAGAGATCTAAGGGATATTCCCTATAGGTCAAGAACTGAAATTCCACCCCGCCTAGATAATAGGGATAGATCTCCACCTCATCCACCTCTTAGAAGGATCTCGAATCTTCATTTTTTTCCCTCAAAACAAGACCAAAACACCTTCAAAAAAAGGAAAAGGCACCATTGGTGCTCCTAGCAGTGGGAGATAGAACGTCGGTGCCAGCGCCCCTAGCATGAAGGGAAAAAGTGCCTTCGATGCTCCTAGCATGAAGGATAAAGGATCCAACCTTCCTAGAGAGGGAAAAAAGGAAAGAAGAACCTCAATCTCAATCAACTTTAGCAGAGAGAAAACTTGGGGATAAGGAAAAGGGTTGACACATGGATCAAGAGTGCAATATTTCGGTGTAACACCCCAAGAAGACACACTCAGCCTGATATACTTATTTTCCAACAACTCTTGCAACTACATATTCAGCTCTAGCATTTCGGGTGTACTCATCCTATAGGGTGTCTTAGACATTGGTTCTGCTCCTAGCACAAGTTCAATTGTGAAGTCAATGAATCTCTTTGGAGGAAGCCCTAGAATCTCATTGGGAAAAACATCCCTGAATTCTTGCAATACATGATAGTCCTCCAACCTAATAGTTTCATTATCTGCTTCTTCCACAATGTGAGATACATACACTCTGCAACCCTTCCTACAAAACTTCTTCAATTGCATTGCTTAAATCTGCCTTTCAGAAATCACCTTTGGAAGGCCTCTTAGAACTATTGGGTTCTTTTCTTCATGTATGCATTCAAAGGTCTTATTGTAATAGCCAAGCTTTACCCTGTGAGCTTCTAACCAATCCATTGCAATGAGAACATCATAGGAACCAAGTGGTAGAACATTCAAGTCTACAAAAGTGACCAATCCATTCATCACCAATGAACATTTTTCCACCACTTCACTAACCTTTTTCTTGGTTCTAGTGGCTAGCTGAACTAACCATGACTTACTATGCTTTACTTTATGAAAATCACAAATCTCCACTACTATAGGAGAAATGTAACTGTCAGTAGAACTAGGTTGAATCAAAATAGAAATATATTTCTCAACAATATTACCTGCAACTTCAACCATAGTTGACTGGTGATCTTCCTGGCGGTCCTCTAGTGCTACATAGATTATAGGGACGACCCTTGCTACTTAACCCACTATTTCTGATTCTTGAATGTTGTAACCTCACCTTGCATTCTCATTCTCAAGTGGACAATACCTACGCATGTGGAGTCCTCCACATTTCCAACATTGGAGTGGTGCTATGTTCTGTTGTGGATCTCTTGGCTCTTCTCCCACCATACTAGCTGGCTGCTTCTCAACATGGGATGGCTACTTTTGCTGATTCCCGAAGTTAGAAGGTTTGAAACACTTTTTCTTTTGGTCAGACTTCTCATTCTTTTTTTCCTTCCATGTCTTATGATATTCAGGTTT
Organism: Pseudotsuga menziesii; assembly: GCA_001517045.1. Classification (NCBI taxonomy): domain Eukaryota; kingdom Viridiplantae; phylum Streptophyta; class Pinopsida; order Pinales; family Pinaceae; genus Pseudotsuga; species Pseudotsuga menziesii. The sequence goes on along the minus strand of LPNX010815720.1, from coordinate 307,661 downwards.
TCCTTTTCTTTTCTCATAGCAATACTTAGCTTTTCTTATCACTTCTTCCAGAGTTCTAGGTTCATAAAAATCAATTCTGTCTTCGTAAGACTGAGGCAATCCCATCAGAAAACAATGGATTTTCACCTTCTAATCTTTGATGTACCTGACATAACTCAACAAATCCAAGAACTTATTTGCATACTCTTATCATCATAGTACCTGTTAGAGAGGTACTTCTGCTTGAAATACTTCTGGAAATGTTTCCACACAAACTCTCTTTCATTAATATTCTTTAATTGCCTGAAGTGCTCCCACCATATGGATGCTCTTCCAGTCAAATTGAATATGGCTACTCTAGCCTTCATATTTCCTTAATAGTCTTAGACTTGGAAATATTTCCTCATCCCAAGAAGCCAATCTTCAGCTTCTTAACCATTCTTTATCTCACCATTGAAGGCAGGATGCCTTGCCTTCTTAAATTCGTCACGTGAATGGTTTTGGTAGCACCTCTTTCTTAGATTCGCGCGAGAAGAAGAACCTAAACCACCAGTGGATCCTTCAGAGTCAGATGACCCACTAGGAGATCTCTTTCTTCCTCTAATAGAGTTATTAATTCCTTATGGTCTCATTGTCTAGTCCCCAAAGTTAATCTACCTCTGAATTTCTGTCAAACTCTGCAGCATGGATGCATTCGGCTCATTTTTCTCCTCAAGCACCTTAACCAATATTTCATTGTCTACCCTGTGACTTTGCATTCTAGCATTAGGCTTCTCATGGTGGCGGAAAAATATGGAGGAGTATCTTGAAACCTCCACCCATTATACTTTGTCTCAGCATTTCCAATTCAGACATTTTCCCCCATAGCATCTTCCTCGTATTCATTGGGTTTCTGTGCATCATCGCACATCTCAATTCTCATGGCTCAGCCGAACCAACTTTACCAAACTACACTATCTGGAATGATTCCCTACAACTATAGTTCTGCAAAATGTGTTAATAGAAAAATTGGTAGATAATTTTAAAATCAAAACCACTTACCCACTACCCATGGAAGTTTTCTTTGTTATGCAGCTAACAATATTTTGAAACCATTTACCAATAACTCTGTTAACTGTTCAACTTGGCCCATTTAGGCCCTAGTGCCGCAACCAGCAGCTCTAATACCATGTTGTCACATCCCCTCCCACCTCTAAGGAGAAATGTGACCATCGTCCCACACATTTGATGAATGCGCATCCATATGGTCTGTTGGAGCAGGGCCCCGCAGCTACAGGAAAAGTTGCTATATTAGAAGAAGAGATTCAAATAAAATAGTACCCAAGCGATGAAGAAGAGAGAGATCAAGCACTGCACTTAAGGCAGCGGCGAATACAGGAGTGCTCAACTACCCTCATAAAGGAAAAGGAGCAACGAGCTGAGGTATTGAAGACAAAGGACCAAAGAGGACTGTAAAGGAAGCCGCGCCCATACCCACGATCAATGCCGGGAAGCGTGGAAGACTGCAAGAAGCTGTGGTGTGATGGAAAGTGGTAGCCCACAGTACAGATGCATCGACTGTCATAGTTAGGGTTTTTGGGTTACTATTGGGAAAGGCCCACAGTGTTGTAACAGGGCGAGACCTTCAGGACGCCTATATAAGCATGTATTTTGTATTGGGAAAGGTTGTTCAATTAGTCAGTTAGACAGTTGGTCCATTAGTCAGTTAGAAAGTTGGTCAATTAGCTAGTAGTCAGTTAGCTGTTCTTTGAGTTGAGCTCTGGTTCTGCTATTCAGTTAGTAATTATCTTACCGTAACCAGTAGCTATCTCCTTTAGCATGAATGTAACAATCCGCAGGGATTGAGAGAGAGAGAGAGAGAGAGAGAGAGAGAATATATTGTAAGAAGGCAATATAAGAGAAGAAGAGATCTAAGAAAGAAGGGCTCTCGGTTGTGTGTGTGGAGTTTCCTAGAAGATCTCAATCTACATAATAGGTTGCAGTGGAACTATTTTTACCCTCTCAAGCTATAATATAAAAACCAGTTCTTGTGGACGTAGCTTCCCCCCTGGAAGTGAACCACGTAAAACCCGTGTGTTGTGTGACTGTTCTTGTGATTGTGTTTTACATGTTTTCTATCTGTTATCTGTTACATGAATTTTGCTATCAGTGATGAATGTATGTATGTTATACTTCAGTTATAGCACATAGAAGGTTAAAGCAATTTGAATGTATCAAGTAGCCTGTGTATGAGTTATCAATGCTTGATTCATGATAGTTGACAATTACAGCATAAAGTGACTCCGGTATATGAGTTCCGCGAGTTCAGCGTAGTAGATGTTAGTGCGTTAAAGGGTAGAGTTTAAGTAAAGAGGTTTAAACACCCTTGTGAGGACTAACAGAGTATTAGACCGGGAAGGAGGTCGCAGGACCTTGAGGGTGATACACATATTGAGCCTCATTATAGGACATATTACATCATAGAAAGTCGATATCGCAGCGTCTAAGGAGCAGCGGTGTAAGATATCGTAGGGAAGGAGCTGAGTAGAAGGGTAAGTTTGTGCATCATCATAGAAGTTGTGATGCGATAAGATTCCACTCCCTAAGAGTGCCAGCTAGAAGGAGAGATCGCCCTCGCAGAGAGAGAGATCCCACTGGCTGAGAAGAGTCGCGAGACCCCAGGATGCTACAGAACCTGGTTGAAGACACCTGAGTCTTCAGCCACCCCATCTAAGATCACTTTGGGTGAGACTTCAAGCAGCTCTGTGGTTTGTCGCTGAAAGGGCCGGTGAGCTAGGGGTATTGTTGCTACACTAAAGTAAACCCGGGTCTGCCCAAAGATTAAACCAACAAATGGTTTTGTTGCCGGCTTTGAACAAATTGAAGAGCTAATGTTCTATTGGAATCCTACTAAATAAGAACTCAACCAATGGGTTGGTTCTAAGGAAAGAGAATTTGCTGCGACAGAAAACAAGAGTCCTAGGCTCAGTACAGAGGACTGGTTACAAAAACATATCTTTACAGATCTGCATGAGATATTTTTTGCAACCTATGCAAATGAGCTGTATGACTAGTTATCAAAGTTGACTGATCAGAATATATTCAAGAAGAAAAGAAACATTGTCTGGACACCAGAGCTAATTCAGACCGTGAGGAGCATAGACAATCCCATTTCATGGGCCATAGACTTCTGGCTTGCAAGTTTGCTAGAAGGCTTCATTACCGAGTTTGCAGTTGATCAAAGAAAATTTTTTAGCGAAGCTGAGAGGTACTTCTTCAAAGGATATCACGGTAAGTACTTGAACTCTTTAAATTCATCTATTAAGATGTTATTACATGAAAAAGGAGTAATGGATATGTTATCAGATGCATAAGTTCAGTAAGTGTAATGTCACAAGAGTTTGAGAGTGATTTTGATGAAATTGGATGTACATGTAGTGGTAAGAAATATAAAGTAGATTTCAGCTCTTTCTTCTTGGAAGACAGTTCAGACCATACTAGAGAACAGAGCCAAATTAATACAGAAAGACCAGTAGGGGGTATCCCTTACCACCCTTATACCCCACAGAAAATGACCAGGACTCAGAACAATCCCGTAGGAACTACATCTAGTAGTTCACACACAGTACACACTACAGTTACACCACCAAGTGGTAGTAACATAGAAAATCAGAACCCACCACGTAGAAACAAAATGGGGGACGACATGAAGTTACCTACCTTTAAGGGTACAGGAGCAGAAGACCCAGAACAACATTGGCTCCTATGTGAAACCGTATGGACCATTAAACAAATTCAATATGATAATACTAAACTTGTCCAGTTGGCCACTACACTTAGAGAAAGAGCCTTAGCATGGTATATGAAGTATACAACAACGCAGCCTAGAACGCTCATACATGTCAGGACCGCCATGATCAAAGAATTTAAGAAACCTAAGTCTGAGTCACAGTGTATCACAGAGCTTAAAGACATTAAATAGTCACCTACAGATTCAGTATGGGACTTTGATAAAAAATTCAAAGCTCTTATAGACCAAGTCAGCTTTGAGTTTGCGCCGGAGCAGCATAAGGAATGGTTCATCGCAGCACTGCTCCCGCATATCAGACTTCCTCTTATGCAACAAAGACTCTGTATGCAGGATGAAGTGTTGGAGATGGCAATGAAACTAGAGGCTTCACCTCTAGCAGAGACTAGTACAGGAATGACAAACCTACAGAACCAGTTAGCCAATCTCACATTACAGCTACATGAGATTAAGAAAGGGAAAGAGATTGCACAAGAACTATGGTGTACCAAGTGTAAAGGACAGGGCCATACTAAAGATAACTATCCAGTATTTGTTGAATATTTAGCAAGTGGGGCTTCAAACCCCTTAATACAGAACCAAGGGCCATGGTGTGAACTCTGCAGAACAAGAGGGCATAGACCACAGGAATTCCCTTTACTTCAGAAGTATGTACAAACCCCTAAGAACTTATATTGTAACTTATATAAGTTAGTAGGTCATGATGAACATAATTTCCAAGCTTATGATCTCATGATTGAGCGAAAGCATGACTTGTACAGAGTCCAGCCAGAAACAGCAGCTCCAGTAGCAGGACCACAACATGAACTGGCTCATGATGGCCATGGTGGAGGATTCAAAGGAGGAGGCCGTGGAGGAGGATTTGGCTGTGATGGAGGCTTTGGCTGTGGCTGTGGACCGATTACTTGTTACAATTGTGGAGTTGTAGGACATTATGCTAGGGATTGTCAGAACCCTAGTACGACATGTAAATATTGCAAGTCCTATGATCACCCTATAGAAGAGTGACCGATCTTAATAGCCAAGATTAGGGACAATAAGCTAGCAGTAAACCAGAACATTCAGCTTATTGCTGTTGAGCAGAAAGAACCAGAACCAAGAGTCAATATTGTGACTCACAGCGGTGCTTCTACTAGTAGGACATTGCAGGATGCAGAAAAGAATACAAGTTCGGAGTGGGTGCGCACAACAACTAATAAATCAACACCACTTAACCTGCAAAATAAAAAATAAACGTTTCAGCAAGAAAAAACTTTCTTTACTGAACCTATAGCATCAGGATCGCAAGTACTGCCTTGTAGGGGCGTACCGCAATATCAAACACCTTGTGGCATTAGTCCTGTGCAGATACCATAGGCTACCACATCGGGAAGGTGCGAAGAGGATGAGTCGATAGGAAGTGTACAATCCTTCCTGCAGAGCTGTTTAAAACTCATTAGAAATGAGAAAGCCATCAGAGAGCTTCAGCGCATCATAGATCAGTTTCATCTATCTTCTTCCATGAACAGTGCGTAGTGGGCTATTCATAATATTATGGGCCATACAAGAACAAGAAGAGAGATGAGACTCACAGCGCAAATTGGAGAATTTGAAATGGATGAGGTAATCCTATATTTAGGATCAGAGGTAAATGTTCTGACTAAGCAGACATGGGAATAGATGGGTAGCCCTAAGTTAGCTAGATCACCTATCCATCTGCGACTAGCTAATCAACAGAGCGTATCACCACTAGGTCGATTACCGCAAGTACCAGTTGATATTGACGGATTTCGCAGCTTTGTAGACTTTGAAGTCATACAAATCATTGGCGATAGCAGACCATACCCAGCTTTACTAGGTATTGATTGGGAAATCGATAACATGGTTGTTATCGACTTAAAGAAAAGACAAATGACCTTTGAGGACAATCAGATTCGGGTCATCGCACCATTGGATCCTTTCCAGTGTCCTCTCTATATTGAACCTATCAGAGCAGAGGAGGAGGTGCACAACATGGAAAGCCTTTATCAGATGACCGCTAATCAGAGTGATTACATCAACCCCACCACAGAAGGAAATATCAGTTGGCGATGCGACAACTCATGCGCATCAGATTCAGAGGTTGGGTTAGAAAATTGGCAGAATAAACTTTGCAAAGTCTCGGCTCGTAGATGTGCATTTATGACTAAGTCGTTGCGATGGATCGGCACAGAGATCATTGACATTCCATCGTTTCATGGCTTAGCGGATGTCAATAACTTTTTACAGTAGTTTGAGCAGGAAATTCCTCAGGAGAAGAGGATGACAGCTATTAACCTTGCAGTAAAAGCCACACCCGCAAGATGGTGGCATGCACATAAAGAACATATCGCATCATGGGATGATCTTAAGAGACTGATGGAAATTAGATTCTCTAGTGATAAAGAGCCCTTATAGTAGAAATACATAGGAGAAAGTGACCCCAGGTCACATATTCAGATTTGCGAATAGAGTTGGTCAAACATTCCAGAGGATGAATGAGTTCACCTATTCATTCACACTTTAGACACAATTCCAAGGAATTGGTACACTGAGACAGAGTTGCACAAAGGAACCGTCACATGGCCACTTATGATAGACGGCTTCCTACTCACTTTCACTTTTGAATCTGAGTATCCAAGCATTGATCAGGATCTAGATGTAATAAAGAATAAGGTATTTGACGACTGTACCCTATCAGTGCCTGCTCAGCCTAATTGGGCCATCCATTTAGAACAAGCGCTAGAGTGTTACAATTTCACAGAAGAACTAGATGATGAGGATGAGAATCCTCATAGTGTCAACATTCCAGAGTCAGAAGGGACTTGTGACGTTGATGGACCGAAACTAGAAATCCCCGTCCCCACTATCACAGAACCTATCAGGATTAAAAAGATCAATATTGGCACAGAAACAAAACCTAAGTTTGCCTCTATTGGAGACTATTGGGATCATGAAACCATAGGACACATCGCAGATCTCTTACATGACTATCAGGACCTATTTCCCACTAAGTTCACAGAGATGAAGGGAATAGTAGGAGATTTGGGAGTAATGCGGATACCATTGAAAGAGGATGCTAGGCCAGTTAAGCAGTGTCCATACAGATTGAATCATCGCTATAAAGAAAAATTTAAGGATGAAATTGATAAGATGCTAGCAGCAGGCATCATTGAACCTGTAGAATAGAGCGAATGGGTTAGTCCCATGGTCATGCAGGAAAACAAAAACCAAAGGAGAAATCAGGATTTGTGTCGACTTGCACAAACTCAATGACGCATCACTTCATGACCCATTTCCGACACCCTTCACTGATGAATTTTTAGACAATGTGGGAGGACAGGAGGTCTATTTCTTCACTGATGGATTTTCAAGCTATCACTAGATCAGAATCCATTTAGAGGATCAACATAAGACCACCTTTGCGATAGAATGGGACTCATTCCAGTATACAGTAATGCCCTTTGGTCTTAAAAATGCACCAACTATCTTTTCTAGAGTAGTAGTTGCTGTATTCAAGGAATACATCCATAAATTCTTAGAAGTCTATTTTGATGACTGGACTGTATTTGGATTAATCGACAAGCATATAGGAGATTTATGGCTCATGTTAGAGAAATGTAGGCAATATCATATTTCTCTTAACTTGAAGAAATGAATATTCTGTGCGCCATTTGGTATTTTGTTGCGTCATATTGTTTGCAGACAAGGCTTTATGGTATATTTTGCAAAGATTGCCTTCATTGTTAATCTTCCAGCACCCAACTCAATCAAGCAATTGAGGACAATGCTCGGTCATACCGGGTACTATAGAAAATTCATCAAAGGCTACGCAAAGATCACAGCACCTATGGAAAAGCTGTTAAAGAAAGAAGTAAAATTCCTATGGAATGAGGAATGTCAGCAAAGCTTAGACACACTTAAAGAGAAGATGGTTACAACACCCATCTTAGTATTCCCAGATTGGAACCATCCATTTCATGTACATGTGGATGCATCTGGCATCGCACTGGGGATCGTCTTAACCCATGCAGGAGAAGGAGGTATCGATCACCCTATCGCGTACTCAGGAAGAAATCTATCTACCACAGAAAAGAACTACACCACTACAGAAAGAGAAGGATTAGCTATGGTGTATGCTCTACAGAAGTTTAGGCACTACCTGTTGGGTGCCCCATTCAAGATGTTCACTGACCATTCCTCTTTAAATTACTTGGTCAATAAACCAGTATTAGGAGGAAGGATCTGTATATGGTTACTCTTATTTCAGGAGTATTATTTTGAAATTATTGTAAAACCAGGAAAATTAAATGCCAGACCTGATCACCTGTCATGGATAGATTCAGGCGAAGAACCAAGTAATTTAGAGGACAGTTTTCCAGATGCGCAATTTTTTTCTATCTAGAGCACAGATGAGTATTACACTGATATTATTCACTTTCTCACTACAGGGTGGGCACCTGTTGAGTTTACTAAGCAGCAAAAGAAACAGTTAGTTGTGAAGCAGCAGACTTCACTTTGATTGTAGGACATTTATATAAGTTAGGACCAGATGAATTCTTGCGTAGATGCGTTATGCCGCACGAGAAAGAGGCCATTATCAGAGAAGCACATTCAGGTGCCGCAGGAGGTCATTTCGCAGGGAAGCCGACTGCTCAGAAAATCTTAGCTGCAGGATTATGGTGGCCTACTTTGTATAAAGATAGTAAGGAGTTTTGCATATGCTGTGATATCTGCCAGAGGGTAGGAAAACCTTTGTGGAGAGATGAAATGCCGCTACGACCACAGATTACACTGCGGGCATTTGAAAAGTGGGCTATAGATTTCATGGGTCCTATCAACCCACCTAGAAAATGAACTGGTGCAAGATACATCATCACAGGAATAGAGTACCTCACCAAGTGGGTAGAGGAAAAAGCAGTAAGGAATTGTGATGTTGCTATAGCTGCATAGTTCATTTTTGAAAACATCATAAGTATATTTGGATGTCTAGTAATCTTGATGAGTGATCAAGGTGCACATTTTCTGAACCGCACTATTGAGGCCTTGACGGAGGAATTCCAAATCCAGCACCATAAGAGCACTCCCTACCATCCTCAAGATAATGGTACGGTGGAGGCCTCTAACAAGATTCTAGAAAATGGTCTTACTAAGATCTGTAACAGCCAAATAAATGATTGGGACCTCAGGGTTAATGCTATATTATGGGCTTATAGGACTACATGCAAGAAACTTACAGGACACACACCTTTCAGCTTGGTTTATGGACAAGAGGCTATTATGCCTATGGAATATATTATTCCTAGTTTAAGAATTGCTCAAATTACTGGGATGGCTAATATAGACACAATGAATGAAAGACTAGCACAGTTGCTTGCCTTAGAAGAAGACAGATTCATTGCAGGATTTCATCAGAAAGTGCAGAAGGCATGAGAGAAAGCTTGGCATGAAAGGCACATCAAAAGCAAGATTTTTTGGCCAGGAGACTTCGTGCTCCTCTATGACAGTAAGTTTGTTAATTTTCCAGGGAAGTTCAAGTCGCATTGGTTGGGGCCATACCAGGTTCAACAAGTTACAAATGGAGGTGTCGTTCAGCTCAGCAAACTGAATGGGGAGATTATTCCCACTTTGATTAATGGCAGTAGACTTAAGCTTTATAGTGATAGCCACTCCACCTCCCAGCCTTAACTCACACAGTTTATGAAGTGCAGATGTCCAGTGTAGTTGAAAGGAGGCATTGCACTGGTAAGTAGTCTACACATAAAAAAAAATAAGTATGAGGAATCGCATCAGAAAAGAGTATGTTGTGCAAGTCATAGGATGCTTGTGGAGTTTTTGAACATTGCGGCATTCATGTCAACACTTTTGTCTGAGACGACATGGTGTGGAATCGTAGCAATGCGATGTTCCCCATGCCATGTAGATGATTTTGAACAGAGACAGGGGGCTAGTCACTTCGCCTTCTGACAAGCAGTTAATCTAGATACGATAGCTATACGTTGCCGTAGATTTGGAAACAGTATAATGATTTGTCCATATTTGATAAATATTTGATGAGACCGATGCCTGCATGAATGTTTCGAGGGAAATTTGATTGGATTTTCAGTAATTAATGAGGATCGAGACGACGGGTGTTGTCTTGTCCATGCAATTAATACCACCAACGGGTCTAGCTAAATGACCGTTGCTTCAAAGATTATCACCTTCGTTATAAATACAGAGATCATTCATCCAGAAGGGTTACTTTAGGGATTTCTGAGAGTATAGAGCAATTTGTAAGAGTCTTTCTTGAGCAGAGATACTTCAGTTACAGAGTGATGGTTTTCCCCAATTTTGCAGCCATTTCCACTTCAGGGCATTGCACTGAGTGGTTTCTATCTGAGACGGAACCTTTAGAAGACATTGTGCAAAGATTCCAGCATGGTGGTCTCCTATCTGTTATGACGAAACCGCCCAGGATTGTGAAATTAGGTACATCACAGGTCAGACAACCACCAAGGATGAGGAGTCAAGCTCAGATAGTAGAAGAGTCTAGCCCATAGCAGAAAAGAAGAAAGATGGGAAGATCATTGAAGATAAGAAAGCAGAGCAGAAGAATGATGAGAAGAAATCTACCGACAAAAAGGAAGAGGAATAAAGTAAAAATGAGAAATAGAAGGCAATGGGAAAAGGAAGGTGACCTATCTCATCAGCTAAGAGAAGAACAAGCGATTGCAGCGGCACAGAAACAAAAATATGAAGATCATACGCAGCATGAATACCTGGAGCGATTTGTTGAGAAGAAAATTGAAAGGGGAAAACAAATAGGACAAGTAGAGCTTTAGAATGCAGACAAGGGATTATTCTCGGAATCGAATTCATGGTTTGTATAGCTTCTGTCGGGAAGGATGCAGACTTAATGAAATATTTGAGAAGGCTGGAAAAAATAGATTTATATTTTCCTCATGATACAAGTTCTAACCAAGACAAAGAGGGAAGGACAGATAAGAGATACCTACAAACTAATTTTACAGAAGACTCCATCATTAGTCAAGCTATGCTTGAAAAATCACAAGAGTGTGTCACAGTTATGGATAAAGAAGTCGCAGGACTTCGGGAAAGACTTACAAGGACTTCGTAGTTGGCCAAGGAGAAGCAACAGCAAGAGAAACCAGTTGTTAGTGGCTCAAGGACGAGCCAAAAGTAATTGTTAGGGGACTATTGTAGCAGGGCCCTGCAACTACAGGAAAAGCTGCTATATCGAAAGAAGAGAGTCAAAGGAAACAGTACCCGAGCGGCCGAGAAGAGAGAGCTCAACCACTACACTTAAGGCAGCGGTGAAGACAAGAGGGCTCAGCTACCCTCATAAAGGAAAAGGAGCAATGGGCTGAGGTATTGAAGACAAAGGACAGAAGAGGACTGTAAAGGAAGCGGTGCCCATACCCATGATCAATGCCGGGAAGCGTGAAAGACTGCAGGAAGTTGTGGTGTGACGAAAAGCAGCAGCCCATAGTACAAATGCATCGACTGTCACAGTTAGGGTTTTTGGGTCACTGTTGGGAAAGGCCCACAGTGTTGTAACAGGGTGAGACCTTCGGGCCGCCTATATAAGCATGTATTTTGTATTGGGAAAGGTTGGTCAATTAGTCAGTTAGACAGTTGGTCCATTAGTCAGTTAGATAGTTGGTCAATTAGCTAGTAGTCAGTTAGTTGTTCTTTGAGTCGAGCTCTGGTTTTGCTATTCAGTCAATAGTTATCTTACTGTAGCCAATAGCTGGCTCCTTGAGCATGAATGTAACCATCCGCAGGGATTGAGAGAGAGAGAGAGAGAAAGAGTATATTGTAAGAAGGCAATATAAGAGAAGAAGAGATCTAAGAGAGAAGGGATCCCGGTTGTGTGTGTGGAGTTTCCCAGAAGATCTCAAGCTGCATAATAGGTTGCAGCGGAACTGTGTTTACCCTCTCAAGCTATAAGATAAAAACTAGTTCCCGTGGACGTAGCTTCCCCCCTGGAAGTGAACCACATTAAACCCGTGTGTTGTGCAACTATTCTTGTGATTGTGTTTTACCTGTTTGCTATCTGTTATCTGTTACATGAATGTTGCTATCAGTGATGAATGTATGTATGTTATGCTTCATTTATAGCACATAGAAGGTTAAAGCAAGTTAAATGTATCAAGTATCCTGTGTATGAGTTATCAATGCTTGATTCATGATAGTTGATAGTTACAGCGTAAAGTGACTCCGGTATATGAGTTTCGTGAGTTCAGTGTAGTAGATGTTAGTGCGTTAAAGGGTAGAGTTTAAGTAAAGAGGTTTAAACACCCTTGTGAGGACTAACAGAGTATTAGACCAGGAAGGAGGTCGCAGGACCTTGAGGGTGATACACATATTGAGCCTCATTATACGACATATTACAACATAGAAAGGTGATATCGCAGCGTCTGAGGAGCAACGGTGTAAGATATCATAGGGAAGGAGCTGAGTAGAAGGGTAAGTTTGCACATATCCATAGAAGCTGCAATGTGATAAGAGTCCACTCCCTAAGAGAGCCAGCTAGAAGGAGAGATCCCCCTTGTAGAGAGAGATATCCCGCTGGCTGAGAAGAGTCGTGAGACCCTAGGATGCTACATAACTCAATTGAAGACACCTGATCCTTCAACCACCCCATCTAAGATCACTTTGGGTGAGACTTCAGACCGTTCTGCAGTCTGTCGCCGAAATGGCTAGTCAGCTAGGGGTATTGTTGGTACAGTAAAGTAAACCTGGGTCTGCCCAAATATTAAACCAACATGGTCGAATTTCAATCTATTCATCTCAGTATAAATTCTCTAACTTCCCCAATAGAAAAGAAATTGCTTCTATCAGTGCTCAACCCGACTACCTATGAAGAAAATCTCAGAGGAGATCGAATGGCAGAGAAAATCATGATGGGAATCAATGATCACAATCCATTCCACATCTGGAAACAGATCGACGATGGAGAATCAATACCATAAGTGCCAACGATGTGAAAAAATTGAATCTGTGGAATCATGGAAATATGAAGATTGCGGTCCCTCATCCCGCATCCTCCATTCTGCATTCCACATCCCACATCCTGAATGTGGAATAGACCATTGTAGAAATAAAAAATTGTGGAATTAGAGATTGTGAAGCCACATCCCCCATTCTACATTCTACATTCCAACATGCAGAAACGTGAGTTGCAGAAATAAATCTGCGGGGAAGAGAATCCACGTAAGGGCGTTTCTGCATCCCAAAAGTTGTGGAAAGGAAAGGTTGCAGAAGGAAATTTCTGCGGAAATCCAACCTGCTAACAAAAGTCTTGGGCAGATTTGATCATTCAGGACATCTCCAATCCTGCAATATAAGTCCCATCACTTAATTTAAAAATGTATTGAAAGAAACATACACATATGCATACAATTGCCATTATACAGCGGAAGCAATTCATCAATTCAACACATTAAAAATATTCATCATATTTCATGAAGCAATTACCATTTGAAAATATTAACACAGAGATAATTATCTTTGAAAGAAGTTGTTACACAACCAGCTATGTTGCTTCAACGTTCCACCCAACCATAGGCCAGTGCTCTCATAAATCTCTCAACAACACTACCACCCTTGAGCTATTAGAATTTGAATTCCATTTACATATTCAAGAATATAGTTCTAATAATGTTCACAGCAAAAGAATGGAGAATGAAGATACAAACTAGGAAAAGCAAACCACATAGGAAACAAACAAGTATTGCTCAGGAATTTATAGTATCATTCACAATAATAATATCCAGTGTTACAATATTTCACATAGGTAGAATTCGAATGCATGGGATATGAATTCAAATCCTCCAAGTGGATATGATTGTATCTAACTGAATCTCTAACTAAAGGTCTCCCAATCAATATCAGAGTCCAAATAGACAGCTCCTTGATGACCATTAACTCCAACAACCAGTGACAACTAGTTCACTCAGTGCAACTAAGAGTGATGTAGGTAGGAAAAGCACTCCTCCCCATGCAACCATTCATTATCCATGCATTGGTAGCACTATCTTAACTTACTGTGAACTAACTAAATGTAACTGGGGGCTAACTAAGACTAACTAGTACTAACACCAACTGACTAAAGTAGGTTGGTGATGGGACTCCTAGTGGCTCCTACAATGTAGGTATTGGTCTACGAGGTGCCCAAAATGATGCATGCACATGTTGTAAGTGGAATTTAACCTCTAGTAGTGTTCCCCACATGCCATTGACAGGTACATGTGGCCCCATTAGGCCAAGTGTACCTAATTGTACTAGTGGACCTAATTAATTAATTAAGGTTCTTAAGTTAGGAAATAATTAATCGAATAGACATTTGACCAAGGGAGCATTAATAATCCTAACACCAATTGGGCATGACTCCCACAAGGAATAAGGGATACTAGCAGGCTCACACATAGCCAAGAATACAACCAAACTCAACCAAGCCAACACAATTGGGTTTATCGGGCTACAAAGGAGCTGGAAAGCTTGAACTACTAAGATAGTTAGCTCAACCACCGAGCTATGGACACCTACACTAGATCAGGATTTGCTCCTAAAACATCTACACACCCAACACAAGGAAGCATCCCCTTCTCTGCTACATAGTCCCTCAGGCTATGCCTTCCCTTCCAGTGTTGTTCTGTTGATGTAATTGTAAATTCAGAATGTATTCACTTGTATATCTTATGTATTGTACCCCAATGTTTGTTCTGGGAAGTGTTTGTAATGTAATTGAGTCATGTCATGCCCTGATGTTCCGATCAGGAGTTTCTATAATGTAAACTAGTCATTTCAATTCATTGTCGTTAACCCTCCTATTGTTCAAGGGTTAAAGTCCTCGTAGTTGTGGGGCCCTAGGGTTATTAGACTCTCCTAGTGAGTTATTTTCAAGTCAGGAATTAGTATAAATAGAGAGTGAGCCTCTCTATTTAACACACACTCACTCACACTTAGTTGTAGCGCATAGATGAGGGAGAAGAAGTTGTTGGGGCTAGAAAGAAAGAGGCTACTGCTGTCGAGAGATCATCTTACTGTTTTGGGGTTTTACTTTTGGTGTTGATTCTATCTCTGAGGAAGTTGCGAGGTTTTCTCCATTTATGGTTTCCCTGAGGAAAAACATTGTGTCCATTGTATCTTGTGTTTGATTGTTGTGCTTGTTATTATTTCAGTTAAAGATCCTAATATAATGCTAGCTTGAATGATAAAAATATAACATGGTATCAGAGCTAACCTGAGAAGAAGACACTGTGCAGCTGCGGAAACTATGGATTCCTACTTTTTGGATCTCTCTCCACATATTTTCAGCAAAATAAGGCTGGGCTGACTCTCCTCCCTAGGGCACATCTTTCTGTTGAAGCAAAATCTGATTCTGAGCATTTTCAATTTTTGACCCGACACTACTACTGGAAATTAGGGCTTTCCACAGAAGTTGAATTTTTGAGTGAGCCCAGGCCTGGATTGATCTCCTCCTCAAAATCAAATTTTAGAGATCAAAATCAAAGCATTTCATTGGACAAAACTTTGGGAAATTCAAACCCTAATCTGCTCGTAAACCAACACTGCAGAAATTTAGCTTCAGCTTTAGATCCGACATATTTACCTGGTAAGATATAAATCTTTTGTATTTCCATTTGAGGTTGTTAGTTAAAATGTATCATCATACCAAGCTTGATGAAAATCTTGAGGGAGATGAAAACTTTCGATCCTGGAAATATAGGATCTCCTTGGTCCTAGAAGAAAATGAGTTGGACTGCTACATCAATGAGGAGGTTCCAGTTCCAGAGGAAGATGAGGCTAAGGCCTTACACAAGAAGAAGTTGGTTATGGCTAAGAGGATTATTGCTGATTCAATCAAGGATCGCCTCATACCACAGGTGTCCTCCCTAAAGACACCTAAAGCCATGTTTAATTCCCTAACCAAACTGTTTGAAGGGAAGAACATAAACCGGAAGATGACTTTGAGGAGCCAGTTGAAGAATGTAAAGATCCAGAATGAGGAGACCATACAGTCATACTTTACATGGGTCTCCCAGATCAAAGAAAAACTTGAAGCAGTAGATGAAGAAGTGGAGAGTGCAGAAATTGTGATGACAACCTTGAATGGTCTCCCTAGATCATGGGATTCTTTCATCTAAGGAATCTGTGCTAGAAAGAAGCTAATCAAGTTCAGTAGGATGTGGGAAGAATTCTCACAAGAAGAAGCTCGAATAGTAGCTCAAGAAGAAAATATGGGTAATGAACATCAAGCTCTCAAAGTAAAATCCAAGAAAGGAAGAAGGGAAAATCATCATCACCAAGGTAAGCATTCTCATCATAAAGATAATTTTGTAAAAACAAACAAGGATCCATCCAAACTCAGATGCTATACATGTGATGAAAGAGGAAACTTTGCTAGAAATTGTCCCATGAATAAGAATGGATCTAAGAAGAAGAAGAACTCCAAAAGAAGACATCATGCTCACACTGCTGAGGATGATGATCCTCCCAGAAAGAGAGTAAAAAAAGAAAGTGAAGACTCTTCAAGTGATGAAGAATATATTCTGATCTCCACTCTCACGAGAACTATCATACATGGAAGCACAGATTGGATTGTTGACAGTGGGGCTTCCAAGCACATGACAGGATTCAAGGAATCCTTTGAGAAACTATCCAAACATAATTCACCCCATAAGGTGAAACTTGGGGATGACTACCAATATCCCATAAAAGGTAGTTATGATCGAAGAGTGGTGAATGTCAATTGATCGAAGAGTAGTGGTGAATGTCAATTGATATTGGTGAAGAGTAGTGGTGAAGGATGTTATGATCGAAGAGTATCAATTGATCATGAAGAATGATGTTTGGGATGTTGTCCCAAGACCAGAAAGGAAGTCTATTGTAACTTCCAATTGGATCTACAAGATCAAACATGCTACATATGGCAGCATAGAGAAATATAAAGCAAGAATCATGGCTCGTGTCTTCTCACAAAAAGAAGGAATAGATTATGAAAAAACATTTGCACCTGTAGCCAGATACACTTCCATCATATCAGTGCTTTCTCTGGCTACAGTGATGAAATGGAAGATACACCAAATGGATGTCAAGACTGCTTTATTGAATGGTGTAGTGGAAGAAGAAGTGTATGTAGAGTAGCCACTCAATTTTGAGACACATGACAGGGAGTCTCATGTGTGTAGATTGAAGAAAGACCTATACAATTTGAAACAGGCACCCAGGACATGGTATGTCAGAATTGATGGCTTTCTATCAAGTTTGGGCTTTACCAAAAGTAAAGCAAATTCCAACCTTTACTACAAGGTTGAAGATGGTAACACAGTGATACTCCTACTTTATGTAGATGATATGTTTGTAATAGGTATGGATGGGTTGATTGCTGATACGAAGAGGAAACTTGCTTTTGAGTTCGAAATGAATGACTTGGGTATGATGCACTATTTTCTAGGCATTGAGGTGTGGTAGAATGTGGATGGAATCTCCCTTGGACAAGGGAAGTATGCAGTAGAGATCTTGAAGAGATTTGGGATGTTGGACTACAAGGCCATGACCACACCTATGGCATCGAACTTGAATCTATTGAGTGATGGTTCATTAGAAGCAATTTATGCTATGATGTACTGTCAGATGATTGGGTCCTTGATGTACCTAACGAACACGAGACCAGATATTTGCTTTGCTATGAACACTTTGAGCCAATTCCTAACAAATCTGAGACATGTTCACTTGATTGTTGCAAAGCATATTCTGACGTACCTAAGGGGTACAGTTGATTATGGGCTCAAGTATGAGGCAAATCAGAAGATTAACCTAGAGGGTTATGTTTATTCAGATTGGGCAGGCAGTGCTATCGATAGGAAGAGCACTTCAAGGTGTTGCTTCAGTATGGGTTTAGGTGTGATCTCTTGGTTTAGCAAGAAGCAATCCTATGTGGCACTAAGTACATCTAAAGCAGAGTATGTCACAACCTATTAAGCTAGTTGTGAGGCAGTATGGTTGAGGAAGCTACTATCTGATTTATTTGATCTCCAGTTGGATGCTACTTGTATATATTGCGACAACCAGATTTGTGTGAAGTTGTCGGAGAACCCAGTGTTCCATGAGAATTCGAAGAATATAGAGATCAAGTATCACTATATCAAGGATATGGTGCAGAAAGGAGCAGTGAAGCTCTAGTATGTTGCGACGAACGAACATATAGCTGATATGTTAACTAATCCATTAGCCATAGTGAAGTTTGAGTACTTCACGGAGAAGCTTGGTGTTCTCCTGATCGAGGTTCCCTCCAAGAGGAAGTGATGAGTCCATGAGCCATTCTGACATGGTGAGAGGATTCGTTCCTTCCATGGTCATATGTAAGGGTTGAGCCATTCTGTCATGATGAGAGGATTGATTCGTTGCATGTCTTATATGAGTGCTGATCCATTCTGATGTGACTATAGGATTGGTTCCTACATGATCAGATATAAGTGCAGAGCCATTCTAATGTGACTATAGGATTGGTTCCTACATGATCATATATAAGTGTTGAATGCCATTATTGGAATGGAGGAACCTGGTTAGTTACCAAGAATACTCAGTATGGGCTGAGGGCCATTCTGATGTGACTATAGGATTGGTTCCTACATGATCAGATATAAGTGTAGAGCCATTATGATGTGACTATAGGATTTCTTCCTACATGATCAGATATAAGTGCAAAGACCTTCTGACATGCTGGATTGGTTCCTCGCATGGTCATATGTAAGTGCAGATCCCTTTTGACATGTAGGTAGGATTGGTTCCTCGCATGGTCAAATGTAAGTGCTGGGAATTTCTGACATAGATGAGTGGATTGGTTCCTCTCATGGTAAGATGTGAGTGCTGGGCATTTTTGACATAGATTACTGGATTGGTTCCTCTCATGGTCATATGTGAGTGTTGGGCATGCCTTTTTGACATGGTGTTGGATGTGTTCCTCTCATGGTCAGCTGTAAGTGTTGGGTGGGCCATTCTGACTTAGGGTCAGATTTAAGTGTTGAAAAAGACCTACATGGAGTCTAGGATTACAACAAGCATGAAAAAGGGTTGTCTCTATAGAACTTCCTATGATGAGAAGAATTAAGAGATAGCACCTGTGATGATGATCCAGTAGAGATGTTCCAGAACCAAAGATGATCCATATCTAGTGATGATCTAGATCCAATGATGATGATCCAGATCCAGTTGAAGATGAATTGAAGATGAAAAGGACTCTATGATGATCCAGATGATACAAAGAAGAAGACTTGTGTTGATAAATTGTGTCAAAAGAATACCTTCCGAGTTAAGAGGGAGTGTTGATGTAATTGTAACTTCTGAATGTATTCACTTATATATCTTATGTATTGTACCCCGATGTTTATTTAGAGAAGTGTTTGTAATGTAATTGAGTCATGTCATGCCTCGATGTTCCGATCGAGAGTTTCTATGATGTAAACAAGTCATGTCAATTCATTGTGGGTAACCCTCCAATTGTTCAAGGGTTAAAGTCCTCGCAGTTGCAAGGCCCTAGGGTTATTAGAATCTTTTAGTGAAGTCATCCCTAGTGAGTTATTGTCAAGTCATGAATTAGTATAAATAGAGAGTGAGCCTCTCTATTTAACACACACTCACTCACACTTAGTTGTAGCACATAACTGAGGGAAAATAAATTGTTAGGGCTAGAAAAAAAGAGGCTACTACTGTCAAGAGATCATCTTACTATTTTGGGGTTTTACTTTTGGTGCTGATTCTATATCTGAGGAAGTTGCAGGTTTTTCTCCATTTATGGTTTCCCCAAGGAAAAACACTATGTTCATTTTATCTTGTGTTTGATTGATGTGCTTGTTATTCTCTCAGTTAAAGATCCTAATATAATGCTAGCTTGAATGATAAAAATATAACATGTTCAGGGTGTGCAAAGAAGAAAACCATCCTCTCTAGATCTATTTTTGAGGTTCCTTCCTACACTGGGTTTATCAAGCTAGTTCATATCCAATTCCACTCCATGATATTTTAGACCAAGGAAAAAATATGCACACACAGAAAACCACAAGGTTAACATAGCAAAACAGACTTCCACTCGCTCTATGACAGAGGATACCATTGCACAACCATGCTCAAGATGGTAACAACAAGCGAACAACACATAACAAAACATGGTTCTGCCAAACCGTGAATGCGCAGCATGCATGCATAGAATGGAATAGGGAAAGAAAATCAGAATCAACCACAACGTTTTTGGTGAAATCCTAATGATGAACTGCACATGCACAATGAGCAAAAAATTAAAATGAAAATGTTGAAGGATGGATGATCAAAACATCCCCCCGCACCCCACAACGTGAGGGAAGATGAAAATGTGAGTGCATGGCAAAAAATGGGAATACATTTTTTGGGTGTTTTCTTTTGACTCATGGATTTTCCCCCATGGCTCAAGGTTAAACATTCCCCCTCCCTGTTCCTTAGTAAATCATGCCCCCATCTCATTATTTGTTGCATTGGCATAGCTGGTTGTGGATTTTTAATTAAATTGCATATTTATATGATGTCCAAATTTATATATTGTGCTTGACTTAGCAACATAAACTATGGGCATCAACCTTGCTCAACTATAAATAAAACATCTATCAGTGCCAGGGCCTTGGCCTTGAGCTCCTAGTCATGATTCCATACAATATTCTCATCATATATATTTAATGCAAAATGGGATCAAAACTGAGGTGTTATAGGAGAAGGTTGTGACCCAGTAGAAGAATACAAGACATTGCCTCAGGGTGGCATTTTTTAAGTCCTGTTGGACCTAGGAAAAGTTAGACTAAATTATTCCATAATTTTGGTCGGGAGAATAAAATTTTCACTGACAAGACATGAAGGAGTTGTGATGGAAGGAGTTGTGACGAAAGGATTTGCAATGGGAGCAGTCACAAAGAAAAGAACCAAGACAGAAGAAGAGTAAAGTGGACGAAAAGCAGAGTTCTACTAGTGTTGGAAAGGGTTAGTTATACTAAAAGATTTCTTTTAGTAATAAATCATAATTTTATTTTTGGGTCAATAGTTCCTATTTTGATATGTAACTGAATGCATCGAAATAGAAAGTCATCCTAGCAACTGATAGTTTTGAGTCAGTTGGCGATTGGATCAAAAATTGTAAAAAATGTAAGGCTTATAAAAGCATGAACCCAAGCTGTATGTGGGTTGGTATTGGTCTTGGTATTGGTATTTTCATTGGTCTATGTCGAAATAGAAGAGAGTTTCTTTGGAAGAGGTTCGATCTAGGATGTGTGCAGATAGACGGTTGAGAGAAGAAGAAAATAAATACATAGATCCTTAACCAGAGATAATGAGAGGAGATAAATATGTCTAAAATATAAATAATATATAAATAAGCATTTACAAGCTTCCTGCGCATACTAAAGGTGCTAAGATATTTATCATTCCAAATGAAGAGCACCTTTGAGGTTTTTCTAGGATGGGTTTCCACGTTAAATCTTGTCTTTGTGTGTCTATTATATTTATGTTTATGTCGAGTTCATGTATGTTTTGAATGAAGTGGATCTAAATATGTCGCACCATATATATTCTAAATAACTCATATATTTACGTGTCACATCTCTAATAAATTGGATTTGTGATAATGCATTATGTTAAATATTATGATATATGTCGATGGACAAGTAGATTTTTATTTTGAATGAATAAATAAGAGTAAGAAGTATAATTTTTTTTTCAGTTGAGTGACTGGATAAAGTATTGTAAGGGTGAAAATATCTACATAAATGTAGAAACATAGTTCTGGAAGTTCCCATAAGATATCTCTAGTGAGACTACATCTATGTCACAGGTTTTGTTGACGAAGTCTTTCTCTGTCGGGTCCATATCTTGGACTTTGTTGATGAATGAAGGATCTGAACCTGGGTCGACTGAAACTATGCCAGCAAATGGTTTTGTTGGCAGGACCATGAATCATTCTAGTGGGGATATGTTTTGGCATCCAAGCATGGGGGCTTCACTTAGTGAACCTCTCACATAGCATGTGCGATCATGGCATATTAAAGAATAACCTTAATTTCCATATGTATTGACCCAAAATATTTTTGTTGAAACCCCCTCCCAATACTTAAAACCTCCTCCCCAACCCTTTTTATACCTCAATCCTTATAGACCACCCTACCCACCCCCACCTTAAACCCCTCATCTCCCCAAATACATGCAATATATTGGTTCAATTTTTTATAATTTTAAAACCCACAATATGAAATAACATGATAGGATATTGGTAAAAAAGTGAATCCCCCGTGCATCTGAGGAAGCTGGAAATTCAAGATTGGATCGATTAAAAGGAACTAGAGTTTGCACGGGAAGAAAGTGAAGGATCATGGTGTAACTCGGCTAAGTGGTTGGAACGATACCTCCACACAGACACTCGTGAAATTTTATTTAGCAAATTTCCTATTGTATTGCATGATTGGTTGTCAAAGATACCAACCTGAAAGAAAATTTTCTGAGGAGAGGCAACAAAGTGGATCCCTAAGTTGATCCAGTGGTTGAAAAGAACTAGTAATTAAAAATATAGGGATGTTGATTTCTAGTTTGATAGTATTTTGGTAGGATATATCACAGAGATTGTAGTCGAAATGATAAATTCATATAGTGAAATAGAAAGGTAATTTTTCCAAGTACCATGAGGTTGATATCTAAAATCTTTAAAAATTTTGATTAAGATGCTGGTGTGTGAAAAAAGGATTCTTAGAATGGAATATGATGACTAAAAAATTATGTGTAGAGACTTTGGATATGCCACAAGAAATATTGTGAGCGGAATAGGTGGAGATAATCTTTGATATTTTATGGTAATAGTGAGAGTGAACTAGAAAATGGATGCATAATTAGTGGAAAAATATTTCATTCAAGGAGAGAAGAAAGATTGTGACAAGAGGAGGAATTTACAGTGTGACCAGAGGAGAGGACTATGAATTGGCATCACACCTTGATGAAGAATCTTGAAATGAAGAAGAGGAGTACCAGTTGATATATGAGGAAGAGAAAGAGGAAGAGTCACCTGATACAGGTCAATATTATGACATACCTATGACCCCATGCACATCACCCAAGATAAGATTGAGAAACACATCACCTAGTGGTTTTCCTAATCTAACTAATAGTAATAGTGGAACTAGAAATCAAGGAACTCGCACTAGAGGAAATTTTAATTCAAAACTACCAAGAGTAAATAGAATGGTTGTGAATGATATAAAGTTGCCAATATTTAATGGAAATAGGTTAGAGGACCCTTAGAAACAATGGTTTCTATGTGAATCCATATGGATCGTGCGACATGTCCAATATGAAGCCATAAAGAAATATTATATGATCACAACACTTAAAGGTCGTGCCCTCATCTAGTTCATAAAATTATCTATAGTTCCTGTAGGAATTACTTAGAAGACATTGGATCAAATACATACATGATTGATAGATGAGTTTAAGAAACTGAAATCTCAGTTGCAATACATTATAGAGTTGAAATAAATTAAACAGTTACCTATGGAGTCTATTTCATACTTCGACCAAAGATTGAATACCTTGATGGCCAAAGTAAGTTTTCAAAAGTCAGATATCCAACGCAAAAAATGGCTTATTGCAACGATGTTACCATGTATCCATGTCCCATTAATGCAACAGAATATCGTATCTCAAAGCGAGGATCTAGAACCAGCTATGAAATTAGAAGCCTTGACGATTAGAGAAACCAATGTAGGTATGATGCAAATCCATTCGCAATTTGGAAACCTTACATTGCAAATTCATGATATTAATAAAGGAAATGAAGTACAATAAGAACTATGGTGTATGAGATGAAGAATTAAAGGACATCATAAAGATAACTGCCCAACTCTTATGAATTATGTTTCATCGGGAGCACCAAATCCAATGAATACACAAGGGATTCCTTGGTGTCAAGTATGTCATATTAGAGGACATCAGTCAAAATAATTCTTATACTTACAAAAAATTGTAAGCGTTCCTGCTAGTCTATACTGTAAATATTATCAATCGGTGGGCCACGACGAGAACGATTGCAGAGCATATTAGCTGTTGCAAGAGAAAATAGTTGACACGTACCTAATGAAGAACAATGGACGGATGCAGGTTGAGTGAGCTCAGCATAAATTTCCTAAGAACTGGTGCTCTCGGGATCAATATACAAAAAATCAATATGCTCAACCTCAATACCCTCAAGCACAATACCATCAACCCAAGGGGGGTGGAATTTTCATAGGTCAAGGACAAGGAGCAGGATTTGATCATGGAAGAGACCAAGTGATATGTTATAATTGTGGGAAACCTAGACACTTTTCAAGGGGCTACATAAATCCTACTACGACCTTTTCGTATTGTATATCTTTTGACCATATCATCAAAGAGTCCCATTAGTTGATTGTGAAATCATAGTCCAATAATGCGGGAAATTAGAATCTTCCTTAGAATCATAATACGAACATACAAAATATTTATGTTAAACCAAGGGAACCAATTATTGTTTTCGTGACAAGAGGAGGTGTTACGGCCAAAGCTGGTCAAGAAGCACCATACAGAAAATCGCGAGTGAGACCAATAGCACAAAATAAAGTACCAATCGACATCCAAAAGAAAAATAAGTATTCCTAGATGCACAACAAGAATTCGTTGACAGAAATCAAGCATCGAACTCTACAACTATACCGTCTGAACGACTAATTCTGGAGATTCCTGAGAGATTTGATCAGCTCTTTCGACAGACACCAACGGGAAAGGTTAGTAAATTAAAATATTTCTTTAAAAGTTGTTTAGATCTAATCCAATATAAAGATTTTGTCACATAATTGGCATCTTTGATATAAGAACCTCAAGAAGAGGTGTGATAAGAAAACATGATCAATCATATTAGGAAAACATTAAAGACTAGTCGTGACCTGAGAATGACCACCTAGATAAGATATTATGAAATGGACTATATTATCCTCGACTTGGGATTTGATGTGAGCATTCTTATGAGAAAAAATTGGGAGAGTATGGAAAAAACTGAGACTAGAATGGTCTCCTATACAACTCAGACTAGCAAATCAGTCAAAGGATTTACCTATCGGTTGACTAACTTAAGATCCTGTCAAGATAGAGGGAATTCTCACGTATGCATATTTTGAGGTGATTGACATTGTTGAGGATATGAATCCATATCCTATGATTTTTTGGATTGATTGGTTAATTGATAACCAAAATATCATCAATTCCAAGAAGAGGATACGCACGGTTCAAGATGAACAATTAAGGGTGGTTGCACCGCTTGATCCTCTAGAAGGCCAGAGATACATCGAGAAGGTGAAAAGTGAAGGACAGGGTGGATATTTGGAACACATCTATAAAATTACTTCTGAAATGGATGATTATGTGAATCCAACAGCCAAAGAAAAACTTAGTTGGAGAAGCATTAGTTCCTGCACATCGGATTTTGGAGAAGCTCTGGAAAATTGGAAAAACTCATTGCATAAAGTGTCCATAAGAATATGTGCAAGGATTAAAAAAATATGTGTTATGGGTAGGTATCGAGGTATGTGATATACCTACTTATGAGTGATTTCCTAAATTGGAATATTTCCTAATAGAATTTGAAAAAAACGTGATAGAACCTCAGCGACTGTCAACCTTGGAATTTTCATTGAAATCCACACCTTCCAGATAGTGGGTTAAACATAAAAATATATATCTTAGAATGGCCCCAATGCTAGAGATTAATGGAAGACCAATTTGGAGAGAAATTAATGTACACTGAACAAAAATACACAGGATTGAATAGTCCTATCGATCACAATGAATGTTGTCATGCGACATGGAAGTCATATCCATGAAAAGAATGTGTCCATCAATGTGTACACACATTGGACATGATACCACGAAACTAGTACAAATCAGTCAAGCAGTGACGAGGGACGATAGAATGGGAAGAATTAGTTGCAAGTTTTACCTAGACGTTTGAATTTGTTGATGATCATTCGTCAATTTATGCTTCTCTCAAAAGAATTAAGAGTAATATATTTGAATATATTCCTATATCATTGACAAATTTTAATTAGAGCAGCGCAACAGTCTAGTACTATATGGATTGTTATAATGTAATAGGAGAACCAGATGATGATTATCTATGTGATATAAACATTCCTAAATTTGAAGGCACTCACGCAGTGGAAGGATTAGGTGTGTCGAGTGACAAATTTCGGAATCCTTTAAAAATCAAGTAAATATTATCTCCATACAATCCAAATTTCAAGAATATTGGAGATTATTGGGATGATGAGACTGTTTGGACTATCATGGATTTACTGCATGAATTTCAAGATTTGTTTCCCACAAAATTTTTAGAGATGAAATGAATTGTTGGAGATCTTGGAGAAATGAAGATCCCATTCAATCTCGATGTAAATCCTGTGAAGCAGAAACCATACCAATTGAACCCAAGTTATAAATAAAAATTTAAGACATAGTTAGATCGAATGTTGGATGTAGGTATCATATAACCTATCGAATAATCTAAGTGGATCAGTCTGATAGTAGTGCAAGATAGAAATACTGCTGGTGAAGTGTGTATCTGTGTTGACCTAAGGAAACTAAATGATGCATGCTTACATGGCCCATTTCCAACTCCATTACCACATGAGGTATTGGAGAGTGTCAGGGGTCAATATTTTTATTCATTTACTGATGGGTTCTTTGGATGCCATGAAATCATAATAGAAAAGGAATATTGACACAAGACCACCTTTGCGACGAATTAGGGGTGTTTCTAGTTTATAATCATGCCCTTTGGACTCAGGAATGATCCTGTTATTTTTTCCATGATAGTAGTGGTTTCTTTTAAGAATTTTATTTGTAAGTTTCTTGAGTTCTATTTTGATGACTAGACTGTATTTGGGCTCATAAAATATCATATTGAGAGCCTTAGGATGATGCTGGAATGGTGTTGATGGTATCATATTTATTTGAATCTAAATAAATGTATTTTTCTACCTCGTTTGGAATTTTGTTGGGTCATGTGGTTTTTCGTGATGGAATCTTGGTCAATCATGCTAAAATTTCAATCATCGTCAATCTACCACCACCTATGATAGTGAAGAAGTTGAGAACAACTATGGTACATATAGGGTACTACTGAAAGTTTATCAAAGCATATGCAGAGGTGACTTCTCCTATGGATAAATATATAAATAAGTATGTTAATTTTTATTGGACAGAACAATGCTAAGAGATTCTCTATCTCTTGAAGAATAATATGGTTACAACACCCATCCTAGTTTTTCCAGACTGGAAGAAAGAGTTTCATGTACATTTCAATGGTTCGCCTGGCATGCTCGGTGGTTTACTTGAATAGCCAGGTGATGGGGCTATTGATCATCATATTTCCTTTACTAGATGAAACTTTTCAAACATAGAGAAGAATTACACCATGAAAAAAAGAGAAGGCTTATCCATGGTGTATGCACTTCAAAACTTCAGACACTATCTCTTGGGTGGACATTTCAAGATGTTCATAGACCATTCAACATTGAAATACCTAGTCAACAAGCCATTGTTGGGTGTCAATGGCTTCTCCTCTTCGAATAATTTGATTTCAAGATCATTGTTGAACCTGGTCGACTCAATTCAGGACCTAGCCATCTGTTGAGGTTAGAAAAGTGGAAAAAAATGGAAGAGTATCTTGAAACCTCCTCCCATTCATTAGAGGAAATTTGGGGTCTAAAATGTGCCTTAAAATANAGAACCAATAGAATTTCAATAAAATGAGTCAACCATAATGGTTGAATTGACATATTTGTCATAAAAGAAAACTACTTGTTTTGTTCGTATTTTTGACATCTCCCTGTGTTTTTACTCAAATTTAAGGCATGAGAGCTCATTGGATACAGAATTTAATTCCGCATCCAATGAGTACCCACACTGCATACTTTTGATGAACCCTACTACCCCAAAAATAAAAAATTCCTGAAAAAACATGATGATGATGTCATCATAACATTTTTTCAGAAATTTCTTGTTTTTGGGGTAGCGGGGTCTGTTAAAAGTATGTAGTGTGGGTACTCGTTAGATATGGAATTAAATTCAGCATCCAATGAGCTCTCCCACTTATAATTTGAGTAAACACATAGGGATATATGTCGAAAATACGAACAACAATAGTAGTTTTCTTCATTCTTCCTCCAAAATTAATAACTATTATGTTATTATTTTAACTATTATTTTATTATTTTAACTATTATTTTATCATTTTCCTTAGGAGGCCCATTTTAGAACTCAAATTTCCTCTAATGATACTTTGTCTCAGCATTTCTAATTTAGACATTTTCCCCCATAGCATCTTCCTCATATTCATTGGGTTTCCGTGCATCGTCGCACATGTCAGTTCTCATGGCTCAGCCGAACCAACTTTACCGAACTACACTATCTAGAATGATGAACTACGACTATAGTTCTGCAAAATGTGTCAATAACAAAATTGTTAGATAATTTTAAAATCGAAACCACTTACCCACTACCCATGGAAGTTTTCTTTGTTATGCAGCAAACAATATTTTGAAACCATTTACCAATAGCTCTGTTAACTGTTCAACTTGGCCCATTTAGGCCCTAGCGCCACAACTAGCAGCTTTGATACCACATTGTCAAGTCCTCTCCCACTTCTAAGGAGAAACGTGACCATAGTCCCACACATTTGATGAATGTGCATCCATATGGTCGAAGTTCAATCTATTCATCTCTATATAAATTCTCTAACTTCCCCAATAGCAAAGAAATTGCTTCTATCAGTGCTCAATACGATGACCTATGAAGAAAAATCTCTGAGGAAATCGAAAAATAGAGAAAATCATGATGGGAATCGATGGTCACAATCTGTTCCACATTTGGAAACAGATCGACGGCGGAGAATCAATCCCGAAAGTGCCAACGGTGCGAAAAACATAAATCTACAGAATCAGGGAAATATGAAGATTGCGGTCCCTCATCCCACATCTTGCATTATGCATTCCACATCCTGCATCCCACATGTGGAATAGACCATTGAAGAAATAAAAAAATGTGGAATTAGATATAGTGAATCTGCATCCTGCATTCTGCATTCCACATTCCAGCATGCAGAAAGGTGAGTTGCGGAAAGAAATCTGCGAGGAAGGGAATCCACGGAAGTGTGTTTCCGCATCCCAGAAGTTGTGGAAAGGAAAGGTTGTGGAAGGAAATTTATGTAGAAATCCAACCTGCGAATAGAATACTTGGGTAGATTTGATCGTTTAGGCCATCTCCAATCCTCCCATATAAGTCCCATCACTTAATTTAAAAATGTATTGAAAGAAACATACACACATGCATACAATTGCAATTATACAGCGAAATCAATTCATCAATTCAACACATTAAACATATTCATCATATTTCATGAAGCAAATACCATTTGCAAAGATTAACATAGAGATACTTATCTTTGACAGAATTTGTTCCCCAACCAGCTATGTCGCTGCAACGTTTCACCCAACCATAGGTCAGTGCGCTCATCAATCTCTTAGCAGCACTGCCACCCCCGAGCTATTAGAATTTGAATGCCATTGAGATCTTCAAGAAGATAGTTCTAATAATTTTTTCAGCAAAAGAATGGAGAATGAAGATACAAACTAAGGAAAACAAACCACACAGGAAACAGACAAGTATTGCTCAGGAATTTACAGTATCATTCACAATAATAATATCCAGTGTTACAATATTTCACATAGGTATAATTTGAATGAATGGGATATGAATTCAAATCCTCCAAGTGGATATGACTGTATCTAACTGAATCTCTAACTAAAGGTCTCCCAATCAATATCGGAGTCCAAATAGACAGCTCCTTGATGACCATTAACTCCAACAACCAGTGACAACTAGTTAAATCAGTGCAACTGAGAGTGAGGTAGGTAGGAAAAGTGCTCCTCCCCATGCAACCATTCATTATCCATGCATTGGTAGCACTATCTTAACTTACTGTGAACTAACTGAATGTAACTGGGAGCTAACTAAGACTAACTAGTACTAATACCAACTGACTGAAGTAGGTTGGTGATGGGACTCCCAGTGGCTCCTAAAATGTAGGGATTGGTTTATGAGGCACCCAAAATGATGCATGCACAATGTCTTAAGTGGAATTTAACCTATAGCAGTGTTCCCCACACTCTAGTGATAGGTACATGTGGCCCCATTAGGCCAAGTGGACCCAATTGTACTAGTGGACCTAATTAATTAATTAAGGTTCCTAAGTTAGGAAATAATTAATCTA
The DNA here is from genome assembly GCA_001517045.1 of Pseudotsuga menziesii. Classification (NCBI taxonomy): domain Eukaryota; kingdom Viridiplantae; phylum Streptophyta; class Pinopsida; order Pinales; family Pinaceae; genus Pseudotsuga; species Pseudotsuga menziesii. Next base: position 277,545 of record LPNX010815720.1, on the reverse strand, counting down.
ATAGACATTTGACCAAGGGATCATTAATAATCCTAACATGACTTGGGCATGATTCCCAAAAGGAATAAGGGATACTAGCAGACTCACACATAGCCAAGAATACAACCAAACTCATCCAAGCCAACACAATTGGGTTTATCAGGCTACAAAAAACAAGCCAATATATTGTTATCTTTATTAGACTGCAGTCAGTCAAGCCAACATTCTCATTAAGGACCAGCCAACCCAAATAACATATGTGTTTATTAGGATGCAAAGGAGTTGGAAAGATTGAAATACTAAGCTAGTGAGCTCAACCACTGAGCTATGGACACCTGCACTAGATCAAGCTTTGCTCCTAACACATCTACACACCCAACATAAGGAAGCATCCCATTCTTTGCTACACAGTCACTCAGGATATGCCTTCCCTTCCAGTGTTGTTCAGGGTATCTAAAGAAGAAAACCAACCCCTCTATATCTATTTTTGAGGTTCCTTCCTACACTAGGTTTATCAAGCTATTTCAGATCCAAGTCCACTCCATACCATTTTAGACCAAGGAAAAAATATGCACACAAAGAAAACCACTAGGTTAACATAGCAAACCAGACTTCCACTCGCTCTATGACAGAGGAGACCATTGCACAACCATGCTTAGGATGGTGACAACAGGCAAACAATGTAGAACAAAACACAGTTCTGCCAAACCGTGAATGTGCAGCACGCATGTATAGAATGGAATAGGGAAAGAAAATCATAATCGACCACAACGTTTTGGGTGAAAGCATCATGATGACCTACGCATGCACAATGAGAAAAAGATTAAACTGAAAACGTTGAAGGATGGATGATCAAAATGTCCCCCCACTCCCCACAATGTGAGGGAAGATTAAAATGTGAGTGCATGAGAGGAAATGGGCATACGTTTTTTGGGTTTTTTCTTTTGACACATGGATTTTCTCCCATGGCTCAAGGTTAAACATTCCCCCTCCCTGTTCCTTAGTAAATCATGCCCCCATCTCATTATTTTTTTCATTGACATATCTGGTTGTGGATTTTTAATTAAATTGCATATTTATATATTAATTATATATTATTCTTGACTTAGCACCATAAACTGTAGGCATCAACCTTGCTCACCTATACACAAAACATCAATCAATGGTAGGGCCTTGGCCTTGAGCTCCTTGTCATGATTCCATACAATATTCTCATCATATATATTTAATGCAAAATGGGGTCAAAAGCAAGGTGTTACAGAGTAAGGTTCTGACACAGTAGAAGAATACAAGACACCGCTTGAGGGTGGCATTTTTGCAGTCCTGTTGGACCTAGGAAAAGTTAGACTAAATTATGCCAGAATTTTGGTTGGGAGAATAAAGGTTTCATTCACAAGAAAGGAAGGAGTTGTGATGGAAGGATTTGCAATGGGATCAATCATGAAGAAAAGAACCAAGACAGAAGAAGAGTAAAGTGGTCGAAAAGCAGAGTTCTACTAGTGCTAGAAAGGGTTAGTTATACTAAAAGATTGCTTTTAGTAATAAATCATAATTTTATTTTTGGGCCGAAAGTTCCTATTTTGATATGTAACTGAATGTATCGAAATAGAAAGTCAGCCTAGCAACTGATAGTTTTGATTCAGTTGGTGATTGGATCAAGAATTGTAAAAAATGTAAGGCTTATAAAAGCATGAACCCAAGTTGTGTGTGGGTTGGTATTGGTATTGGTCTATGTCGAAAGAGAAGAGATTTTATTATGAAGAGGATCAATCTATGATGCATGAAGATAGATGGTTGAGAGAGGAAGAAAATAAATACATAGATCCTAAACCAGAGAGAATGAGAGGAGAGAAAGATGTCTAAAATGTAAAGAATATATAAATAAGAGTTTACAAGCTTCCTGCGCATACCAAAGGTGCTAACATATTTATCATTCCAATTGAAGAGCACCTTTGAGGTTTTTCTAGGATGGGTTTCCATGTTAAATCTTGTCTCTATGTGTCTGTAATATTTATGTTTATGTCGAGTTCATGTATGTTTTGAATGAAGTGGATATAAATATGTCGCACCATATCTATTCTGAATAACTCATATATTTACATGTCACATCTCTAATAAATTGAATCTGTGATAATGCATTATGTTAAATATTACGATATATGTCGATGGACAAGTAGATTTTTATTTTCAATGAATAAATAAGAGTAAGAAGTATAATTATTTTTTTCGGTCGAGTGACTGGATAAAGTATTGTAAGGGTGAAAATATCTACATAAATGTAGAAACATAGTTCTAGAAGTTGCCATAAGATATATTTGGTGAGACTACATCTACGTCATAGGTTTTGTTGATGAAGTCTTTCTTTGTCGGGTCAATATCTTGGGCTTTGTTGATGAATGAGGGATCTGAACCTGGGTCATCTGAAACTATGCCAACAAATGGTTTTGTTTCCGGGACCATGAATCATTCTGGTGGGGATATGTTTTGGCATCCGAGGAAGCTAGAAATTCAAGATTGGATTGATTAAAAGGAACTAGAGCTTGCACAAGAAGAAAGTGAAGGATCATGGTGTAACTCGGCTAAGTGGTTGGAACGATACCTCTACACAGACACTCGTGAAATTTTCTTTAGCGAATTTCCTATTGTATTACATGATTGGCTGTCAAAGATAGCAACCCGAAAGAAAATTTTCCAAGGAGAGGCGACAAAGTGGATCCCTAAGTTGATCCAGTGGTTGAAAAGAAATAGTAATTAAATATATAGGGATGTTGATTTCTAGTTTGATAGTATTTTGGTAGGATATATCAGTCGTGCAACGAAGAAGAGGAGTACCAGTTTATATATAAGGAAGCGAAAGAGGAAGAATCACCTGATACAGGTCAAGATTATGACATACCTATGACCCCATGCACCTCACCCAAGGTAAGATTGAGAAACACATCACCTAGTGGTTTTCCTAATATGACTAATAGTAATAGTGGAACTAGCAATCAAGGAACTCGCACTAGAGGAAATTTTAATTCAACTCTACCAAGAGTAAACAGAATGGTTGGGAATGATATAAATTTGCCAATATTTAATGGAAATAGGTTAGAGGACCCTTAGAAACAATGGTTTCTATGTGAATCCACATGGATCATGCGACAGGTCCAATATGAAGCCATAAAGAAATATTATATGATCACGACCCTTAAAGGTCGTGCGCTCGACTAGTGCATGAAATTATCTATAATTCCTACAGGAATTACTCAGAAGACATTGGATCAGATACAAACATGATTGATAGATGAGTTTAAGAAACTGAAATATCAGTTGGAGTGCATTATAGAGTTGAAAGAAATTAAACAGTTACCTACAGAGTCTATTTGGTACTTCAACCAAAGATTGAATACCTTGATGGCCAAAGTAAGTTTTCAAAATTTAGACATCCAACGCAAAGAATGGTTTATTGCGATGATGTTACCATGTATCAATGTCCCATTAATGCAACAGAAGATTGTATCTCAAAGCAAGGATCTGGAACTAGCTATGAAATTAGAAGCCTCGACGATTAGAGAAACCAATGTAGGTATGATGCAAATCGATTCGCAACTTTTCAACCTTACATTGCAACTTCATGATATTAAGAAAGGAAAGGAAGTACAAGAAGAACTATGGTGTACGAGATGCAGAACTGAAGGACATAATAAAGATAATTTCCCGACTCTTATGAATTATGTTGGATTGGGAGCACCAAAGCCAATGAATACACAAGGGATTCCTTTGTGTCAAGTATGTCATATTACAGGACATTAGTCAAAATAATTCTTATACTTACAAAAAATTCTAAGTGTTCCTACTAGTCTATACTATAAATTTTATCGATCGGTGGGCCACGACAAGAAATATGACAAAGCATATTAGCTGTTGCCAGAGAAAATAGTTGACACATTGTTATCAACCCAAATGGCGCTTCTCCATCTGAGTGCAGACATTCCTTATGTTTGGACACAAAAGGACATTTTAGGATTAAAGTTTGCCAAAACACTTCAAATGGGCATGAATTGGGATACATTTACCTTTAAAAACCAACTTGCTAGATAATTTTTCTAAGTGTTGAGTTTTGTACGTGACTATCTCCATTGCAACTCACATACTTTACGCGACTATCTGCATTCCAACCCACGTACATCAGTGTACGCGGGTTTCCTTTGAGAAACTCGCGTGTTTTACATGGGTTGCTTATATTAATAGTCGCGTACACCTCAGTTTGACCTTAAAAAATATAAAATGTGATTAATTGAGATTAGTTGGGCCCTAATCATTAACTATCCCAACTGTTTCAACCACCCCAACCTTCGAAATCACTCTATTTCCCAAAGTATAAATAGAGGCCTTGGGGAGGGCATTAATAAATCAAGATTGGAGAGAAAAGTTATGCTCGTGGTATATCTTTAGAAGTCTTGGAGCAGTAGAACTCAGAATCCTTTGGTTGTAGAGGAGTCCTTGTCTCAAAAGCCGGGTTGTATTCTTATCTCATTCACTAATTGTTAATAAAGAGAATTCTTCTTCCAACATTATGTTGAGTCTCTTTCATGTATCGTGGTTAATGAATGTATTTGATTATGTATTTGACATATTTTTTGTCTAACCTCTTATATATACATGCATGAGATATTACTTGGAGAATTTTCTCTTTACAGGTGAAAGAGGTGCATCCTTGGAAGCTTTGGAGAGAAGAGGAGCGGGAGAAGATTGAGATTGAATCAACCATCGGTAATAGAGTAAGTCAAGACTTTCTTCCTATTCCCTTTCTATTCTCTGGTAAAGATAATTGTCTGCAAGGTTAGTAGTCAGTTGGTAACCCTAGACCCTAGGTTACAAGGGTGCTTAATCCTGTACAACAGAACTGGTGACTCCATTGGGGATTCCATCCTACGGTGGGTTAGTTCTGTAGATACTTGCCTAGTATTTTCTCTGATTCAATGTATGGTTTTATATCTTGGCTTTGATTTGCCCTAGTGTTTTAGACACCCTCATTATTTTTTCTTTTTTGAGAAAAATCTGTCCTGCACACGATTTGTTGTGCAACATAGTCACCTACAACAACTTGTATATGCGGGTTTCTATACTAAACAGTCACATACAGTGCGCGGTTTGTTCTATTAGATAGACATGTACATCTCTTAGCAGTATATTTTTAGATAGGGTTGTTTGTCCCTATCTTTTTTGGATTTTGCATTGCTTTGGGTTCTTCCAGTGCTAGCATTTTATTGTAGGTATGAAATAACTGTGCACCGTACTTTGTGCTTTATAGTAAGCCCTTGAGTTTTTTGTGGTTTGAGTCTTCTTTCTTTTAGCAATTTGAGGTGGATTATCCTGTTTGGGTGATAGGTTCAGTGTTGTGTATCTAAATCAGCGACCAAGATTTTAGATACCTTATACCCTGTACTATTTCCAAGTAGTTTTAGTTTGTCACTTGCCTTTTAATGATTTCAATGGATTTCATTCATTGTTTCTTCCCAAGCTAGGTGTTTTCCAAGTCTCTTCCTTAGGCAGTTGATTTTGGTTCTTACAAGTCTGCTATACTTCATTTTGCTTTCTTTATGGTCTGATTATACAAGCATACTCAAGAATATTTGCATTTAGGTGCATAGTAATTTTTGAAGAGTTTGAAAAGTGAAAAAAAAGCATTGGAAACATTTTCATTTGAATTGCATATCATAGTTTTATTTTTCAGTTTTTGAATAAAATCTCAAAAATTACAAAAATAAGTCTTAGCTTTCTCTTACTTAGTTGTAATTTCATTAGTTCATATCTACAAAAAGAAAAAGAAGCTTGTTTTACGTAGTTACAATTCACTTTGGAGTTCATTTTATACACCTTTTTACTTTTCTTATTGAGTCTATAATATCATAGTCATTTACGCCACTTACCCTCTGACTAAGAACAACCCTTAAAATGAACGCTATAATTTAAAATTTATTAGTAAGTTTTGTTTTATAGGGTCATACACCTACTAGATTAGGCTAGACTTGTGGGATAGAAAGTGTAAACTCCCCACAAGTACTTAAATTTAGACGTAGTTGTCCAATCGATAGGTAAATCCTTCTTTATGTTAATAGTATCTGGGAAGGTCCTCTCAAACAGGAGTTAAGCACGAGGCTACATGGAGGATTGGACTGAGGAGATAACCCTCTTTATTCCTTGTCAAAATCTAGACCAAGTTTTTTACGCATCTGGGAATTCTGTCCTAACCAGAGTTTTAGGATTTACTACCATACTCATTCGTACGAATCAAGATTGTGACTGTCCCCCCAGACTATTGATATAGTTAAGGTAGACTCTAGTCTCTTGGACATCTAGGGTTTATACACAGGTAAACCGAAAGGCTATTTCTGGTTCACCTTGGATGGGCTTGGAAGGTAACCCTTGTTGAAAGTGTAGGAGGGCAGTGGGTGATTCCTCCACTTGTACCTAAGAACCTCTTCAAGGACACCAAGAAACTGTCTCTCAGCTTTCTTCAGGAAAGCATATCTTATACCCCTTGTGATTGTTGATACTTTAGGAAATTTTGTAGTGATTGCTCTATGGTTTGTCTGTGTTTTTAGCCGATGTTAAGGTGTGAAGAGTCAAATTTACAATCGTGGAGGACCGATCTATCAGAAGGTCATGAAGATTGTGAAACTTTCCTCCACTTATCACATTGGAACTTCCACCTCCCCCTCAAAAGCGGAGATTGGACACAGACAGTTCTTTTGAACCGATAGGAGTTAGCGAAGTTCTGGGTGAACCAGAACTTAGGGAAAACAATTTTAATTTAAACACAGTTGAGATAGAATACTTGCAGGTTGATGAGTTTGCAAGGAACTTTAATTCACCTCTTACTGACATAAATGATCCTGTGATCGTTTAGGTTCGTCCTTTCAACCCACCCATGATTGGTGTCCCTTTGGGCAGACTAATGTCTACTACATAAGAAATTTCTTCTACTTCCACCTCAGCCACTCCAGATAAAGGGGTGCCACCTACCCTATTAGGTTCCCCTAGAACAAGTATACCTACTGCACTGTTAACTCTAGCTAGCCGGGTGGTTCAACCACCGACTCCCACTAGTTTAGCAAGTACTTCTAGTGGTATGGTCACTGGGATTCCTAGTATACCTTCAGTTCCTACTTCCTTCACACACACTACTCAAAGTGGTCCTATAGGATCCTCGTCTTTTGTCTATGGTTTTCCTTGGAATGGGGGGCACATTCCCCCATCCACTCCATACGTAGGCCCAACACCCGCATGTGTAGGGGTGTAGTTTGAAAACCATAATCCTTATGGTCAAGGTTTTCAAACTCTAGTTCCAGATTCTTTCACAAGCTCTCCTTTTTTGCTTTTTAGCGAAGGGATACTTGCTCCTATGTTCCAAACCCCAGCGTTAACTAGGGTAACTAGAACCTCATACATTGCACCGCACATAAACAATCTGCTGGCTTATGGATGGAATCCTTTCCAAATCAGCCCAACCACTTCGTAACCAGCAGCAGGGGGCAACCCCACCTTCACATATGGGAATATGGAGGCAAGTCTCGATAATCCCCAACTGGTACTTTTAGTGCTCTGGTTAGACCCAAGCTCCCTTTCTTGGAAACGTTAAATTTTCTATATTTGTCAAAACTAATGAATGACTCAGTGAGACATAACTCCTCCTAGCCACCCATTCCTACCAAGCTACCCTCGAATATCCCAAAATTCAAAGGCAAAGTTGGTGATGATCCAGGATCTCATGTCACTACTTTCCATTTGTGGTGCTCTTCCAACTCACTGAATGATGATTCAGTTCGGTTGAGGTTGTTCCAAATAAATATAACTATTACTGCAGCAAAATGGTATATTGAATCACCTTTTGCTACGTTTAACATTTTTTGGGACTTGCCTAATGTATTCCTTAGTCACTTCCAACTTCTTGTCCGATATGATTTCAGGACAGACTTGTTGTCTACCTTTCGGCAAGACAAGGCCACTCATATTTTGGATCACTTCCAAGAGTGGAGAAGATGGAAGAGCCTTATCAAATACATTATTCCTCCTAAGTTCTTATTAGAATGGTTCCTTAAATTTATATTGCCATATATATCTAAAGATGCATCTACTTTGGGAGTGACCAATGAAGAAGAGGCTATCCTCGGGGCCCAGCAGCTAGATTTGATATATTCTCACTTTGGCATTTTATATGAAATTATCCCTGAAGCACCGAGACCAATGCACAATGTAGAGAATCCTAAGCCTGGACCCCATGCCGATGGTGTGTTTGGTTCTGTGAAATCTCCCACTATAGAGTCTTTGGCTAAACAGCTCCATGAGATATCTGTCAAAAATTCTATGGTGGAGGCAGCAAAGGATGGCCCCTCACCCTAGAATGCAGATGGTTTTGCACAATCCTCTCGGAAGGGAAATCAGCAGCCTGGTGGGAAAAAGAAGAAAGGAAAAAAGGGTGAGGGAAACCAAAACAAGAAAAAACCCACAAACAATGTTGATGGGGGCAAAAAAGAAAAGAAGAAGGCGAAATTCCCATGTAAGTTGTGACATGAAGATCACCTGACCCATCTATGTCCCCTTATGGAACAAGCTCAAAAGTTGTTAAAAGGCCAACAACCGGCTGTCCTAAAGGATCCTTTTCCCTAAGGACAAAATTTTGCTTCAGCTTCAAATGCAGCAAGGGGCACCCCAAATCCTCCTGACCCCAATTATATCAACATGGTTCGATCCCATACTTTACTCCATACTAGGAACAAGAACTATGAAACAAAGGCCTCGGAGAAGGGTAAGTCAATAGGTGAAACTTCCAACCCTCTCACGATTGAGAAACCTACCAAACCTATGCCCAAGATACCAAAAAGTGTCTTCAAGAAAACCTTGCACAATCCTAATGCTTTGGCTGCAGAAAACTACTCCATAGTTGAATATTTAGCCCAGACTCCTTGTGAGATGTCGGCTTTAGAGGTGTTACAAAGTTGTCCTGCATAGTGAGATGCACTCTTAACAGCCTTAGGCAGTATGGACTCATCAAGCCTCTTGGTGAAGTTTAATTTGTCTGATGTCAAAATTTTCCTTCCATATCATGTAGCCTTATCGATAGATGTCATCCATGGCGGAAAAAACATTGGAATGAAATTTGTTGATGAGGGTGCTTCTACATGTGTCATGTCCTTGTCTTGTTGGAAATATCTTGGATCTCCATAGCTAGTTCCATCGAACACCCTACTTACTTCTTTCGATGGAAGGTCATTTCGCCCACATGGTATCCTACCAGATTTCAAAATTAATTTGGTAAGGAAAGCAGTGTCTATTGAGGTAGAGGTGATTGATGCACCTTTGGAATATAACTTGCTCTTGGGGAGAAGTTGGAATTACACCATGTCATCTATTGCATCAGTCGTATTTCAGGTAGTAGTGTTTCCATATGAAGGGAAGTTGGTTACTATAGACCAACTCAATTTTACTCGAAAAGTCCACATGGAAACTAAGGATTCCAGCGTACCATTGGTTGATTAGGTTAAATATGCTTCAGAGATCTTAGGGGATGGAATGTATGCATCATTGATGGGAACATTTGATATTCCAGCTCCAATTAATTATCTAGGTTCTACTAGTGTAGAGAAGTCTATAGCAATGATTGTTAATAGAACAGATCCTTGGGTTCTTCCTTCCCACCATGAACCTGAAGTGCCCTTATCGACAGTGAAAGTAGATTATCAAGCTATCGTTCATACCACTATTGATCCCATTCTGGTCCCTCTCACAGTCTTAGAGGAGCCGAAATAATCCTATCTTCATGCTTGGGCAAAGAAGTCTTTGCATTCTAGAGATTGCTTAGATATAGTTTTACCTTCAGCTAAAGCCATTCTAGAAGCCATGTGCGGATGAGATAAGATCTGTGAAGATATTCACCATCGATCCTATTTTCTTCCATAGTTAAGTAGGATTGAGAACCAGGAGTTCCATATGAGACTGGAAAGTGATGTTGATAGACCTATTAATCCCTTACCAAGGGAAGGAATATTTGCTAAGGGGAATATGGAAAACATTTCCGCTACGATTCCTATCAACATCTCTGCAAAACCAAATGTTGTGGAAAATGTACACATCAACGTGAACTGCTATCAGGAGGAGATTACGATCTATATAGCCTTGTTTAAGGAATTCTGCAACATATTTGCTTGGTCATATGAGGAGACACCAGGCATAGATCTATCAATAGTCAAGCATGAAATCCAAAATTACCCTGAAGCTAGACCCGTTCGACAAAATTTTAGACCTGCCAACCCACGTAAATCGGCATCAGTTAAGGTTGAATTTGAGAAACTGCTGAAAGCCGGTTTCATTTACCCCATAGCCTTGACAAAATGGGTATCCAGCCCTGTTCCTGTTGAAAAAAATCAAGGGGCTATATGCATTTGTACTAACTTTCGAGATCTAAACAAAGATTATCCCAAGGATAACTACCCCACGCCATTTATAGATCAAATTATTGATTCCTGTGCGGGAAGTGAAGTCTTTTCATTTATGGATGGTTTCTCCGGGTATAATCAAATCCAAATTAAACCGGAAGACCAACATAAAATAGCTTTTATTTTTCCTTGGGGTACCTTCGTGTACAAGAAAATTCCCTTTGGATTGAAAAATGCAGGGGAAACCTTTCAGCGGGCAATGAATTTTTCCTTTCATGACATTAAATCCATTGTCGAACCCTACCTTGATGATCTTCCAGCACATTCTGGTAAGAGGATCGATCACCTAGATCACTTGCGTTTTATTTTTGAACGATGCAGATACTACAAAATTTGCTTGAATCCCCACAAGTGTGTTTTCTGTGTCGAGTGAGGGAGACTGCTCAGGTTCATTGTTTCCAACAAAGGAATTTAGGTGGATCCTTTCAAAGTTTAGGCCATCGTAAATTTTTCTCCTCCTCGTTCTATCAGGCAGCTTCAAAGCTTGCAGGGGAAGTCCAACTTTTTTCGACATTTTATTATAAATTATGCCAAGATCACTAAAGGTTTCATGCACTTGTTGAAACAGGACACCCCATTTGTATGGGATGAAATCGCACAACTTGCATTTGAGGCATTAAAGAAAGCTTTGTTGTCGGCACTGTTATTATGCCCGCCAGATTACTCTCATGATTTTATAATGTATCTAGCAGCATCTGATTCAAACATAGGGGTAGTACTAGTCCAGGAGGACGATAAGCTCCAAGAGAATGTCATCTACTATCTCATCCATGCTTTACCTAGCCCTAAACTTAGGTATTCCCATGTCGAGAAGTTGGCCTTGGCAGCTGTGTATGCTATTGAAAGGTTGGGTCACTACATCTTACTGAGGACCACGACGGTAGTGGCAGATTTTAATCCTTTCCAATATGTTTTGTCCTGATGGATAGTTGGAGGAAAATTAAATAAATGGATAGTAATTCTTCAAGAGTTTGAATTCGATTTCCAATCCGCCAAATCCAAGAAATCCTTAGTTTTTGTTGAGCTCATTGCATAATTTCTGGTAGAAGAAGATGCAGCCATTAAAGAAGACTCATTCCTAGATGATCATATCTTTTTTTTTCCCACCTCTGACCCCCAGTATGGAGATATACTTGTCTATATCCATACTTTAAAGTACCCTGCAGCCTTCCCCTTGAGAAGAACGGCGTAAACTATGCGTACTTTCCAAGAAATACCTCATTATTGGAGGTACTTTATATCATAGGGGGGTAGGTTATGTTTTGCGTCAATTTCTTACCCATGAAGAAGAAGAGACTGTCCTAAATGATTCCCATAGTGGAGTGTGTGGGGTCATTTATCTAGGTTAGCAACAGCCTAGAATATCTTACGTGCTGGTTATTTCTAGCCCACAATCTTTAAAGATTGTGTGGAAGCCGTGAAGCATTGTCATCCTTGTCAGCTTTACACCAAAAAGATGCGGTCGCATCCTTCTCCATTATTTTCTGTCATCTCAGTGGGACCCTTCATGAAGTGGGGGATAGATTACATGATGTGCAACCCAGTCTCAGCTGGGGGGCACAAACATATCATTGTCTCTATAGATTATTTCACGAAGTGGGCAGAGGCAATGCCCACCTATAAAGCTGACGGGGAAACTACAGTTTTTTTTGTTTTCAACCAAATTATCGCACAATTCGGTATCCCTAAATAGATTGTCATTGAACATGGTAGTCACTTCCAAAATATTCTTATGACTGAATTGACCACTATGCTAGGTTTTAGACAAGAGCATTCATCTTCTTTCTATCCTCAAGCAAATGGCCAAGTTGAGGCTATAAATAAAACTTTGAAGACTATTCTCAAATGCACTATTAATGCAGCCCATTCCAATTGGCACATCATGCTATATCCTACACTTTGGGCATAGCGGACCAATGTGAAAACTGCTACAGGGTTTTCTCCTTTCCAACTCGTTCATAGAGTGGAAGCAGTCACCCCAGTTGAATGCGAAATCCCATCCTTGAAGATTTTTATTCATGTGTTACCTAATACTATTGAGCTAGAAGAACGGTTTATTACATTTATAACATCTATATGAGTAGCGTAGAGATGCGCTGACAGCAAACGAGGCTCATAAAAATAGGGTAAAAAACCAATACAATGAATTGGTCAAGCCTCGTATTTTTTTTCTGAAGGGGAGCTTGTCTTGCTCCGGGATCTGGACAAAGAACCCTTAGAGGTAGGAAAGTTCAGGTCTATGTGGTTAGGGCCTTATGTCATGTCTAAGGTGTTGAAGAAAGGTGCATATGAATTGACATATTTCGAAGGGAATAAGCTGCCTAAGCCTAGAAATGGGCTCTACTTGAAAAAGTACTATGCTTAGGCTTAGCGCTTGCCTAGGTCCTGCTACCAATAATGTGGTCAAATATAGGGCTGTCATTGAGCTTTTATGGGATGCTTTATCACATGCTATCACTCAGCTGGAAGTTTGACTTGACTCTCATCTATTGGTTTGCCAGCTTAATTGAACTTATCATGTGAGGAACCCTATTTTACTATGTCAGTTTATACAAGTTAGGTTATTGGAAATAAATTTTGAGTTTATTACATTCAATCATATTCCTAGAAATCAAAATTCATTAACTGATGCATATGCTAATTAAATATTGGATTGGCACTTAACACATTTTGCATAAAAATATACAACAGACACATTACAAAACACATGTAAATAAAATAGGCAATATATATATGTGTGTGTGTGTGTGTGTGTGTGTGTGTGTGTGTGTGTGTGTGTGTGTGTGTGTGTGAATATATGTCCATATAGATAGGTCAATTTTTTGATCCTCGGATCCAATCATAACTATATAATATACAAAAAATGGATCAAAGTCCATAAAATGCTCCTAGGTCTAAGCTTGACCACCCTAGTTCCCTTGATCATCCTGATCACCCTGGTCTTGGGCTTCTTCAGCCTCCTCGGCTGCAGCAGCCTCAACGAAATCGATATATACAAGTACTGCTCTAGCTACTCACCTCATAAGGCGTATCTAGACAAGTGGTATACCAACCACTAGCTCCTGCATAACAACTGGGATATGCTCAATGCGTAATGTAGGTACTCTTTGGGTAAGCCTAGCCAGCTTTCCCTCAAGAACCCTAATCAAACCTTGGTATTCTCCCACCACAGGTCACACATACATGCGTGGATGCCCAGTAGGACAGACTGGTCCAATATCTGTATTTTAACATTTCAAAGGATTAAAAACTCTTATACATATGTATATATCTTTATGATTAAAAATTCATAAAAAATTTAAAAACTTGAAAACAAAAATACCTGACACTCCCCATGCTCCTCCAGGAGGGAGGACAAGGTCAATGTCACCTTAGAAATATAGTCCAGCATATGGAAACTACTCTAGTGTTGGTACCTGTCACTCCCACCAAAAGTAGAATTCATCGTCGTATACTCTCTGAACCGATCCGCCACCTCCCTAGCGGAGGAATATTTCTCACCACCTACTCAATCTAGGCTGATGAGGAGAACGAACTGGTAGTGGTATTGCAGGACTCAAACTAGGCACCCTCTCAAAGAAAAAGGCCACCAATATTCTAGAATAACCAAAAAATTTCTGCCAACCTCTTTTACAGTCAGAGAGCTGCTTCCTCATTATCAGGATTACTCCTGAACACCAGTCATATAGGGCTCCCTGTAGACAGTCCACTGCAAGTATCATTTGGTTTCGAGTTGCAAGGTGAAGTGATGATAACTCTACAACCCTCACTATAGTACTCTCCAATACCTGTAATGGCAAGATACGAATATGAAAAATAGGGATGTAGCTACCCCTCTTTTGAGTACCAGCCATGCAATATATATCTATGTAGTTCTGTACACTTAGAAGGTCACCACCTCTGCCAGTACCTTCCAAGTCAACCGGAGCTCCCCATCATGATAAACTGGAGATAAAGTAGACATCTTCCGAGGTAACCTCTAGAAACTCACCTTGTAGGTCAAACATACCAAGATCATGATCCCAATAGTATGTAAAAAACTCTAGTAAGTGAACATTTGATTGCATAGGTGAGGTACAAAATAATTTTAGTAACCCAAGTGAATAAGAATGAGAATATGTTCTAATATCCACTCTCATGGGAAATTTCACTCACAGAAGCAAAGATTGGCTTATTGACAGTGGGGCTTCCAAACACATGATAGGTTTCAAGGAATCTTTTGAGAAACTATCCGAACATAATTCACCCCATAAGGTGAAACTTGGGGATGACTACCAATATCCCATAGAAGTTAGTAGTGAATCCTCCTACAAGCTAGACTTTGGAAAGTCTATGAAAATGAAGGATGTCTTGTTCGTACCAGGACTAAAGAAGAATATTCTCTCCATATCGGCACTGGATGCAAAAGGCATGAGGGTTGCATTTGTATATGGCCAAGTCCTCATGTGGTCAAGAGGAAAGACTATTGATGATGAAATAGTTATTGGAGAACAAGAAGGAGGATTATACAAATTAAAGGGCCATCCAGAAAAAGAATTGTTCCATGACACAGTAGAGCCAAATGATCTTTGGAATAGAAGTCTTGCACATGTGCACTACAGAGCACTACCACTTGCAAGAAAAACTATTGAAGGTGTTCCAGAAATTCAAGCAAAACATGAAGGGGTCTGCAAAGGATGTGCAAAAGGAAAGAATACAAAGAAGACATTTACAATTAGCGAAAGCAAGGAAAAATGAATCTTGGAAATCATCCACCCCCATGTATGGGAACCAATGTCATCAAGTTCAGTAAGAGGGTATGTATACTATGTTTCTTTCATTGATGACTTTTCTAGGAAGACATGGATTTACTTCATGAAGAACAAAGATGAAGTTTTCAGCAAGTTCAAGGAATTCAAAGCCTTGATCGAGAACCACAAAGAAAAGAAGATCAGACCTTTCGATCAGATAATGGCGAAGAATTCACATCAAATGAATTCAAAGAATTTTGCAAAGAATCAGGGATTAAGAGGGAGTTATCCACTCCATATAATCCATAACAGAATGGGGTTGTATAAAGGAAGAATAGAACTATCATGGAAGCCACAAGAGCAATGCTTCATGATCAATGCATTCCCATGCATCTATGGGTAGAGGCTGCTAGAACAGCGGTGTATGTACAGAATCATACTCCACACAGAGTACTCTAGAACAAGATACCTGAAGAAGTATTTTCCAGCAGGAAACCAGAAGTCATCCATCTCATAATATTCGGTTGTCCTATGTACATACACATTCCAAAAGAGGAGAAAAAAATTAGATCCTCCAGGAAACAAGGGTATATTTGTGGGATACTCTGAAAGCTCGAAGGCTTACAGAATATATTTCCTAGGATTCAAGAAGATCGACATCAGCAGGGATGTAACATTTGATGAATACACAACTTACAAAAAATCCAGAAAGAGACCTGCTGAAGAACCTGAAGAAGTAGAAGCACCCAGAATTCATGATACAACCATGAACAAATAAAATGAACCACAAGAACCTATAGATCCACCTCAAGAGAAGAATCCTCATAAGAGGAAACCTGCTTGGGTATGAGAAGCTATCTAAGGTGCTGAAAGATATGGGGCTCTTGAAGAGAATCACAGAGAAAGAAAGAGAACTAGATCCTGCTCCGGATATGTAGCTTTACTATGTGAATTTATCAATAAAGAACCTTCCAATTATGAAGAAGTGGCAGATCGAAAAGAATGGAAGGATGCTATGATAGAAGAGTATCAATCGATCATGAAAAACGATGTTTGGGATGTTGCCCCAAGACCAAAAGGGAAGTCAGTTGTAACTTCCAAATGGATCTACAAGATCAAGCATGTTGCAGATGGTATCATAGAGAAACATAAGGCAAGATTCGTGGCTCGTGGCTTCTCATAGAAAGAAGGAATAGATTATGAAGAAACCTTTGCACCTATAGCCAGATACACTTCCATCAAATCAATACTTTCTCTGGCTGCAGTGATGAAATGGAAGATTCACCAAATGAATGTAAAGACTTCTTTCTTGAATGGTGTAATGGAAGAGGAAGTGTACGTAGAGAAGCCACTCGGTTTTGAGACACATGACAGGGAGTCTCATGTGTGTAGATTGAAGAAAGCCCTGTATGGTTTGAAACAGGCACTCAAGACATGATACGGTAGAATTGACGGATTTCTATCTAGTTTGGGCTTTACCAAAAGTAAAGTAGATTCCAACCTTTACTACAAGGTTGAGGATGGAAACCCAGTGATGCTCCTGCTGTATGTAGATGATATATTTGTAATAGGTATGGATGGGTTGATTGTTGATACAAAGAGAAATATTGCTACCGAGTTCGAAATGAAGGACTTGGGTATGATGCACTATTTTCTAGGCATGGAGGTGTGGCTAAATGCATATGGAATCTCTCTCAGACAAGGGAAGTATGTAGTAGAGATCCTGAAGAGGTTCGGGATGATGGACTGCAAGGCCATGACCACACCTATGGCATCGAACCTGAAGCTGTTGAGTGATGCTTCATCAGAAGCGGTTGATGCCACAATGTATCGTCAGATGATTGGGTCCTTGATGTACCTGATGAACATGAGACCGCATATTTTCTTTGCTGTAAACACCTTGAGCTAGTTTCTAACAGATCCAAGACATGAACACTTGATTGCTGCAAAGCATATTTTGAGGTACCTTACAGGTACAATTGATTATGGGCTCAGGTATGAGGTGAATCATAAGATTAACCTGGAGAGTTATGTTGATTCAGATTGGGAAGGAAGTGCCATCGATAGGAAGAGAACTTCAAGGTGTTTCTTCAGTATCGGATCAGGTGTGATCTCTTGGTTTAGTAGGAAGCAATCCTCTGTGGCACTGAGTACAGCTGAAGCAAAGTATGTTGTAGCTTGTTCAATGAGTTGTGAGGAAGTATGGTTGAGGAAGCTACTATCTGATTTATTTGATCTCCATATGCATGCTACTTGTATACATTGTGACAAGAAGAGTTGTGTGAAGTTATCAAAGAATCCAGTATTCCATGACAAGTCGAATTATATCGAGATCAAGTATCACTATATCAGGGATATGGTGCAGAGGGGTGCAGTGAAGCTCCAGTATGTTGTGACAAATGATCAGATAGCTTATGTGTTGACAAAGCCATTGGATAGGGTGAAGTTTGAATACTTCAGGGAGAAGATTGGTGTTCTCCAGATCGAGGTTCCCTCCAAGGGGAAATGATGAGACCCAGAGCCATTCTAACATGCTGAGAGGATTGGTTCCTTCCATGGTTAGATGTAAGGGCTGAGCCATTCTTTCATGATGAGAGGATTGGTTCCTTCCATGTTAGATATGAGTGCTGAGCCATTCTGATGTGACTGTAGGATTGGTTCCTACATGATCAGGATTAAGCGCTGAATGCCATTCTTGGAATGGAGGAACCTGGTTAGTTACCAGGAAAGCTCAGTCTAGGACTGAGGGCCATTCTGATGTGACTGTAGGTTTGGTTCCTACATGATCAAATATGAGTGCAGAGCCCTTCTAACATGCATGCTAGATTGTTTCCTCACATGGGAAAATGTAAGTGCAGATCCCTTCTAACATGCATGCTAGATTGGTTCCTCGCATGGGCAGATGTAAGTGTAGAGCCCTTTCAAATATGTATGTTGGATTGGTTTCTCACATGGTCGAATGTAAGTGTAGATCCTTTTTGACATGTATGTTGGATTGGTTCCTCGCATGGTCAAATGTAAGTGCAGAGTCTTTCTAACATGAATGCTAGATTGGTTCCTCTCACGGTCAAATGTGAGTGTTGGGCCTTTTTAATAGGGTTGTGGGATGTGTTCCCACATGGTCATATGTGAGTTTTGGGCATGCCTTTCTGATATGATTATAGGATTGGTTCCTACATGATCAGATATAAGTGTTGGGCAAGCCATTCTAACTTAGGGTCAGATATAAGTGCTGAAGAATACCTACATGGAGGCTATGCCTACAACCAGCATGAAAAAGAGATGGCTCTATATAACTTTCTATGATGAGAAGAATCATGAGATAGAACCTGTGATGATCCAGTGATGATGATCTAGCAGTGATGATCCAAATCGAGTGATGATCCAGATCCAATGATGGTGTTCTAGTGATGATGATCCAGATCGAGCGATGATATAGATCTAGTGATGATGATCCATATCTAGATGAACATGACTTATGTAATTTCCCCTTTTTGTAATTTTATTAAAATGCCCAATTTTCCAATTTTTTCACTTTTTTGGCTCTTGACTAGTTTTGATGTCTAGACCTCCAAATTGACCCAAATTCTTCCAAATTTTCTCTAAAGGTATGTGAATGATAATATAAATTAAATATAATTCTCATGTATGTTTTCTGACCTCCCAATTACTTCTAAAAACTTTTTTAATGTTCTGTTCAATGTAGGAGTCTTTACTAGCAAATTGGGGCTCCAATTCCCCTTGGGTAATTGCCGGAAATGGCTTCACAAATGATCCCAAAGTCACTTGAATTTATGAACAGAGGATGTTTATGTGTAAGGTACATTTTAAAAGTATCATATGCATCATGTTTCATTTTATACATTCTGTTATTCCTCTTTCCCAAACAACTCCCAAGTCACAATTTCGACCCTTGGGGAAAATGCACCAAATCTTTTCCCAATGCAATAAAAATGAGTAAAATGGATTCCAATGCTTAAGTACTGAAAATGAGACTTGAAATACACATTAATTAAATTCCACCCATAATACATTTATCATATATACATTCCCCCATTCGAAATAATAAGCATTACCATGGCATATATCAAAATAGAGTGGAAATGGTCATTGTTTGCTCATTAAAAGTCATTTTGACATACAACTCTTGGGAATTTCGACTTGAAACTTTTTTAGAATGAATAAAATAGAATATTTAACTGATTCCAATCATAAATTGACAATTAAATTCTCTCCCAATTTTAAATCATCATCATCACAATGGTTCGCAACAAGATAGTGGGGAAATGACACTATTTCTTCATTGTTCAACATTTTTACATGAATTATTTTGGGTATTTAGACCTGAGAGTCTTATAAACATGAAATAAAAAAATATACATCATAACATAATATAATTATCATTATAATATTCCCCAAAGAGATCAATATCTCATCCAAAGCACAATCCCTCCATTGGCATGAATATGGTGTGAAAACTGGAAATAGTTGAGAGAGAGTGCTGCAATAGAAGAATCCACATTATTTTATATATATTACACCTAAAAATAAGACTCCATTAAATATCCATGAAATACCTAAGTTTCATTTCCAAACACCAACTAGGATGGGAATCTTTCACCCTCAAAATTGGCTTAAGCAAGAAAACTAGTCGTCCACTAGCTCTCACAATTCACAAATGACAATTTCACAAATGAGCAAAAGAATATTCTCATGGCTGATCCCTATATTTTATAAAAATTATTGGTATTCTAAGGTTCCAAATCCATCCATAAACCAAATCCAAGTCGAATTGGTGTGGCCGCTCATGCTATGCCATGTGGCCTCTCTCTTCACCTTCCCTCTTCTCCCAAATTTGAGTAGGAGCCTCGTGGCCTTCTCCAACTCCCAATTTAGACCTCCAAGATGCTCTATTCAGTCTTGAAATGTTATTATGTCAGTATTTCATCCTTCATATCTGACTTGGTTCATAACTGTCATAGAATCTCCATCATTGGTGTCATAGTTGTCATAAATGTAAGGGGAATTTAGCCAAGTGTCCATGAAACTCCCATTTGGATCTTCCTCTCCCATGTAAGTTAAAATTCATCCCAAATTAGACCTATGAAGAATATGAAAAATTATATTAACATTATAATCCATAAAAAAACATTAGACTTCCCATATTTTCAAATTTGCAAGAGAAAGATAACATTTAACATAGGAATTCTTGCTAGTGTGGGCCCCATAGTCTCCATGTGTGTTCATGCTGTATTGCCACTTCCATTTTCTCTTGTATTTATTTAATAAGATTAATTATTTAATATTTATCCCCTTATAATATATAAACATCATTTATTATCCCCCTTATTCCAAATCTCAAAGCTTCCACCCCCAACCTAGGAAACTAGTGATTTTCCTCCTTGGCAGTTATTTGACTTTTAGCATCCATTTGAAAAATTTCATGAATTTTTAAAATGTGGTTTGTCCATTGTGACCCAATGCCAAATTTGGGACATTACAAATCCTCCCTTCCCAATATTTCTTGTCCTCAAGCAATTTCAAACATGGTTGTTGAAGAACCTGCTTTCTGTATGATTCTTTGAAGTTGCCACTAAGCTTCCCACTTTGAGTCTTTGAGATTCCATGAAGATTTCAGAGAGGAACCACCATGCTTTCTTCTGCACTACTATGATTAACATCACCTTATTAAGTGGAGAATCCATCTCCCACACTGCTTGTCTCCCAAATAATTTGAAATCAACCAGACTAAAAACTATACTAGGGTCCCATTGCTTGCATTGCACTCAATAATAATTAGAGGAAATTTGAGGTCTAAAATGGGCCTCCTAAGGAAAATAATAAAATAATACTTCAAATAATAAAATAATAATTAACATAATAAAATAATACTTATTAATTTTGGAGGAAGAATGAGAAAACTACTTTTTGTGTTCGTATTTTCGACATAGCTCCTTGTGTTTTTACTCAAATTATGAGTGGGAGAGATCATTGGATGTATAATTTAATTCAGCATCCAACAAGTACCCACACTGCATACTTTTGACGAACCCCGCTACCCCAAAAAACAAGAAATACCTGAAAAAATGTGATGATGATGTCATCATCATGTTTTTTCAGGTATTTCTTATTTTTGTGGTAGCAAGGTCTGTAAAAAGTATGCAGTGTGGGTACTCGTTGGATGCAAAATTAAATTCCGCATCCAATGAGCTCTCCCGCTTGAAATTTGAGTAAAAACATAGGGAGATATGTCGAAAATACGAACAAATAAAGTAGTTTTCTTTTATGAAAAATATGCCAATTCAACCATTATGGTTGACTAATTTTATTGAAATTCTATTGATTCTTGAATTCCAACTCACAAAATTTATTGTTGGCACATTTTCTTATTAGGCCCATTTTATACCCCAAATTTCCTCTAATGTAAGAGTGCTCTCCAACCCATAGCATTTGAAAAGAGAATTCCCGGATCCCATTTTCTTGTATGCATTCTTTCAAACATCATGATTGCATAATATATATCATCAAAGTATATAAAAACATAATAAGAATGTACATCAAGGAGGTGCCTCACCAATTAATCATGAAAATGCTTATACCTCCCAATGAGTATACTACCATTTTCCAAGTGCATACAAGCTTCAAGTGACCAATCAAATCTGCTCCAATGACATAGGTGAGGATACCATGTCTCATTATGCTGCTCCAAAGATATATAATGTGCATCAATATAATAATCCATGGGTTCTTTCATCCAAGGAGTGAATGAAGAACCTCCACCAAAATCTGAACCAAATAATGAGCAAAGAAAACATGAAGACTTCAAGTGGATCAAAGAAGTCGCATCAATACACCCATGAATATGTATATCATCATGAAAAAACAGAGGATTTTTCTGTCAATAATAATGTTCCTCAATCCTATCCCTCTTCACCCAAGTTTTGGATTAAGTTCCTCCAACATCAAATGAACCAAGTGTTGAGCAAGAAAAACCATGATCCTTCAAGTGACTCAAATGAACATCATAGGTGCACCCATGTAGATGTGTATAATCATAATGTAAACAAGGATGCTGCTGAAAATGTAAATAGTATGGTTCTCTAATAATTCCATCATCAAAAGGATAAATAGAATTTCCATGCTCTTCATGTGGCACCATCAAAAAGAAACCTTTCACCCCTACTTCATTAGGATGACTACTGCAAAATTTAGAAGTGTAGGATGTAGGAGAAAGAACCAACTCACCCAAATTATCAGTAAGTGAAAAATTGTCATAACGTGAAGTATACATAGGGGTAGGATTATTCACCTCCCTATAAAATGTAAAAAAATCCTCATGGGTTTGTTCCAAGATGGTGGAATTATGCACTTCTTCAAAAATTGTGTAACCATTTTCAAGAGGAAACTCAAGTTCCTCTTCCATCATTACTGGTGATTGGATATCATAACTATAATCCTCAAGAACATCAAGAACCTGCAATTTTTCATGTTTCTCATTATCCATCATGTGATGAGAATCCTCCAAGCAATCTACCTTACGAAAATCTGAAACATCGGAGGAAAAACAAGTGTCTTGCAACTTTTCAAGAAGTTGATCATTTTGAATTGTGATATTATCAATAAATTCATTATTCTTCAAGTAGGATTCATGTAAACACTCAATAAGCTCAATGAAATTTTTTCTATCAAAAAGCAAAGACAGGAAATTACCTTTGATGTTGCACATTGCTCTTTGGATCTTCTTTTCATTCATCTTTAAGGACCCTTCAAGAAAATGAGGCTCTTGCAAATGAACCTCCTCATCTTATTCTTTATTTCTTGTACCAAATTCGTGAATCTCAAGTGGTGATGGGGAAGTTGATCTTATTTCTTCTTCAACTACTACAAGGTATTCATTTTTAGGTTTAATGGAAGTTTGGCTTGAAGCAACACTTTCAAAATTGATCTCTATGTCACCAACATAGAGGTGTGAGCACCCATCAATAGGTATTCCTTCATAGTTCAAGAATCCATCAGTAGATTCTCTTTGGTCCATTTCCATAGTATAATTTGTTTCAGAATGATATTCAATAGTTTCAAGGTACTCTTCTTCCTTCTCATGTGATGTTTCCTCGTCTTTTTCAAAGTCATTTGGGAGTGAATTTCGATTCTCTTCATGTAATGCCTTTTCTTCTTCACCACCCACATAAATTTGTATCTCCTTGGTATCCTCCCTAATTGTGCATTGATTATTATTCCTTAATGAGTTCTTATTTGAATTATTTTTTATAAATTCCTTCAACCAATCATTAAGGTCTTCGCAATGAATAGTTTTATGTGCCAATTTGAATGCTTGCTTAACCTACCTGGACATATCATCACCACATGGATTAATGAATTTATACAATTCATCTATACCATCCATAACTTCAATATGTGCCAAAACCATGCTCTGATACCACTGTAATGTCCCCTTTTTGGAATTTTATTAAAATGCCCAATTTTCCAATTTTTTCACTTTTTTGGCTCTTGACTAGTTTTGATGTCTAGCCCTCCAAATTGACCCAAATGCTTCCAAATTTCATATGAAGGTACATGAATGATAATATAAATTAAATATAATTCTATTTTATGTTTTTTGACCTCCCAATTACTTCTGCAAACTTTTTTAATGTTCTGTTCAAAGTAGGAGTCTTTACTAGCAAATTGGGGCTCCAATTCCCCCTGGATAATTGCCGGAAATGGCTTCACAAATGATCCCAAAGTCACTTGAATTTATGAAAATAGGATGGTTATGTGTAAGGGACCTTTTCAAAGTCTCATATGCATCATGTTTCAGTTTATACAGTCTATTATGACTCTTTCCAAAACAACTCCCAAGTCACAATTTCGACCCTTAGGGAAAATGCACCAAATCTTCTCCCAATGCAATAAAAATGAGTAAAATGGCTTCAAATTATTAATTACTAAACATGAGAATTGAAATAAACATTAATTACAGTCCATACATCATAGATTTATCAGATATACATTCCTCCATTCGAAATAATAAGCATTACCATGGCATATATCAAAATAGAGTGGAAATGTTCATTGTTTGCTCATTAAAAGTCATTTTGACATACAACTCTTGGGAATTTAGACTTGAAACTTTCTGAGACATTTTCATTATTAAAATTTAATAACATCTATTCACATGGCTTGGATTTTACTGGTTCTTTTGGTTTTTTTACGAAGACCTTAGGTTCATATCTATGGCCTAAGTTGCGCAAGGTTCTATTGTGATCACTTACACAACTTCCAGATCTTTGAAGACTCATCATTATTGTATATTGTGGCTTTGATCCACCTTTGTAATATACATGGTATTGAACCCGTATCATATGATGTACTCAAATATTGTAAAGGAGCTAGTGTTCCCATATATTGAACATGGTATCCTCAGATATGACTTTGTATATGACATTACTATGTATTTGTTTCAGGAACTTCCTCTACTCCATTGGACTTCTTAGTTCTCCAATATAATGATTATAATTTAATTTGGTCATCGTTTCCCTCTGAACTCACACATTAGGGGGAATCTGTTATCAACCCAAATGGCACTTCTCCGTCCGAGTGCCGAAATTCCTTATGTTGGTACACAAAAGGACATTTTAGGATTGAAGTTTGTCAAAACACTATAGATGGGCATGAGTTGAGATGCATTTACCTTAAAACCAGCTTTCTACATAATTTTTCTAAGTGTTGAGTTGTGTACGCGACTATCTCCATTGCAACTCGAGTATTGTACGCAACTATCTGCATAGCAACCTGTGTACATCAGTGTACGCGGGTTTCCTTTGAGAAAATTGTGTTTTATACGTCGGTTGCATATATTAATAGTCATGTACACCTCATTTTGACCTTAAAAAAAATAAAACAAGATTAATTGAGATTAGTTGGGACCTAATCATTAACTATCCCAACGTTTTCAACCACCCCAACCTTCGAATCACTCTATTTCCCAAAGTATAAATAGAGGCCTTGGGGAGGGCATTAATCAATCAAGATTGGAGAGAAAAGTTATTCTGGTGGTATATCTTCAAAAGTATTGGAGTAGCAGAACTCAGAGTCCTTTGGTTGCAAAGGAGTCCTTGTCTCAGAAGCTGGGTTGTATTCTTATCTCATTCACTGATTGTTAATAAAGAGAATTCTTCTTCCAACATTCTATTGAGTCTCTTTCATGTATTGTGGTTAATGAATATATTTGATTATGTATTTGACATATTGTTTATCTAACCTCTTATATATACATGCATGAGATATTACTTGGATAATTTTCTCTTTACAGGTGAAAGAGGTGCATCCCTGGAATCTTTGGAGAGGAGAGGAGCGGGAGAAGATCGATCTTGGATCAATCGTCGATAATCGAGTAAGTCAATACTTTATTCCTATTCCCTTTCTATTCTCTGATAAAGATGATTGTTTGCAAGGTTAGTATTAAGTTGGTAACCCCAGACCCTAGGTTACAAGGGTGCTTAATCCTGAACAACACACATACCTAATGAATAACAATGGATAAATGCAGGATGAGTGAGATCAGCATCAATTTCCTCCAAACTAGTACCCTCAGGATCAATATCCACAAAATCAATATGCTCAACATCAATACCCTCAAGCACAATACCATCAACCCAAGGCGGGTGGAATTTTCATAGGTCAAGGACAAGGAGGAGGATTTGGTCATGGAAGAGACCAAGTGATATGTTATAATTGTGGGAAACCTAGACACTTTTCAAGGGGCTACATAAATCCTAATACGACCTTTTTGTATTGTATATATTTTGACCATATCATCAAAGAGTCCCATTAGTTGATTGCGAATTCGTAGGCCAAGAATGTGGGAAATTAGAATCTGCCTCAGAATCCTAATATGAACATACAAAATATTTATGTTAAACCAAGGGAACCAATTATTGTTTTCATGATAAGAGGAGGTATTACGACCAAAGTTGGTCAAGAAGAACCATACATACAATCGTGAGTGAGACCAATAGCACAAAATAAATTACCATTCGACATCCAAAAAGAAAAATAAGTATTCCTAGATGCACAACAAGAATTCATTGACAAAAATCAAGCATCGAACTCTACAACTATACTGTCTGAAGGACCAATTTTAGAGATGCCTGAGAGATTTGATCATCTCTTTCGACAGACACCAACAGGAAAGGTTCCGACACAGTAGAAGAATACAAGACACTACTTGGACCTAGGAAAATTTAGACTAAATTATGCTAGAATTTTGGTCAAGAGAATAACAGTTTCATTCATAAGACAGGAAGGAATTTTTATGAAAGGAGTTGTGACAAAAGGATTTTCAAAGGGAGCAGTCACGAAGAAAAGAACCAAGACAGAAGAAGAGTAAAGTGGTCAAAAAGAAGAGTTCTACTGGTGTTGGAAAGGGTTAGTTATACTAAAAGATTTCTTTTATTAATAAATCATAATTTTATTTTTGGGACGATAGTTCCTATTTTGATATGTAACTGAATGTATCGAAATAGAAAGTCATCCTATCAACTAATATTTTTGAGTCAGTTGGCGATTGGATCAAGAATTGTAAAAAATGTAAGGCTTATAAAAGCATGAACCCAAGCTGCGTGTGTGTTGGTATTAGTATTGGTATTGTTCTATGTCGAGTGACTAGATAAAGTATTGTAAGGGTGAAAATATCTACATAAATGTAGAAACATAGTTCTGGAAGTTCCCATAAGATATCTCTGGTGAGACTACATCTACGTCACAAGTTTTGTTGACAGAGTCTTTCTCTATTGGGTCGATATCTTGGGCTTTGTTGATGAATGAGGTATCTGAACCTGGTTCGATCGAAACTATGCCAACAAATGGTTTTGTTTCTGGGACCATGAATCATTCTAGTGGAGATATGTTTTGGCATCCAAGGAAGCTGTAAATTTAAGATTGGATCGATTAAAAGGAACTAGAGTTTGCATGAGAAGAAAGTGAAGGATCATGGTGTAACTTGGCTAAGTGGTTGGAACAATACCTCTACATAGACACTCATGAAATTTTCTTTAGCGAATTTATGATTGTATTGCATGATTGGTTGTCAAATATAGCAACCCAGAATAAAAATTTCCAAGAAGGAGAGAAGACAAAGTGGATCCCTAAGTTGATCCAGTGGTTGAAAAGAGCTAGTAATTAAATATATAGGGATGTTGATTTCTAGTTTGATAGTATTTTGGTAGTATATATCACAAATATTGTAGTCGAAATGATAAAGTCATACAGTGAAATAGAAAGATAATTTTTCCAAGGGCCATGAGGTTGATATCTAAAATCTATAAAATTTTCTATTAAGATGGTGGTGTGTGAAAAAATGATTCTCATAATGGAATATGATGAGTAAAAGTTATGTGTAGAGACTTTGGATATGCCAAAATAAATATTGTGAGTGGAATGGGTGGAGATAATCTTAGATATTTTCTTGTAATAGTGAGAGTTAACTAGAAATTGGACGTGTAAGTAGTGGAAAAATATTTCATTCAAGGAAGAGAAGAAAGACTGTGACAAGAGGAGGAATTTATAGTGCGACCAGAGGAGAGGACTATGAATTGGAATCACACCTTTATGAAGAGTATTGAAATGAAGAAGAGGAGTACCAATTGATATATGAGGAAGCCAAAGAGGAAGAATCACCTGATACAGGTCAATATTACGACATACCTATGACCCCATGCACATCACCCAAGGTAAGATTGAGAAACACATCACCTACTGCTTTTCCTAATCCAGCTAATAGTAATAATGGAACTAGCAATCAAGGAACTCGTACTAGAGCAAATTTTAATTCAACACTACCAAGAGTAAACAGAATGGTTGGGAATGATATAAATTTTCCAATATTCAATGGAAATAGGTTAGATGACCCTTAGAAACAATGCTTTCTATGTGAATCCATATGGATCATGTGACAGGTCCAATATAAAGCCATAAAGAAATATTATATGATCATGACCCTTAAAGGTCATGCGCTCGACTGGTGCATGAAATTATCCATAGTTCCTACAGGAATTACTCAGAATACATTGGATCATATACAGACATGATTGATAGATGAGTTTAAGAAACTGAAATCTCAGCTGCAATGCATTATAGAGTTTAAAGAACTTAAACAGTTACCTACGGAGTCTATTTGGTACTTCGACCAAAGATTGAATACCTTGATGGCCAAAGTAATTTTTCAAAAGTTAGATGTCCAACGCAAATAATGGTTTATTGCGGTGATGTTACCATGTATCCATGTCCCATTAATGCAACAGAAGATCATATCTCAAAGCGAGGATATGGAACTAGCTATGAACTTAGAAGCCTCGACGATTAGAGAAACCGATGTAGGTATGATGCAAATATAGTCGCAACTTTTCAACCTTACATTTCAACTTCATGATATTAATAAAGGAAAGGAAGTACAAGAAGAACTATGGTGTACAAGATGCAAAACTGAAGCGCATCATAAAGATAACTTCTCGACTCTTACAAATTATGTTGCATCGGTAGCACCAAATCCGATGAATACACAAGGGATTCCTTGGAGTCAAGTATGTCACATTAGAGGACATCAGTCAAAATAATTATTATACTTACAAAAAATTGTAAGTGTTCCTTCTAGTCTATGCTGTAAATTTTATCGATCAGTGGGCCACGACGAGAAAGATTGTAGAGCATATTGGCGGTTGCAAGAGAAAATAGTTGACACATACCTAATGAAGAATAATGGATAGATGTAGGCTGAGCGAGCTTAGCATCAATTTCCTCAGAACCAGTACCCTCGGGATCAATATCCACCAAATCAATATGCTCAACCTCAATACCCTCAAGCATAATACCATCAACCCAAGGGGGGTGGAATTTTCATAGGTCAAGGACAAGGAGGAGGATTTGGTCATGGAAGAGACCAAGTGATATTTTATAATTGTGGGAAACCTAGACACTTTTCAAGGGGCTACATGAATCCTATTACGACATGTTCGTATTGTATATCTTTTGAACATATCATCAAATAGTCCCATCAGTTGATTGTGAAATTGTAGGCCAAGAATGCAGGAAATTAGAATCTTCCTCAGAATCCTAATATGAACATACAAAATATTTATCTTAAACCAATGGAACCAATTATTGTTTTCATGAAAAGAGGAGGTGTTAAGACCAAAGCTAGTCAAGAAGAACCATACAAACAATCATGAGTGAGACCAATAGCACAAATTAAAGTACCATTCGACATCCAAAAATAAAAATAAGTATTCCTAGATACACAATAAGAATTTGTCGATAGAAATCAAGCATCGAACTCTACAACTATACCGTCTGAAGGACCAATTCTGGAGATGCCTAAATTTGATCAGCTCTTTCGATAGACACCAATGGGAAAGGTTAGTAAATTAAAATATTTCTTTAAAATTTGTTTAGATCTAATCCAATATAAAGATGTCCTCCAAGAATTGATAGCTTTGATATAAGAACCTCGAGAAGAGGTGCGATAAGAAAACAGGGTCAACCATATTGGGAAAACATTAAAGACTATTTGTGACCTGAGAATGACCACCTAGATAGGAGATTATGACATGGACTATATTTTCCTTGACTTGGGATTCAATGTGAACATTCTTACGAGACAAAATTGGGAGAGTATGGAAAAAACTGAGACTAGAATGGTCTCCTATACAACTCAGACTAGCACATCAGTCGAAGGTTTTACCTATCAATTGACTAACTCAAGATCTTGTCAAGATAGAGAGAATTCTCACTTATGCATATTTTGAGGTGATTGGAATTGTTGATGATATGAATCCATATCCTACACTTTTTTGGATCGATTGGTTCATTGATAACCAAATTATCATCAATTCCAAGAGAAGGATGCGTACCCTTGAAGATGAAGAATTAAGGGTGGACGCACAACTTGATCCTCTAGAAGGCCAGAGGTACATCGAGCAGGTGAATAGTGAGGCACAGGGTGGATATTTGGAACACATCTATAAAATTACTTCTACAATGGATGATTATGTGAATCCAAGGTCCAAAGAAAAACTCAGTTGGCGAAGCATTAGTTCCTGTACATTGGATTTTGGAGAAGCTCTGGAAAATTGGCAGAATTGATTGCATAAAGTGTCCATAACAATATGTGTAAGGATTAAAAAATATGTCTTATGGGTAGGTATCAAGGTATGTAATATACCTACTTATGAGGGCTTTCCCAAACTGGAGTATTTTCTAATAAAATTTGAAGAAAACATGATAGAACCTCAACAACTGTCAACTTTGGACTTTGCATTGAAATCCACACCTTCTAGATGGTGGGTTAAACATAAAAAATATATCTTAGAATGGTCCCAAAGCTAGAGATTAATGGAAGTCCAATTCGGAGAGAAAGTAATGTACACTGAACAAAAATACACATGATTGAATAGTCCAGTCAATCACATTGAACATTGTCATGTGACATGGAAGTCATATCCGTGACAAGAATGTGCCAATAAATGTGTACACACCTTGGACATGATACCACGAAACTAGTACAAATCAGTCAAGCAGTGATGAGGGACGATAGAATGGGAAGAATTAGCTGTAAGTTTTACCTAGACATTTGAATTTGTGGATGATCATTCGTCGATTGATGCTTCTCTCAAAATAATTAAGAGTAATACATTTGAAGATATTCCTATATCATTGACAAATTTTAATTAGAGCAGCGCAATAATCTGGTACTAGATGGATTGTTATAATGTAATAGGAGAACCAGATGATAATTAGCTATGTGATATAAACATTCCTAAATTTGAAGCCACTCACGCAATGGAAGGATCAGGTGTGTCGAGCGACAAATTTCTGAATCCTTTAAAAATCAAGTAAATATTATCTCCATATAATCCAAAGTTCATGAACATTGGATATTATTGGGATGATGAGACTGTTTGGAATATCATGGATTTACTGCATGAATTTCAATATTTGTTTCCCACGGAATTTTTAGAGATGAAATGAATTGTTGGAGATCTTGGAGAAATGAAGATCCCATTCAATCCCGATGTAAATCTTGTGAAGCAAAAATCGTACCAATTGAACCCAAGTTATAAATAAAAATTTAATACATAGTAAGATCGAATGTTGGATGCGAGTATCATAGAACCTATCAAACAATCTAAGTGGATCAGTCTGATAGTAGTGCAATATAGAAATATTGTTGGTGAAGTGCGTATCTATGTTGAACTAAGGAAACTGAATGATGCATGCTTGCATGGCCAATTTCCAACTCTGTTTACAGATGAGATATTGGAGAGTGTCAGGGGTCAATATTTGTATTCATTTACTGATGGGTTCTTTGGATGCCATCAAATCATAATAGCAAAGGAATATCAACACAAGACAACCTTCATGACGAATTGGGGGTTTTTCTAGTTTACAACCATTCCCTTTGGACTCAAGAATGATCCTGCTATTTTTTTCATGATAGTAGTGGTTTCTTTCAAGGATTTTATTCATAAGTTTCTTGAGTTCTATTTTGATGATTGGATTGTATTTGGGCTCATAAAATATCACATTGAGAGCCTTAGGATGATGTTGGAATGGTTTCGATGGTATCATATTTATTAGAATCTAAAGAAATGTATTTTTCTACCTTGTTTGGAATTTTGTTGGGTCATGTGGTTTGTCATGATGGAATCTTGGTCAATCATGCTAAAATTTCAATCATCGTCAATATACCACCACCTACGACAGTGAAGCAGTTGAGAACAACTCTGGTACATATAGGGTACTACCGAAAGTTTATTAGAACATATGCAGAGGTGACTGATCCTATGGATAAATATTTAAATAAGGATGTTAATTTATAGTGGACAGAACAATTACAAGAGATTATGTATCTCTTAAAGAATAATATGGTTACAACACCCATCCTAGTTTTTCTAGACTAAAAGAAAGAGTTTCATGTACATGTCAATGGGTCATCTGTCATGCTCAATGTTTTACTTGAATAGCTAGGTGATGGGGCTATTGATCATCATATTTCCTTTACTAGTTGAAATGTTTCAACCACAGAGAAGAATTACACCATGATCGAAAGAGAAGGCTTATCCATGGTGTATGCACTTCAAAACTTCAGACACTATCTCTTGGGTGGACATTTCAAGATGTTCATAGACCATTCAACATTGAAATACCTGGTCAAGAAGCAAGTGTTGGGGGGGAAGATCTGTCGACAGCTTCTCCTCTTCCAATAATTTGATTTCAAGATCATTGTTGAACCTGATCAACTCAATTCAAGACCTGGCCATCTGTCGAGGTTAGAAAGTGGCAAAAAATGGAGGAGTATCTTGAAACCTCCTCCCATTAGAATTTTTCTTATCATTTCCAATTCAAACATTTTCCCCCATAGCATATTCCTCATATTCATTGGGTTTCTGTGCATCATCACACATGTCGGTTCTCATGGATCAGCTGAACCAACTTTACCAAACTACACTATTTGGAATGATGCCTCGCGACTATAGTTCTTAAAAATGTGTTAATAACAAAAAATTTAGATAATTTTAAAATCAAAACTACTTACCCACTACCCATGGAAGTTTTCTTTGTTATGCAGCTAACAATATTTTGAAACCATTTACCAATAGCTCTATTAACTGTTCAACTTGGCCCATTTAGGCCCTAGCGCCGCAACCAGTAGCTCTGATACCACGCTGTCATGTCCCCTCCCTCCTCTGAGGAGAAAAGTGACCATAGTCCCATACATTTGATGAATTTGCATCCATATGGTCGAATTTCAATCTATTCATATATGTATAAATTATCTAACTTCCCCAATAGCAAAGAAATTGCTTCTATCAGTGCTCAATCTGATGACCTATGAAGAAAAATCTCAAAGGAGATCAAACGGCGGAGAAAACCACGATGGGAATCGATGGTCACAATCTGTTTCGCATCTGGAAATAGATCGATGGCGGAGAATCAATCTCACAAGTGCCAACAGTGCAGAAAACCTGAATATGTGGAATTAGGGAAATATGAATATTGTAGTCCCTCATCCTGCATCCTGCATCCCGTATGTGGAATACACCATTGTAGAAATAATAAATTGTGGAATTAGAGATCATGAAGATGCATCCCACATTCTGCATTCCACATTCCAGCACGTAGAAAGGTGAGTTGTGGAAAGAAATCTGCAGGGAAGGGAATCCATGGAAGGGTGTTTCCGCATCCCACTAGTTGCGGAAAGGAAAGGTTGTGGAAGGAAATTTCTGCGGAAATCCAACCTGCTAACAGATGTCTTGGGAATATTTGATCATTCAAGCCATCTCCAATATGGCCATATAAGTCCCATCACTTAATTTAAAAATGTATTGAAAGAAACATACACACATGCATACAATTGCAATTATACAACAGAAGCAATTCGTCAATTCAACACATTAAACATATCCATCATATTTCATGAAGCAAATACCATTTCCAGAGATTAACACAGAGATACTTATCATTGAAAGAATTTGTTTCGCAACAAGCTATGTCGCTGCAACATTCCACCCAACCATAGTCCAGTGCGCTCATCAATCTCTCGGCAGCACTGCCACCCCCGAGCTATTAGAATTTGAATTCCATTTAGATCTTCAAGAAGATATTTCTAATAATGTTTGCAGCAAAAAAATGGAAAACGAAGATACAAACTAAGAAAAACAAACCACACAAAAAACAGACAAGTATTGCTTGGGAATTTAGAGTATCATTCACAATAATAATATCCGGTGTTACAATATTTCACATAGGTAGAATTTGAATGCATGGGATATGAATTCGAATCCTCCAAGTGGATATGACTATATCTAACTGAATCTCTAACTAAAGGTCTCCCAATCAATATCGGATTCCAAATAGACAGCTCCTTGATGACAACGAACTCCAACAACTAGTGACAACTAGTTAACTCAGTGCAATTGAGAGTGAGGTAGGTAGGAAAAGTGCTCCTCCCCATGCAACCATTCATTATGGATGCATTGGTAGAGCTAGCTTAACTTACTGTGAACTAACTAAATGTAACTAGGGGCTAACTACGAGTAACTAGCACTAACACCAACTGACTGAAGTAGGTTGGTGACAGGACTCCCATTGGCTCCTAAAATGTAGGGATTGGTCTACTAGGCGCCCAAAATGATGCATGCACATGTTGTAAGTGGAACTTAACATCTAGCAGTGTTCCCCACACTCCAATGAAAGGTACAAGTGGACCCAATTGTACTAGTGGACCTAATTAATTAATTAAGGTTCCTAAGTTAGGCAATATCTAATCTAATAGACATTTTACCAAGGGAGCATTAATAATCCTAACATGAGTTGGGAATGATTCCCACAAGGAATAAGGGATACTAGAAGGCTCACACATAGCCAAGAATACAACCAAACTTAGCCAAGACAACATAATTGGGTTTATCAGGCTGCAAACAAACAAGCCAATATATTGCTAGGTTTATCAGACTGCGGTCAGTCAAGCCAACATTCTCATTAAGGACCAACCAAGCCAACTAAAATATGGGTTTATTAGGCTGCAAAGGATCTAGAAAGCTTGAAATACTAAGCTAGTGAGCTCAACCACTGAGGTATGGACACCTGCACTAGATCAGGCTTTGCTCCTAAAACATCTACACACCCAACACAAGGAAGCATCCCCTTCTCTACTACATAGTCCCTTAGGCTATGCCTTCCCTTCCAGTGTTGTTCAGGGTGTGCAAAGAAGAAAACCAGCCCCTGTAGATCTATTTTTGAGGTTCCTTCCTACACTAGGTTTATCAAGCTAGTTCAGATCCAATTCCACTCCATACCATTTTAGACCAAGGAAAAAATATGCACACACAACAAACCATAAGGTTAACATAGAAAACTAGACTTCCACTCGCTCTATGACAGAGGAGACCATTGCACAACCATTCTTAGGATGGTAACAACAAGCGAAAAAATAGAAAAAAACACGGCTCTGCCAAATTGTGAACATGCAACACGCATGCATAGAATGGAATAGGGAAATAAAATCAAAATCGACCACAATTTTTTGGGTGAAATCCTGATGATGGATTGTGCATGCACAATGAGAAAAAAACTTAACTGAAAATGTTGAAGGATGGATGATCAAAACGTCCCCCTACTCCCCACAACGTGAGGGGAGATGAAAATGTGAGTGCATGAGAGGAAATGGTCATACGTTTTCTGGGTGTTTTCTTTTGACACATGGCTTTTCCCCCGTGGCTCAAGGTTAAACATTCCCCCTCCCTGTTCCTTAGGAAATGATGCCCCCATCTCATTATTTGTTGCATTGACATAGCTGGTTGTGGATTTTTAATTAAATTGCATATTTATATGATGTCCAAAATTATATATTGTGCTTAACTTAGCACCATAAACCATAGGCATCAGCCTTGCTGACCTATACACAAAACATCAATCAGTTGCAGGGCCTTGGACTTGAGCTCCTTCTAATGATTCCATACAATATTATCATCATATATATTTAATGCAAAACGGGGTCAAAACTGAGGTGTTACAGAAGAAGGTTGTGACACAGCAGAAGAATACAAGACACCGCCTAAGGGTGGCATTTTTGCAGTCCTTTTGGACCTAGGAAAAGTTAGACTAAATTATGCCATAATTTTGGTGGGGGGAATAAAGGTTTCATTCACAAGATAGAAAGGAGTTGTGATGGAAGTATTTTCAATGGGAGCAGTCACGAAGAAAAGAACCAAGACAAAAGAAGAGTAAAGTGGTTGAAAAGTAGAGTTCTACTAGTGTTGGAAAGGGTTAGTTATACTAAAAGATTGCTTTTAGTAATAAATCATAATTTTATTTTTGGGCCAATAGTTCCTATTTTGATATGTAACTGAATGTGTCGAAATAGAAAGTCATCCTAGCAACTGATAGTTTTGAGTCAGTTGGCCATTGGATCAAGAATTGTAAAAATTGTAAGGCTTATAAAAGCATGAACCCAAGTTGTGTGTGGGTTGGTATTGGTATTGGTTTATGTTGAAAGAGAAGAGAGTTTCTTAAGAAGAGGATCGATCTAGGATGTGTGTAGATAGACAGTTGAGAGAAGAAGAAAATAAATACATAGATCCTAAACCAGAGAGAATGAGAGGAGAGAAATATGTCTAAAATGTAAAGAATATATAAATAAGAGTTTACAAGATTCTTGTGCATACCAAAGGTGCTAACATATTTATCATTCCAAACGAAGAGAACCTTTGAGGTTTTTCTACGATGGATTTCCATGTTAAATCTTGTCTCTATGTGTCTGTGATATTTATGTTTATGTCGAGTTCATGTATGTTGTGAATGAAGTGGATCTAAATATGTTGCACCATATCTATTCTGAATAACTCATATATTTACGTGTCACATCTCTAATGAAATGAATCTGTGATAATGCATTATGTTAAATATTATGATATACATCGATGGAAAAGTAGATTTTTATTTTGAATGAATAAATAAGAGTAAGAAGTATAATTATTTTTTTCGGTCGAGTGAGAGGATAAATATTGTAAGGCTGAAAATATCTACATAAATGTAGAAACATAGTTCTAGAAGTTCCCATAAGATATCTTTGGTGAGACTGCATCTACGTCACGGGTTTTGTTGACAGAGTCTTTCTCTGTCGGGTCAATATCTTGGGCTTTGTTGATGAATCAGGGATTGGAACCTGGGTTTGCCAAAACTATGCCAACAAATGGTTTTGTTTATGGGACCATGAATCATTCTGGTGGGGATATGTTTTGGCATCTGAGGAATATGGAAATTCAAGATTGGATGGATTAAAAGGAACTAGAGCTTACATGAGAAGAAAGTGAAGGATCATGGTGTAACTTGGCTAAGTGGTTGGAATGATACCTCTACACAGACACTTGTGAAATTTTCTTTAGCGAATTTCCTATTGTATTGCATGATTGGTTGTCAAAGATAGCAACCTGGAAGAAAAATTTCCAGGGAGGAGAGACGACAAAGTGGATTCCTAAGTTGATCCAGTGGTTGAAAAGAACTAGTAATTAAATATATAGGGATGTTGATTTCTAGTTTGATAGTATTTTGGTAGGATATATCACAGAGATTGTAGTGGAAATTATAAAGTCATATAGTGAAATAGAAAGATAATTTTTCCAAGGACCATGAGGTTGGTATCTAAAATATTTAAATTTTTTTATTAAGATGCTAGTGTGTGAAAAAAGGATTCTCAAAATGGAATATGATGAGTAAAAAATTGTGTGTAGAGGCTTTGGATATGCCACAAGAAATATTGTGAGCAGAATGGGTGGAGATAATCTTAGATATTTTCTGGTAATAGTGAGAGTGAACTAGAAAGTGGACGCATAAGTAGTGGAAAAATATTTCATTCAAGGAAGAGAAGAAATACTGTGACAAGAGGAGGAATTTACAGTGCAATGAGAGGAGAGGACTACGAATTGGTGTCACACCTTGATGAAGAATCTTGCAACGAATAAGAGGAGTACTAGTTGATATATGAGGAAGCTGAAGAGGAAGAATCACCTGATACATGTCAATATTACAACATACCTATAACCCCATGCACATCACCCAAGGTAAGATTAAGAAACACATCACCTAGTGGTTTTCCTAATCCGACTAATAGTAATAGTGGAGCTAGCAATCAAGGAACTCGCACTAGAGAAAATTTTAATTCAACACTACCAAGAGTAAACAGAATGGTTGGGAATGATATAAAGTTTCCAATATTTAATGGAAATAGGTTAGAGGACCCTTAGAAACAATGTTTTTTATGTGAATCCATATGGATCGTGCGACAGGTCCAATATGAAGCCATAAAGAAATATTAAATGATCACGGCCC
This sequence comes from Pseudotsuga menziesii, assembly GCA_001517045.1. Classification (NCBI taxonomy): domain Eukaryota; kingdom Viridiplantae; phylum Streptophyta; class Pinopsida; order Pinales; family Pinaceae; genus Pseudotsuga; species Pseudotsuga menziesii. Next base: position 239,471 of record LPNX010815720.1, on the reverse strand, counting down.
TTAAAGGTCATGTGCTCAACCGGTGCATGAAATTATCTATATTTCCTACAAGAATTACTTAGAAGACATTGGATCGGATACAAACATGATTGATAGATGAGTTTAAGAAACTAAAAGCTCAGTTGCAGTGCATTATAGAGTTGAAAGAAATTAAACAATTACCTACAGAGTCTATTTGGTACTTCGACCAAATATTGAATACCTTGATGGCCAAAGTAAGTTTTCAAAAGTTAGACGTCCAACACAAAGAATGGTTTATTGTGGTGATGTTACCACGTATCCATGTCCCATTAATGCAATAGAAGATCCTATCTCAAAGTGAGGTTCTGGAACTAGCTATGAAATTAGAAGCATCGACGATTAGAGAAACTAATGTAGGTATGATGCAAATATAGTTGCAACTTGTCAACCTTACATTGAAACTTCATGATATTAAGAAAGGAAAGGAAGTACAAGAAGAACTATGGTGTATGAGATGCAGAAATAAAGGACATTATAAAGATAACTACCCGACTCTTATGAATTATGTTGCATGGAAAGCACCAAGTCCAATGAATACACAAGGGATTCGCTAGTCTCAATTATGTCATATTAGAGGAAATCAATCAAAATAATTCTTATACTTACAAAAAATTGTAATTGTTCCTACTAGTCTATACTGTATATTTTATTGATCAGTGGGCCATGACGAGAAACATTATAGAGCATATTAGCTATTGCAAGAGAAAATAGTTGACACGCACCTAATGAAGAACAATGGACAGATGCAGGCTTAGCGAGATCAGCATCAATTTCCTCAGAACCAGTACCATCGGGATCAATATCCACAAAATCAATATGATCAACCTCAATACCCTCAAGCACAATACCATCAACCCAAGGGGGGTGGAATTTTCATAGGTCAAGGACAAGGAGGAGGATTGGGTTGTGGAAGAGACCGTGATATGTTATAATTGTGGGAAACCTAGACACTTTTCAAGGGACTACATAAATCCTACTATGACCTTTTCGTATTGTATATATTTTGACCATATCATCAAAGAGTCCCATCACTTGATTGTGAAATCGTAGCCCAAAAATGTAGGAAATTAGAATCTTCCTCAGAATCCTAATATGAACATACAAAATATTTATGTTAAACCAAGGGAACCAATTATTGTTTTCATGACAAGAGGAGGTGTTACGACCAAAGATGGTCAATAAGAACCATACAAACAATCATGAGTGAGACCAATAGCACAAAATAAATTACCATTCAACATCCAAAAAGAAAAATAATTATTCTTAGATGCACAACAAGAATTCGTTGACAAGAATCAAGAATCGAACTCTACAACTATACCAACTGAACGACCAATTCTGGAGATGCCTGAGATATTTGATCAGGTATTTCGACAGACACCAACGCGAAAGGTTAGTAAATTAAAATATTTCTTTAAAATATGTTTATATCTAATCCAATATAAATATGTCGTCATAGAATTGGAAACTTTGATATAAGAAGCTCAAGAAGAGGTGCGACAAGAAAACAGGGTCAATCATATTGGGAAAACATTAAAGAATAGTCGTGACCTAAGAATGACCACCTAGATAGGATATTGTGATATGAGACTGTTTCAAATATCATGGATTTACTACATGAATTTCAAGATTTGCTTCCCATGAATTTTTTAAAGATGAAATAAATTGTTGGAGATCTTAGAGAAATGAAGATCCCATTCAATCTCGATGTAAATCCTATGGAACAGAAACTGTACCAATTGAACCCAAGTTATAAATAAAAATTTAAGACATATTTAGATCAAAAGTTGGATGAAGGTAGCATAGAAACTATCGAAGAATCTAAGTGGATCAGTCGGATAGTATTGCAAGATAGAAATATTGCTGGTGAAGTGCGTATCTATGTCGACCTAAGGAAACTGAATGATGCATGCTTGCATGGCCCATTTCCAAATCCATTTACAAATGAGGTATTAGAGAGTGTCAAGGGTCAATATTTTTATTCATTTACTGATGGGTTCTTTGGATTCAATAAAAACATAATAGAAAAGGAATATCAACACAAGACCACCTTTGCGATGAATTGGGGGTGTTTCTAGTTTACGATCATGCCCTTTGGACTCAAGAATGCTCCTGCTATTTTTTCCGTGATAGTAGTGGTTTCTTTCAATGAATTTATTCATAATTTTCTTGAGTTCTATTTTGATTACTGGATTGTATTTGGGCTCATAAAAGATGATATTGAGAGCCTTAGGATGATGCTAGAATAGTGTCGATGGTATCATATTTATTTGAATCTAAAGAAATGTATTTTTATACCTCGTTTGGAATTGTGTTGGGTCATGTGGTTTCTCATGATGGAATATTGGTCAATCATGCTAAAATTTCAATCATCGTCAATCTACAACCACCTATGACAATAAAGTAGTTGAGAACAACTCTGGTACATATAGGGTACTACCGAAAGTTTATCAGAGCATATGCAGAGGTGACTGCTCCTGTGGATAAATATCTAAATAAGGATGTTAATTTTTAGTGGAAAGAACAATTCCAAGAGATTCTGTATCTCTTGAAGAATAAGATGGTTACAACATCCACCCTAGTTTTTCTAGACTAGAAGAAATATTTCAATGTACATGTCAATGGATCGTCTGTCATGCTCAGTGTTTTACTTGAATAGCCAAGTGATGGGGCTATTGACCATCATACTTCCTTTACTATCCAAAACTTTTCAACCATAGAGAAGAATTGCACCATGACCAAAAGAGAAGGCTTATCCATGGTGTATGCACTTCAAAACTTCAGACACTATCTCTTGGGTGGACATTTCAAGATGTTCATAGACCATTTAACATTGAAAAATCTGGTCAAGAATTTAGTGTTGGGGGGGAAGATCTGTCGATGGATTCTCCTCTTCCAGTAATTTTGATTTCAAGATCACTGTTGAACCTGTTCGACTCAATTCAGGACCTGACCATCTGTTGAGGTTAGAGAGTCGCAAATAACCTGGTAATATCAATGATATTCTTCTAGAAACACAATTATTTGTGGTCAATATGTTCGATGACCATTACAAAGAAATTATACACTTCTTGAGAATGAGATACACATTGGCAGGATTCACTGCAGCGTAGAAGAAACAGTTAGTCATCAGAGCTTTGGATTTCTAGTTGATAGCGGGACAGTTGTAGAAAATGGGACTAGATGAAATTCTTTGTCGATGCATTTTGGAGCATGACCGACCAATGATATTGAATGAGGCACATGTTGGTGTCGCGGGATTCCATTATGCTAAAAAACCTATTGTGCACAATATTTTACAAGAAGGATTATGGTGGCCTACTTTGCATGCAAATGCTAGAGAATATTGTTGCAGCTGTGATGTTTTCCAAAGAACAGGAAAGTCATCATGATGAGATTAAATGTTTCTAGTACCTCAAATAAATTTACATACATTTGAAAAATAAGATGTTTAGTTTTTTGGACCTATTAATCCACCAGGAAAGGGAATAGGTGCACGATACATTATCACTGTGACTAATTACTTAACTATATGGGTTAAAGTAGCGCCAATAAACAATTGTACTCCTGCAACTTCTACAAAAATTTTGTTTGACAATGTTGTAACTTGGTTTGGATTCCTGAATATTTTGATAAGTGATCAGGGTACACATTTTTTCAATTAGTTGATAAACGGATTAACTGAATAATTTTATATCCATCACATGAAGACGACACCATATCACCCACAAGAAAATGGCTCTATCGAGGCATTCAACAAAATCCTGGAGAAAACATTGACAAAGATATGTAATATTCAAAGAGATGATTGGGACCAGAGGTATCCACGGTATTATGGGCATATCGCATGACCTGTGAGAAGATGATAGGCCAAACTCCATTTCGACTAGTTTATGGAAAATAGGATGTCATGTTGATTGAATATATTGTACCTAGTCTGAGAATAGCTACAATTAATGAAATGACTAATGTTGGCACTATAGAAGAAATATTTTTCCAACTTGTTCAATTGGAAGAAGAAAATTTTGTCACAAGATATCATCAGAATGTTGAGAAGGTGCGACATAAATCCTAGCATGACAGACATATCAAGAACAAACAATTTTGAGGTTGTATATCTTGTTCTTATGTACGATAGTAAAATTATTTGAAGCATCTTGGCAAGCTTAGAACACATTGGTTGGGACTATATGTTATCATTCAAATCATTGAAGGAGGTGTAGTGCAATCACAGAAACTATATGGAACACCTTATAAAGGATTGGTGAATGGAAGTTGGATAAATCCTTACCAGAACAACCATAAATTGGTCAACTAAGAATTCAAAAAAAATGAGAAAAGAGAAAAAGAGAAAAGAAAAAGAAAAGGACAAAAAGGCATTGATTTATGAGTGTTGTATATGCGTGTTATTTCTATCAAAACTATGAGTGTTTTGTTTCAAATTTATGTGTTATGTTGCAAATGATATGTCTATCAAGGAAAAAGAAAATTTGTTGCATACTATATGTCCCTCATAGAAGAAAAATAGTGGTGAAGACTCCCAGTTTGTCGCAAGAAAAGAAACGTGTCACAGACCATATACTGTCGTAGGAAGAGAATTATTGTCGCATAATGAATTTTGGTCACAAATGACAGTTGGATAAGAAGTTAATTTGAGGACACTAGAGATTTTAGTGGCATTATTTTGTGTCACTTCTATAATTAATGCATAATAACAACCATTGAGCTGACACGCGAAGTGACAATTTGATTGGCGGTTTCCTTTTAATGATTAGAAAGATTGCTCCATGTGACAAAAATAACTACCACCGTTACATTTATTAACCAGTCATGTGAAGGAAAGAATGATTGAATGGGTGAACATATATCATCTTCACACCAAATTTTCATTCATTTCCATTACATCTGATAGAGTACATTGAGCTATTTGTCTACAACTGCAAAGAGCTAGAGGATTTTTCGTAGAGTATGTTCATTTCCATCTCTAGTAGGAGAACTATTCAATAATCCAACGTCCATAATCCCTCACCTATGCCCATTATGGAAGACACTTCCACAGTTGTTCCACCATCACCTGCAGTTGAAGAATAAGCTGCACAGCCACCAGTGATTCCATGAGTTATTTTAAGACTAAACCCACCTGGCACGTCAAAAAGGAAATGATATGGTAGCCGCAAGAAGGAAACAACACCTATACCATAGGAAGACCCATCAAGATCTGCATCCATGCTACCAGATTATGTCCTTCCCAGACTAGTTGATGCACCTAAGGTTAGACTTGGAAAAAATGAAAAGTATCGATTGGTAACACCAGTTGTACAGAAAGGAGTTTGGGTACGATGAATATAGTTCCAAACTTACAGAAGATGAGATGGAATATTTCATAGTCAGGGAATAAATTTTTTATGAAAATGGTCTTCCTATGAGGAGGAAGAATTTGAAGAAAATAATTCCCAGAAAAGAACCTAGGATATTGTCTTCAACTTTACAAGAATCTCAGCATATATTTGGTGATGTCAATGAAATTTTGTGTCGTCTAAAGAAAGGTTTGAAAGAGAATATCTTGGATGGTGTAGATGGGATAGATTATGAAGGTTTCAAGGGACTAGAAGCTGATTTTGAGCCAAGTTTTTTAGCGGAGAAGTACTTGACAATGAAGGATGATCAAATTTATGAAATAGATGTGACGAAATGGTTTTAAGTTGGAAAATCTAGTTCTGATTTTCTATGAAGGTAATCTTATAAGCTTGGAGAAGTTGGGTTTTGCACCTCTCTCGGTGAATTTGTCACTATGGGTGCTATAAATATTATTTCCAATGAAGAAGAGTTGTAGTCATGGAAATGAAGAATAAAGAGTGTGTGTTGGTAAATTAGGTAAAATCCTCGCACAAAGTTTTAATAAAATTAAGAAAATTGTCCAATAAGTAGAACAGAAATCAAAGATGTCATAGGTATTAAATTGAGCACATAGATAGATCACAGAATTTAATCATTTATTGAAGAATGAAAAAGTGCAAAAATGACTTGCAACTGTGAAAGATTTTCATTAATCAAAGAGTAATTAGATAATCATTACAATGAATTACAATGGCTTAAATAGCCACATGCAATTCGAATCCACATGAGGAAATTCAAATCGATTAGACTCTACTTGAATGTAGGTAACTAATACCTTGTCTAAATCATTGTCGACGGACTCAATAGTTAATTGACCTTGTCTAAACCATTACCGGAGTTAAACGGAGTTCTAAAACACAACTCAAATGTCTTCTTCAGTGTTGACTGAGGCTAACTGACTATAGTAGGTGACAAATGTGCCTCTACTACATGCATCCATGAAAACCTAGTGCTAACTGAATGTAGAGGACTAGAACTAAATGTAACTGACTCCTATCTCAGCTTAACTAGTCACTAACTGAACTCAACTGATGAAGGTTGGTATCAGCACTCCTAATGGCTCCTAAATTATAGGAATTGATCTAGGAGGCTCCTAAACTTATGAATTGTAAGTGAAATCAGTGGCAGTAGGCCTCAAATAGTGTTCCCCACACTTTAGTAACCGGAACATGTGGCCTAATTAGGCCAAGTGGACCCAATGGTGCTAGTGACTAAAAATAGACTGGATGGACTCTTGATTTAGACATGACTCTTGATTTAGACATATGACCAAATTGGACAAGGGAGGATTAATAACCCTAACAACTTCCCTGAATGCTAACTTGGAAAATCTATGGGCCCTGGTAACTAATACCATAGGTCACCCATTACATCAAGTCAAGTAAAGTAACTACTCAATACAAGGAGCTGGGGAAAAAACCACATGGAAAAAAAGCCCCCCCTCTAATTAAGAAGGTAGAATCAGGATCAATCTATTTCTTCTATGCATAGGTGTCCTAGGGCCTGGAATGTGAATCTATCCATCATTATGTCTAGAGGAATATTCCTCTTTGGAAGAAGAATGATATGCTCAACTAAATCAGAAATATAGACAGCTATCGGATGAAGACTGGACCCGTGTAGAGAAACTGAAGTCAACCGATAAGTGAGAAAAGGTTCTTGAGGATTCAGAACATGTGAGGAACACTCAAGAAACTGATATGTTTCAGCCATTAATAGAAAAACATGAGTGTTAAAATCATCCCCAAGTGTTAGGAGCAAGTGTTCAGGTGGATGCATAATGTCTTCCTCTTTACTAGTTCTGTGAGGAGATGAGCATGTGATCAATGGTAAAGAAGAATTGGGACTCTTGAGAGAGAATTATTGAGCTCCATAGTCTTATACATCTTCTGAAATATATAATTAATCACATAATAAAATATCAACAACCTCATAAGAGGAAACTAACACCAAATCCCCAGCACCATTTTTGAAGAGAAATTGTGGTACTTGATTTTTCACACTGGATCTGGTGAGAGAAGCTACAAGCATGACTGGAAGCTCTTGGATTTTAAAATTTGAACCAAATAATATCATATCAGAAAGTAAATCAGATCTAAGTAGTTTCATAAAATATCCAAAACTGTGAAATGAAATCAAATCCCTAGCAGCATTTTGTAGGAGATTTGCAGTACTTGTTTCTTCTCAAAATTGATGAGAATAGCTACAAGAGGTACTGAAAGATTATGAACCTGAAATTATGAAACAAGAATTATTAGATAAGATCTAAATAATATAATATCATATCCAATAAGTTTCATATCATATCCAAGAGGATGGTCCATCGAGACAGTAGATGCAAAGTTTTCTTTTCCTTCAAAATTCTGAATTTTGGTGCATGCAATCCTGCAAGAATTTGCTGGAATATCTACATCATGGGGAGCGAATGGATCACTCTATTAATCTGATATTTATTTCAAAATATCAAATTTATTACATATTTTCACACTAGCATAAACATTAGAGGCAGAAAAATCAAATTTCTCTTCATTTTCGAAAGCAATTACTGGCAAATTTTACACATAATTCAAAGGAAAATCACCGATGAATGTTTGCATGGAAGTGCAGCAGTGTTTTTCTTCAATATCAGAGATTCAAATTTATTCTTCTATTTCATCCATATGATGAGATGATATATCAGAGATCTCATAAACTTTTCGAGCATCAGGAGAAGGAGTCACTGCAGGGAGACTGTCTTTAATTCAAATTGACTATGTAGAAGATTCTGCTTCTTCTTCATTTTGAACAACTTCATCAAAGAGAGTAGAGGCTGATAATTTTGAATTTAGAATGATTATTGTACTAAATATGCTCTCCAAATCACTATTATTATCTTCATCAATAATTCCAAAGGTTCTGTCCAATATTTTCCAGAGATCCTTTGGGTTTTCAACATATCTTTTGAGGTAGCGCATGCTAGGAGAAAAGGCCATACACATTGTTCCATAAGCCGCATCACATTCATTTAGCCAGTCATCCTCTCTCTCAAAGGACTCTTCACCAATTCCAATAGACACCTCATAGAGATCTTGTCTCTTCATATATGCAATCACCTTCATCTTCCATTCTAAATAGTTTGTGAATAGGCTGAGAAGAGGAACTGATGAATCCAGAATTGATGAATCCAATCGAGGTTGTACCTGCAAATACAAAAAAGACAAAGTAAGGTTTAATAGCCTGCACATTTCAAGTTTTCATCACACCCAGTATAGTTTATCAAGCTTTATCAACAATTCCTTAACTTGGGGTATTAAGTGGTAAACCTTCTACTTCTGGTGCAAAGTTGGAAGGAGCAATTTTGCTAAAAAATGATCCAGTAGGAGATCTGAGGAGGAGAAGTGCCTTGTCTATTGAGGCTTTGATACCATATTAAATTGAGTACATAGATCTATGGAAAAACACACAACTCACAAGATATATCACACAATTTACTCATTTATTAAAGAATGAAACAGTGCAAAAATGGCTTGAAACTGTGAATGCTTTTCATTAATGAAAGAGTAATTAGATAATAATTACAGTGAATTACAATGGCTTAAATAGCCACATGCAATTCGAATCTACATGAGGAAATTCGAATTGATTAGACTCTACTAGACTGTAGGTAACTAATACCTTGTCTAAATCACTGTTGAAGGACTCGATAGTTAACTGACCTTGTCTAAACCATTACCAAAGTTAAACGAAGTTCTAAAACATAAATCATGTGTCTTCTTTAGTGTTGACTGAGGCTAACTAACTATGGTAGTTTTGAAATGTGGCTCTCCTGTATGCAGCCATGCAAACCTAGCACTAACTAAATGTAGAGGACTAGAACTTAATATAACTGGTTCCTAACTCAGCTTGACTAGTCACTAACTGAAATCAACTAATTAAGGTTGGTATCGACACTCCCAGTGGCTCCTAAACTGATTCATGCAAGTTCAATCAGTGGAAGTAGGACTCAATTAGTGTTCCCCACACTTTATTAATGGGAACATGTGCCCCAATTAGGCCAAGTGGACCTAATGGTTCTAGTGACCAAAAATAGACTGGATGGACTCCCTATTTAGACATGACTCTTGATTTAGACATATGACCAAATTGGAAAAAGGAGGAATAATAATTCTAACACCCTCCCTGAATGATAAATTGGACAATATTTGGGCCCTGGTAACTAAGACCATAGGCCACCCATTACATCAAGTAAAGTAACTACTCAATACAAGGAGCTGGGGGGAAAACCACATGGGAAAAAATCCCCCCCTCTAATTAAGCAGGTAGAATCAGGATCAATCTGGTTCTTCTGTGCACATGTATCCTAGGGCTTGGCATGTGAACCTCTCCATCATTATGTCTGGAGGAATCTTCCTCTTTGGAAGAATAATTATATGCTCAACTAAATCATAAATATAGACAGTTGCCGGATGAAGAATGGACCCATGTAGAGAAACTGAAGTCAACTGATAAGTGAGAAAAGGTTCTTGAGGATTTAGAAAATGTGAGGAAAAATAAAGAAACTAATATTTTTCATCCATGAACATAAAACCATGAGTGGTAAAATCAGCCCCAAGTGTTAGGAACAAGTGTTCAGGCGGATGCAGAATTTCTTCCTCTTTACTAGTTCTATGAGGAGATGAGCATGTGATCAATGGTAGAGAAGCACTGGGACTGTTGAGAGAAAATTATTGAGCTCCATATTATTATGTAGCTTCTGAAATATCTAATGAATCACATAATAAAATATCATCAATCTCATAAGAGGAAACTAACACCAAATCCCCAGCAGTAGTTTTGAAGAGAAATTACGGTACTTGATTTTTCAAACCAAAATTGGTGAGAGAAGCTACAAGCATGACTGAAAGCTATTGGATTTTAAAATTTGAACCAAATAATATCATATCAGAAAGTAAATCATATGTAAATATTTTCACAACAGATCCAAAATTGTGAAATGAAATCAAATCCCCAGCAACAGTTTTGTAGGAGATTTGTGGTACTTGTTTCTTCTCAAAATTGATGAGAACAACTACAAGCGATACTGAAAGCTTATGAACCTGAAATTATGAACCAAGAAATATAATATCAGACCTAAATAAGATAATATCATATCCAATAAGGTTCATATCATATCCAAGAGGATGGTCCATCAAGACGGTAGATGCACAGTTTTCTTTTTCTTCAAAATTCTGAATTTTGGTGCATGCAATCCTACAGGAATTTGATGGAATATCTAGATCATGGGGACCGAATGGATCACTATGTTAATCTGATATTTATTCCAAAATATCTAAGGTATTACATATTTACACCAGCAGAAACATTACATGGGATAAAAATCAAATTTCTCTTCACTTTCGGAAGCAATTACGGGCAAATTTTGCACAGAATTCAAAGGAAAATCATCTGTGAATGTTTGCATGGAAGTGCAGCAGTGTTTTTATTCAACATCAGAGATTTGAATGTCTTCTTATATTTCATCCATAAGAGGAGATGGTATTCTATATATCTCATGAACTTCTGGAGCATTAGGAGAAGAAGTCACTGCAAGGAGACTGTCTTTAATTCGAATTGATTGTGTAGAAGATTCTGCTTCTTCTTTTTGAACAACTTCATCAAAGAGAGTGGAGGCTGATAATTTTGGTCTTGGATTTATAATTCTTATGGTACTGAATATGATCTCCAAATTACTATTATGATCCTCATCAATCATTCCAAAGTTTTTTCCAATATTTTCTAGAGATCCTTTGGGTTTTCAACAGATCTTTTGAGGTAGCGCATGCTAGGAGAAAGGGCCATACACATTGTTCCATAAGCTACATCACATTCCTTTAGCCATTCATCCTCTCTCTCAAAGGACTCTTCACCAAGTCTAGCAGACACCGAATAGAGATCTTGTCTCTTTAGAGATACAATCATCTTCATCTTCCATTCTGAATAGTTTGTGAATAGGGTGAGAAGAGGAACTGATGAATCCATAATTGATGAAGCCATTCAAAGTTGTACCTGAAAATACACAAAAGACAAAGTAAGGTCAAACAACTTGCACATTTCAGGTTTTCATCACACCTAGCATAGTTGATCAAGCTTAATCAACATTTCCTTAACTTGGGGTATTATGTGGTAAACCTTCTGCTTCTGGTGCAGACTTGGAAGGAGCAATTTTGCTCAAAAATGATCCAATAGGAAATCTGAGGAGGATAAGTGCCTTGTTCACCGAGGCTCTGATACAATACTAAATTGAGCACATAGATCTGTGGACAAACACACAACTCACAAGATAGATCACACAATTTACTGAGTTATTGAGGACTGAAACAATGCAAAAATGGATTGCAACTATGAATGCTTTTCATTAATCAAAGAGGAATTAGATAATAATTACAATGAAGTACAATGGATTAAATAGCCACATGCAATTCGAATACACATGAGGAATTCGAATTGATTAGACTCTACTTGATTGTAGGTCACTAAGACCTTGTCTAAATCACTGTCGGAGGACTCAATAGTTAACTGACCTTGTCTAAACCATTTATTGAGTTCAATGGAGTTCTAAAACACAAATCAAATGTCTTATTCAGTGTTGACTAAGGCTAACTACCTATGGTAAGTCAAAAATGCACCTCTCCTGCATGCATCCATGAAAACCTAGCACTAACTGAATGTATAGGACTAGAACTGAATGTAACTGACTCCTAACTCACCTTGACTAGTCACTAACTGAACTCAACTGATGAAGGTTGGTATCGGCACTCCCAGTGGCTCCTAAATTGTAGGAATTGGTCTAGGAGGATCCTAAATTGATGCATGCAAGTGTAATCAATGGAAGTAGGCCTCAATTAGTGTTCCCCACACTTTAGTAACTGGAACATGTGCCCCAATTAGGCCAAATGGACCCAATGGTGCTAGTGACTAAAAATAGACTGGATTGACTCCCAATTTAGACATGACTTCTTATTTAGACATATGCCCAAATTGAACAAGGAATGATTAATAATCCTAATAGCATGACGCTAGGAATTAATTGCATACATTTTCTACACTCACTTGTAGAAGTTTTACAGATGAACTCATTACTCCCGAGATGTTTTCAGAAGCCAAATTATTTCGACTTGGAGAAATTGCATAGAACCTCGACAAGAGGGTCATGGAGTTGGATTTACAGGTAAAACCTAATACACCAGTAGATGTACTAGAATAAAGAAGAAAAGAAGCAACTGAAGCTACGAAAAGAGTAGAAGAGGTGGAGGCACTTTGTGCCAAGGCACTCTTCCAAGTTTCTTAGTCATGGGAAGCTTTAATCGATGATGAAGGGTTAGAAAAAGAAACATAACAGTTGTGACAGAGGTTAGCCAGCTGAAAAATGATGTCAAGAATATTTTGATAGAAGAGAAGATTTCCAAGGCTGTTGAAATGAAGATACTACAAAAGCAAGTCGTAAAACTATGAACACAACAGAAAAAGAAAACTGACAGGGTTGAGGAGTTACAAGCAAAAGCACTAAAAGTTACAGTAATTATTCAGCCTATACATGAGAAGGTGCAACAATTTTTGGGATCGGTGGGGATTACAACTTTGGAACACCTCAGTTCTAAACTTGTCAAAAAATTTAAGAAATCAAAGCAGAAGTCCAACAGGAGTCTAAACAGGTAGTGAAAATCTTCCAATATTTTCAAAGAGATGTCACACTTACTGAACTTTCAGACTTATGTGGCTTAGTACAAGCCACATGTGAGTGTTGTGCGCTTGTTGGCCCTATGAAACATTAGTTATAATTATGCCATAATTTTGGTCAAGATAATAAAGGTTCCAGTCGCAAGACAAGAAGGAGTTGCAATGGAAGGAGTTGTGATGGAAGGAGCTGCAATAGGAGCAATCATGATGGAAAGAACCATGACAGAAGAAGAATAAAGTGGTCGAAAAGTAGAGTTTGAATAGCGTTGGAAAGAGCTAGTTAGACTAAAAGCATGCTTTTAGTAATAAATCATAATTGTATTTTTGGGCCGATAATTCCTATTTGGAGATGTAACTGAATGTATCGAATTCTAAAGAAAACATGTCAACTGACAGTTGTGAGTCATTTTATGATTGGATCAAGAATTATAAAAATTGTAAGGCTTATAAAAACATGAACCCAATCTGTGTGTGGGTTGGTATTGGTCTTGGTATTGATCTTGGTCTTGTTCTTGTTCTTAATCTTTGTCTCGGTCTAGGTTTAAAGAGAATAGAGCTTATTAGGAATAGGATCGATCCAGTCTATGTGTAGATCAACGGTTGAGAGAAGAAGAGAAGAAATACATAGATTAAAAATAAAAGAGCACGAGAGGAGAGAAATATGTTTGAATTGTAAAGAATATCTAAAGAAGAGTCTGCAAGAATCCTATGCAGACCAAAGGTGCTAACCTATTTTTCATGCCAATTGAATACCACCTTTGTGTTTTTTCCCATATGGTTTTCCACGTTAAATATTTTCTATGTTTGTTTTTTATATTTATGTTTATGTCAAGTGCATGTATGTTATGAATTAAGTGGATCTAAATATGTCGCACCATATTTGTTCTGAATAACTCATATATATATGTGTCACATCTCTAATAGATTGAATATATGGTAATTCTTTATGTTAAATATTATGATATGTGTCGACGTACAAGTAGACTGTTATATTGAATGAATAAATAAGAGTAAGAAGTATAATTCCCAGTTTCATTCAAGTGACTAGATAAAGTATTGTAAGAGTGAAAATCCTCACATAACTGTAGAAACTTGGTTCTGGAAGTTCCCATAAGATATCTCAAGTGATACTACATCTACGTCGTAGGTGTTGTTGATGGTTTCTTGCTCTATCGGGTCGATATCTTGGGGTTTGTTGATGAACAAGGGATCTAAACCTAGGTCGATTGAAAGTATGCCAACAATTCCTAACATGAGGAGTACAATGATACCACACTCTTAAATTCAAAGGAGTGGTACAGAGGAAAAGCGTCACAATTTTGGTTGATGGAGGTGCTACTCACAACTTCATTTATTCAACCTTGGTGGAAATGTGGAATATTCCCACATAAACCTTTGATTGTTTCACTATCATTGTTCGACGTAATAAATCCATGGATTATACTAGGTGGATTTCAAGGTTGTCGATTACCATAGGATATTATACCTTGATTGATAGCTTCTATGTGGTTGATACTAACATGGCATTGGGGGTTCAATGGTTTTTCTCTATTGGGGAGAAATATATGAATTACAAGGTTCTTGAAATGAATTTCAAGGGTCCAAATGGGAAGCTGTTGATGTATTTGTAACTTCAGAATGTATTGACTTGTATATCTTATGTATTGTACCCTGATGTTTATTCTAGGAAGTATCTATAATATAATTCAGTCATTTCATGCCCCGATGTTCTGATCGGGAGATTCAATTATGTAAATAAGTCATGTAAAGTCATTGAGGTTAACCCTCCATTGTAATTTGGGGCAATAGTCCCCACATTTGTGTCAAGGTTAACCCTCCTTGTTGATCAGAGGGCAAATTCCCCACAGTTGTGGGGCACTAGGGTTATTAGACTCTCCTAGAGATGTCGGCTCTAGTAAGTAATTGTTAAGTGGGGCCAACATTTTAAAGTGGAAATCAAGTGAATGAAAGAATATAAATAGAGAGTGAGCCTATATATTTATTATACACACACTCACTCATTTGGGTGCATGAGTAAGAGAGAAGTAGTTCTCTCAAGTGAGAGAGAGAGAGAGAGAAGTTGTGGAGATCATCTTTATGTTTTCAGGTTTTACTGCTGCCATTGGCGCTCATTCTATCTCTAAGGAAGTTGTGGGGTTTTCTCCTTTATGGTTTCCCTGAGGAAAATTCTTTGTGTCTCTTGTCTCTTGTGTTTTATTCATGTGCATGTTATTCTCTCAGATAATATCCTAAGATCATAATGCTAGCTTGAATGATAAAAATATAACATGGTATCAGAACTAACCTCAGAAGAAGAAATTGTGTAGCTGTAAAAGATAGGGATTCTTATTTTTTGGGTCTCTCTCCACAATCCATCAGCAAAAATATGCTAGGCTGACTCTCCATTGAAGGGTGCATCTTTCTGTCAAAGCAGAATTCAATTCCGGACATTTTCAGTTTTTGGTGCGGGAAATTAGGGCTTCTTACAGAAGAGTAATTATTGAGTGAGCCCGACATAGGATTTCTCTCCTCATCAAAATCTAATTTTAGAGACCTGGTTTGATATTTTTGGTTGGGTGGAAAGTCAAACCCTAATTTGACCCTGAGCTGAAAAAACCCTAAAATACTAAAACTGATACTTTTTGGTACATTCACTATATCAGGATTGGAGATGGATCAAGAGCTGAAACATTCGCAAGTAGAAAATAAAATCCTGATGTTCACTTTGTCCAAAATTCAGCCTCAGATTCACTATATTCTAGGAGATATGATCCCTCCAGGTTAGGGTTCTAGCCTCTTCCAGGATTCATCCCTAAACAGGACACCTAGGGATAATTGCTATATCTCGGCCTACCAAGGTCCAAATGAAATTTCTAAATATTTTCTAGAAAGGGAACATAATTTAATTTATGTGGTCCAAGTTTTAGACCTAGAAGATGAAACAGTGACATGTGAAAGTCCGTACAACTTTGTTATGTTGAATAGTCCTGAAATAGGTCACCTTGGGAAAATGCTCATAAGTCCCAATTGCTGAAACAAATTCTGATGAAACCTATGGTGTTGGAATAGGGATAGTATAGGATACCTCAGTGAGAGGTTTTATACATAGAAGAGTAGTAATTTTGGATATATCACAAAAACAGTATCAGAAATTTCTGCAGAAGAAATTGGAAAACTAGGGCTTCATGTTCCAAGAGCTTCCCTCCATTGTTTTCAGAAAAGGAGTACATTGGACAGCTCACCTTGAAGAGATCTATATTTGTATCCAATTAGATCTTAAATATTCCAAGTTTTTAAAATTAGGCTTTCTTATACAATCCTTAGATCAACCAGCTCCGGAACCAAGACGGACACCTCAAATCGGTAAGATCTAATCTTTTGCTATTTTCATTTGAGGTTCTCATTTCAAAGTGATCTATCACATCAGCTTGATGATAAGATTGTTGAATTTGACAACTTACAAAAATGGAAGTATATGATCTCTCTAAAGAAAGTGAATTGGACACCCACATGAGTAGAGAGGTTCCAGTTCCAGAGGGAGATGAGGCTCAAAGCCTTACACAAGAAGAACTTGGTCAAGGCCAAGAAGATCATTGATGATTCAATCACAGATCACCTTATACCACAAGTGTCTTCCCTAAAGACACTGAAGATGTTTTATTCCTTGACCAAGCTATTTGAAGGGAAGAACATAAATCAGAATATGACCTTAAGAAACTAGTTGAAGAATGTGAAGATCTAGAATGTAGAGACCATACAGTCATACTTTACAAGGGTCTCTCAAATCAAATAACAACTTGAAGCAGTAGAAGAAGAAGTGGAGAATGTAGAAGTTGTGATAACCACCTTGAATGGCCTCCCAGGATCATGGGATTCATTCATTTGAGGAATGTGTGCTAGAAGGAAATGATTACTTTCAGCATACTCTGGGAAGAAGAAGAAGCTTGACTCATAAGAAGAGAAGAGAAGATGGAAGAAACTAAAGATCATTCTCTCACCATCTAAAGAAGATCCCTCAAGTGATGAGGAATATCAACTCTTGAAGAATCTCTTATCCATATTAGCATTTGGATAAGAAACGATGAAGAAGATGATGAAGCTAAAGGCTTAAGAAGGAGTCTACCCATGAAACAAATAAAGATAAGTATTCAATTGTCATTTCATGATAATGTTTTTGTTATGCATTTGTTTATATTCAGTTGATGTGTTATGCATTTGTTTATATTCAGTTGATGTGTTATGCATGATAGAATGTTTGCATTAATGATAGTATACTACTAATATGCATGTGATGGGTAAGTAGCTCATGGTTCTATACAACTCTCCATTGATACTTATCTAGAATTGAACCTCTTTGCTGACATATTGGATTAGTGCACAATCTCAATGTTGTCCTGGTAGAGATGGAAGGAATCTATAAAGTTTCCGTGAGATATGGACGAATGTTGTATTGGCTAAAACAGTTGCATGATCATATATTTATACATAATAATTTTCCATTATGAATTTTCCTTATGAAATATTTCTAACCATACAAATGCATTTGACTTGTAGGAAAGATCGCGTACATTCACCTACAAGCAAAGAATGACGAGACTTGTTCCGAAGAACAAGTGACAATGGTTCAATAGAGAATCCAAGATGAAGAATAATATGACGAATGCAGCGACACCATTGATGCAGAACCTTCTAGCCATGGAGAAGTAACCAAGAAGAAAGGGAATACCAATTCAAGAAGAATGATGTCTAGGATGCAATATCGATACATGGAGGGAATTTTGTAGTTCCATAATGCAGTAGATGGAAACATCGTGGGATACAAGGAAAGATTCGTAGCACAAGGCTTCTCACGAAAAGAAGGAATAGACTACGAAGAGACATTTGCAACTAGTGGGAGTTGAGACACATGATAGGAAGAATCATGTCTGTAAATGAAAGAAGGCCTTGTACAAGCTTAGAAGACACCCATGAGATAACACATACATGATGAGCTTGATGAATATCTTAACCTTTTCTACAAGGTTGAATATGAAAGCCTATAGAGGATGGCAAGCTCACGGATGGGTGTGACAAGAACTTTAGAAAAAGTTCAAAATAGAGGATCTTGGTATCTAGTGACCCTAGATGGATACATAGAATATTAGTAGTAGAGGAAGCTACTTGTCACTCCAGTACAGAATGTTTTAGTTCATGGAGTATGAAAGACAGAGGGAGTATGATGCTTCACTTCAGAGGGAGTGACTGCAGAAGATCATGAGGTTCGACATGGTATGACAGGATGGACAGATTACTGATGACTCTAGGATTTACTGAGAGTAAAGAGGATTCCAACCTTTGCTTCAAGGTTGAAGGAGGAAGACCAATAATGCTCCTATTATATGTCAATGACTTGTTCCTAACAAAAAATAGGAACTCATCAAATTTGCAAGAAGAAGACTTGCTAACAAGTTCGAGATAAAGGACTTGGGGATGATGCACTACATTCTAGGTATGGAGGTGTGGACAAGGGAAGTATGCAATAGAGATCCTGAAGAGGTTTAGAATGATGGACTACAAGGCCATGACCACACCTATGGCATTGCACCTGAAGCTATTGAGTTTTTCTTTATTAGATTCAATTGATGCCATGTTGTATCATCAGATGATTTATTCCTTGATGTACCTGACAAATACAAGACCAGATATTTGCTTTGCTGTGAACACATTGAGACATGTTCACCTGGTGGTTGCAAAGCATGCAGTGAGGTACCTGAAGATTACAATTGATTATGGGATGAAGTATGAGTTGAATCAGAAGATTAACCTGGAGGGTTATGAGGATTTGTATTGGGCAGGTAGTGCCATTGATAGGAAGAGCAATTCGAGGTGCTACTTCAGTATGGGATCAAGTGTGATCTCTTGGTTTGGTAGGATGGAATCCTACATGGCGTTGAGTACAACTAAGGCAAAATATTTTGCCACTTGCTATTTGCCAGAGAGGAGAAGTGAGGCTCCAGTATGTGATCCAGATCAAGATCTCTCGAAAGAGGGATTTCTAGCATTGTCGGTGAGACAAGTTGTCTGAGCATAAGTCCTGGTGAAGCTCGTAGGTTATCCTTGAATGTAATCGGCCCTGATGTGATTCTATGCTATAAATGGCCAACATGAAGTTTGAGTAATTCAGGGAGAAGCTTGGTGTTCTCCAGATTGAGTTTCCCTCAAAGGGGAAATTATGAGACCTAGAGCCATTCTGACATGGTAAGAGAATTAGGTTCCTTCCATGGTCAAATGTAAGGGCTGAGCTATTCGGTCATGGTGCAAGGATTGGTTCCTCCATGTCATATGTGAGTGTTGATCCATTCTGATGTTACTATAGGATTGGTTCCTACATGATCATATATAAGTCTTGAATTCCATTCTTGGAATGGAGGCACCTGGTCAGTTACCAGGAATACTTAGCTTAGTGTTGAGTTGCCATTCTCTGGGAGAATGGAGGCACCTGGTCAGTCACCAAGAATACTCAGTCTGGAACTGAGGGCCGTTATGATATGACTATGGGATGTATTCTTACATGATCAGATATGAGTGCATGGCCATTCTGATGTGATTGAGGGATGTGTTCCCACTTGATCAGATATAAGGGCTGACTCCATTCTCTGGGAGAATGGAGACACCTGGTCAGTTACCAGGAATCCTCAGTCTAGGAATGAGATCCCTTCCGATGCAGTGTGTTTGAACACTGTTGTATGTAAGTGCAGAGCCCTTCTGATGTGGTGTGTTCACACATGGTTGGATGTAAGTGCGGAGCCCTTCCGATGCGGTGTGTTCGTACATGGTCGGATATAAGTGTTGAGCCATTCTGGCGCAATGTGTTTACACATGGTCATATGTGAGTTCTTGGCCATTCTAACAAGATGAGGTCAGATGTAAGAGTTGGGTGGGCCATCTTGACTTAGGGTTAGATATAAGCACTGAAGACCTACATGAAGGCTAGGCCTACAACCAACATGAAAAAGGGTTGGCTTTGTAGAAATTCCTATGATGAGAAGAATGAAGAGATAGCATCATTTGATTGAGATAATAGAAGCAGTAATGATGATGATGATTCAGTGATGATCTAGAATCGATGATGATCCAGTGATGATCTCGACTTGATGACGATGACCTGACAATGAAGATGACTTTACAATGAAGATGACTTGAAGATGAAGATGACTTGATGATGATCCAAATGATACAGAGAAGAAGAATTGTGCAGATAAATTGTGTTGAGAGAATAACTTCCTAGTTAAGAGAGAGTGTTAATGCATTTGTAACTTCGGAATGTATTCACTTGTGTATCCTATGTATTGTACCCCGATGTTTATTCTGGGAAGTATATATAATATAATTGAGTCATGTCATGCCCTGATGTTCTGATCAAGAGATTCAATAATGTAAACAAGTCATGTAAATTCATTGAGGTTAACCCTCCATTGCAAGTCGGGGCAATAGTCCCCACATTTGTGTCAAGATTAACCCTCCTTGTTGATCGAAGGGAAAAGTCCCCACAGTTGTGGGGCACTAGGGTTGTTAGACTCTCCTAGAGATGTCGGCTCTAGTAAGTAATTATTAAGTGGGGGGGACATGTTAAAGTGGACATCAAGTGAATGAAAGAATATAAATAGAGAGTGAGCCTCTCTATTTATTATACACACACTCACTCATTGGGGTGCATGAGTGAGAGAGAGAGAGAGAATCCCTGGAGATCATATTTATGCTTTCAGGTTTTACTGCTACCATTGGTGCTCATTCTATCTCTGAGGAAGTTGCGTGGTTTTCTCCTTTATGGTTTCCCTGAGGAAAATTATTTGTGTCTCTAGTCTCTTTTGTTTTATTTTTGTGCATGTTATTCTCTGAGATAATATACGAAGATCATAATGCTAGCTTGAATGATAAAAATATAACAGAAGCAGGTGACTTTGAAGGGAATTTATACTTATCTAAGTCAAGTAGTCTCTTCACATAGCATGAGATATATCATGAGGCAAGGAGACATTGAGTGGGATGTTGAGTGTATTATCACTTCCCAAGGCACAACCATTGAAATTATTCATTATCATGAGGACGTCCAGAGACTATTACATAATCACAAGAGGGTGTTTGAAGAGCTTCCACTTGGAAGACAACCTGATAAGAGAGTTATGCATAGGATTGGATTGGATTTGGGTACTCAACCCATCAAGATCCATCCCTACAAGCATCTAAATAGGTTCGAGTATGAGATAGAGAAATACATCAAGGATTTTCTTGATTTGGGCCACATTAGACCAAGCTCAATCCCATTTGCATCATCAGTGGTCCTAGTATAGAAGAAAAATGGAACCTTCCACATGTGCATTGGTTATACAACCCTTAACGAGAAGACCATCAAGAATATATATCTTAGTCCAAGGATTGATGAGTATATGGACGAAATTCATGGATCAAAGTACTTCTAAAAGATAGATATATGCCCAGGTTAGAACCAAATCATGATGTGTGAGGAATACATTCACAAGACAACTTTTCGATGCCATTATGGGAACTTTTAGTTCTTAGTCATGCCTTTTTGGGTGACTAACGCACCAGGAACTTTCCAATATTGCATGAACATGGTGTTTGATTAAAACCTTCTATGCCAAGTTGTTCAAATGTGAGTTTGGAATAAATAAGATTATCTATTTTGGTCATGTGATTGGACAAGAGAGAATCAATATTCATATGGAAAACATCAAGGCCATCCTTGATTATTTTTCCAAAATGAACCTCACTGATTTGAGGGGTTTCATTGGAATTTTCACTTACTACATGAAGTTTGTTAAAGGCTTCTCCAAGTTCACTTATCCATTGATAGATATCACTAAGAATGGTTCATTCAATTTTTCCAAGGAAGATGAGAAAGACTTCAAGTAAATGAAGTAAGTCATGAGTAGTTTCTTTGTTCTATCACTTCCATATCTCACTCAACAATTTGTATTGGAGTGTGATGCTTCAGGAGAAGGTATTGGGGTTGTTTTGATGCAAAATAAGCACCCCATTGCTTATAAGAGAATAAATTTATAGACACATGAGAGGTAATATTGCATATATTATAAGATATGCTATACATTATTCATTATTTGGCCAATTTTAGACAATATCTAGTGGATGGAAAATATGTTGTGAAGACCGATCATAATAGTTTGAAGAACTTATTATCACAAAAGGATCTCAATGACAGGAAGAAACAATGGGTAAGTATGATCCAATCCAATGAATTTGATATTGAGTATAAAAAGGGTAAAATAAATGTGGTATATGATTCACTTTCTAGGATCCCAACTATCTCTTTTATGCATGTTCCTAATGATTGGAAATATCAACTAGTGATTGAATATTCCAAAGATAAATTTGCAAGTGAAGTGTTGGATGGGTTAGTACATGATTATGCATTCAAGTTTCTCAATTATTTCATATACTATAAGGATATATTATTTTTATTTTCCAACTCAAATCTCAAAAATAATATCCTATAGGTTTCTCGTGACTCTCCCTTAGCAGGCCATTCGTGTTTCATGAAGACATATAGGAGGGTAAGAGAGAGGTTCTCATGGAAGGGCCTCAAGAGTGATGTGTTGATGCATGTTATATGATGTATGTAATGCCAAAAAATCAAGGTGGATAACACACATCCATATGGTTTATTGCATCCCATTCTGATTCTGGAACAAAAATGGGAAAGCATATCAATGGATTTCATCACCAGTTTGCCAAAGGTTCAAGGTAAGGACTACATTTTTGTTGTGGTTGATAGATTGAATAAGTATTCACATTTATTTGTTGTACCATCCAAATTTTCATCAATCCAAGTGGATTCCCTATTATTTCATGAAATTTTCAAGTTGCATGTGTTTCCAAAGTCAATTGTGAGTGATCGGGATAGAAAATTCACAAGCGTCTTTTGGCAAGAATTGTTCAAGTATGTGGGAGATAGTTTGGATCTTTGTACAAGATATCATCCTCAAAGTGATGGAAAAATAAAAAGGGAGAATTAGTGGTTTTAATGTTACCTTAGAATTTATGTTACATGGAAGCAAAGATATTTGGTCACATGGTTACACTTGGGATAATTTTACTACAATACTACATTCCATGTATCCATCAGTATGTCTCATTTTAAGGCTTTGTATGGATATGATGCTCCCACTTTTTCATATATAGTTTTTTATGATAGTAGGGACCAGAAAATAAAGTATTGGCTCTAAGAGATTCAATACATATTTAGAGAAGAAAACTTTCAAGTATCCGAAAATCAGTAGAAGTTGTATGCAAACAAACATAGGGTGGAGCGTTCCTTCCAAGTGGGAGATATAGTGTTTTTGAGGTTGAAGACTTATAGGAAATATTCATTGAAGGTAAAGGGGTATGAGAAGCTACATCCAATTTTCTATGGAACCTACAAGGTGAAAATAAATTTGGGTGAATTACCTTACGATTTTTAGTTACTAGAAGGAAGAAAGATACATAATGTGTTCCATGTGTCTTGCCTTAAGAAGGAAATTGGGAAAAGGGTTGTGGAACCAAAGGATATTCCTCCCATTGATGATGAGGGAAATTTGGAGATGATACGATAGGAAATATTTTAGGTTAGAGAAAATAATATAAGGAACAAGACCACCAAATAATATTTGGTGCAATAGTAGGGCCTCTTGAGTGAGGACGCAACTTGGGAAGGAGAAGGAATTTTGAAACATCTTGTTTTAATGATGATTGAGGACAATAATTATTGGGAGGGGAAGAATTGCATGTCCCATTCCTAGAATAATATGGATCCACTCCACTTACCCATTAGGTTCTCATGGGTTCAAGTGGGAATTAATTATATATGGAGAATAATTAAAATAATAATAATAAATTGCCTAGTAAATAAAAGTTGTAAAAATTCATATGAGGAAAATGTGTCCACTTATGGATTGGGATTATAGATAGGTGTGAAAGGGTCCAAAGGGGTGTTATTATTGATTATTAAGTGTTCAAAAGGTTAAATAGGCAATCAGGTAAATTTTGAACCAAATATGGCCCATTTCCATAAAGTAGGGAAATTCCATGATTTAAGGGAAGTCAGAATTCTACATTAGAACTTAGATATAACATCCTTTGAGGTGATTATGAGTTTTAATTATTAATATCAAGTCCAGGAGTTATTAATAATAATTTTGGAGTTGTAGGTGTTCCAAGGGGGGTGCACTTGTGTAGTTTCATTGAAGAAATTGTCAAACCCAAGCATCTTTGACTAGATCTCTTCGAAGGAGTTGGAAGTTGGTTGATGATTTTGGGAAACATGGTTTATTCTTTCCCATGGTATTTTATAATGGTTTTTGGGGTCCTATAAGTATTTATAAACAACATATAACACTCTTCCAAGGCTTGGATAATTTCTATATTTAAATTATTGTGAGTTTGCTTGAGCAAATTCCATAGCTTGGGAGATGTTCCCCTTGCTATCCATGAGGGAGATGGGTCCCTTTCCTTTATATTGATGGGTGGAGTACTCAGCTCCATTCACTGTGTTTTCTGCATATTTTTACAAATAGTGGTACCTAGTGTGTTGTGGTGGTGGAAAATCATATGTCATATTTTGTTGATGTCGGGATTTCTATGTATTTTTGGGTGTTCTAGTGAGGCAATCTTGTTGTAAAAGTGCCATTGGGATACAGTGTCTAAAGAAAAAACTCTCCTGAATAGAGAGAGTTCCATGTGCCAATAAAATAATCCACCCCTTAACATGTAATAGGAAGAAAATAAGGAACCATAAACAAAACACAAAGAAGAAGAAAACAATTCTAGTTCTAGTGATCCTAAGAGTCCATATAAGGAAGGACAGCTTAGTGAAATCCAGGTTCAATTGAATAAATTTCCTATACTTTCTTATCTTCAACCTAAGGATAAACTAGGACCTATTTCTATAGAGGTTATTTCATACCCTAAAGGGTGGTTAAATCCACTGCAAGTTCCTATTTTTTTTTAGAACCGAGAACTTGAGTTACATACTCCTAGAGTAAATTATCCACCATTTGAGTGGAATGCTATGGAAAACACAAGGGAGATACCTATTACTGGAGAGGTTACATCCCTAATTAGTTCAATTCACATAGGAGAAGGAAACTTAAATACATCATCTGTAGGACCATCTAAATGGTTCTCTATGTCTGCAACGGTGCTCACTAAAATGGATTTATCTATGCCACAAAGAACTAATCCTTTCTCTTTTATGATGGAATTCCCAAGTTTCCAACCTGTGAATGTCAATATGCATCCCATTGTGAAAAATGATACTTCCTCTGGAAGTGGTCCATTGGTTCCATCATATGCTTTCCCACCATATATTGGACAAATGTCCATATCCACCCCTTCCATAGTGATTGGGGTCATCCACGGCTTTGGACTGCCTCAGATGAACATACATTTTCAAGGAATGGGAGGTATGAGAATTGGTTTTCCTTTAGGAAAAAGTATTCCACAAGGCAATCCAATATCCTAGAATAGGGGGAACGAGTGTCAAATTTTATTGGGGGCATAATATGCACCAAGTAAATGTTCCTTTAGCTAGGGCAGGAGGGATAAGTGTTAGATAAATAATCCACCTTAGTACCATGATCTTATACCTTAGGCACATTTAATTTTCTTCCATGCAATGTTCTATGGTCTATACTTAAGGATATTAATCATTTACTGATAGTTGATGTGCTCTGGTTGATCATTATAACAGTTAAGGCACTCCTAGTTGATCATTATAAATAGAAGGCACCCTCATTGATGACATATCATCCTTGGTGTTCTCCCCCGTCCCTTGATTTGGGGAATGTGTTTGAATTTAGGAACTAGTACATGTTTTTCATGGTTTTTGGCCCTCCTTAGGAATTTATTGCCTCCTAGAGCCACTCCCACTCACCCATGTGCTAACCCACACCTAGCATGACTCCATTTATGTCTTAGCATGCCTCACCCATGTTCACACTTGCATTCTTGACCATTTGGGATGATTAGGAAGTTGATTGGTCCACCTAGGGGGGTTTGATGGTCAAATCATGGTATGACACTTGTATGCATCCAGATGGCCTCCAAGGTCTCATGATTTTTCCCTATCATCATAATATCTATTATTGACTTCAGTTGTATTTGATATTTTCATCTTTTCTATTATTTTGTGCATATTTTGTGAGCAATATCGAATTTTGAGAATCTCCTTGGCTCCTATATCCTAATCTGAATCAATTCTAGTATGGTATCATAGCTATTTAGAGATGCAAATCAAATCCATATTATTTGAGTTTCTATTTGAGGTATTTTCCAGATAGATTTGAGTGTTTGCATTGCAAGTACAATCAACAGTTTGTCACCAAGAGCGCAAGAAGAAATGGAGCAGACCCATGTTTTACTGACCTGATTAAAGTATTTCAAATGGAAGGTAGATATGGTGATCCCGTAGAGGTTTAAATTCTTGTACAAGGTCACCATGGGGACTGACGTCGAACCAAACTCTACTATGGAGAAATCGAATTTCTTCAACGGGGTCGATGAACCGTTTGGAATGCTTTGTATCAACATTTAGAGATACTTGATCTTCCATGTAGATAGTATAAAAACTCCCAACGAAGTATGGCTCAATATTGAGACATTATTTGGGAATACTAATGAAATGAGAGGTCACCGGCTCGAGAATGAGCTAATCTCACTGAGTCTATCTCATTTTGAGACAATCCAGGACTTCTTCACCAAGTTAAAATCATTGGTGCTTCATTTCAAACAGTTTGGCATAGAAGATAAAGACTCAAGAGAAAGACAAGTTAGTGTAGATGGGTGCCATCAAATAAAGTAAGGATCAAGATATTGCTGCATGAATTTTGAATCCATCTAAAGGAAAGACGAAAGCTAAGGATTCTAAGCAGCAAGACAATAAGAAGAAAAAAAGACCCAAATCTTCAAATGGGGGTTTGAATCCTTGCAAGGAAAAGGACAAGAAGAAGCAAGAGAAGACCAAATACACCTGCTATCACAAACGGTGGCATCTAGAGATTTCATGTATGAATAATACCATAGACATGATGGTGCAAATTCTTGAGAAGAACAACATCCCACTACCTGAGATTGCAAGGAAGAAGGATGGAGGTTCGGGATCAGACAACAAGGAGAGGTTCCATGCATTAGTTGTTGGTTCTTCAAAATATTCTTACTTCATCATCGATTCAAGATATTCTAGGAATGTAATATCCTTGATTTTGACCTTGGTTGCATTAAAAGATACATGATGTATATGTTGTAATTAATCGTGGTGTGGAGCTAAAGGAAAAATCCCCACCATCGATTTGGTTGTGTATGTCTTGGCAATAGGGATCGTTGCTGATGGTATATCATGTTATCCAGCACATTATAGTTCTGGGAATCATGTAAATACACACATTAATTAAAATAAAGCTACAACCAGCTATGACGATGCAACATTAAATGAAAAGGACATGATTCCTAAGGTTAAGGGGGGGGGGTTTCTAAACTGTAGGAGACATTGGGAGTTTTCCATGTGTCGACCACCCACTAAAATTCTTCTATTTGATTAGTTGGGAGCAATTATGGCTGGGCGTGGTGGGTGGCAAGAGTGCCAGTCCTTGCCCCACGTCCACTCCACCAGCAAGCTCTCTCTTTCTCACCCAAAGGGTAGGGGGATAGTCACCATTCACCCGACTCTCCCACGATCCCATTTATTTGGATGTTCTAGTATTGCTTACACACACACAGGGTTCTAGTTTTTCCTACCACCGCGAGTCATTCTAGACATCCTCACACAGAGAGAGTTGTTTTGTTCGCTCTCCTCATGCACCGCTTGGGGATTTCCCTCCATCATTTGTTCATCCTCATGCACACATCGTAAATTGGTATGGGTTTCCTCACAAAGGGGTTTGGAATACTGTGATCTCATGTGGCAAGCTAGAATATTAGCCTAAAAGGCATGGTTCTACTGTTTATATGCTTTCCCTATCAATGCTGGGAATCCATCTTCTTCCCCACCTGCAGACTATGTAAGCTCCCCGTTGTTTCATTATGAGATTGGGTTGTTTATATTTCCTTGGGGTTTGGTTGCTTCATGTGCACAATATCTTGTGGGGTTTCTTCTGAGTTGTTTTGGCCACGCTAGGGCCAAGAAAAACTCGAAATCATCTTGTCTAATCTGAGCTGTGTTCACCCTTTCGTTTGGGTTGTCACCCTGTTGTCTTTATCTTCTTCACAGAGCTGTGAACTATTTTTTTTACTGTGGTATGTAGTGGTTTGTCTTCAGACTGTTGAGAATAGGATTAGAGTTTGGGTATGCTTGAGAAAACTGGTGTTTAGAGCCACTCAGATAGAGTTATACTGTTGGATTTCTTCTCCACAACCCTTGAAGAGTATTGGAAAGGGAAGTCAAGGCCTAAGGGACTGTGAAGTAGAGAAAGGACTGATTCCTGGTGTTGGGTGTGTGGATGTTTTAGAAGTCAGGTTATCTCTAGTGTAGGTGTCCTTAGCTCTCCATTGAGACCACCAACTTAGCATTTAGCCTTTCCTAGCTCCTTGACGGCCTGATAAACCCTACTATGTGGGCTTGGATGATTTGTGTACCTTGGCTATGTGTAAGCCTGCTTTGACCTTTATTCCTTGAGGAATCATACCCAACTTTGGGGTGGCAGTGTTGCTGAGAGATTTATGAGCACGCTGGCCTATGGTTGGGTGGAACATTGCAGCGACGTAGCTGGTTGCAGGATGAATCCTTTTTAAGATAAGTATTCTTGATTATTCCGTCTCAGCACTTGTATTTACTGATTAATGAATATGATAAACATGTGGTATGCTTGAATGAATGTGTGTTTGCTTCCGCTATCATTTTATGTTTTAAGCTTTATGTTTTACTGTTATGCCTGTTCATTTTCATGGGGCTATTTTCGAGAGTTTTTTGATGATTTGGTAGCGTCCTCCTCATCGGTTAGAGGGTCAGGGACATTATAGTATGGTATCAGAGCTCTGGTTGTAGCATGGGCCTGGATGGGCCACGAGGATGTAGTAACAAATCCAAAATTGCAGCATTTGGGCCTTAGAGGGCCATAAAAACCAATTAGTAGAGGCATATTTCCAGAGCACAGCAAAAATAAATCTATGAATGATAGAAAAATTTCATTGAAGAAATTTTTTTCTAAGTGACTGGCCAACGGCGTCTCAAAAGACTTAGTGGGAATACTTTTTGATGCAGTGGACAGCTATTTGAAAGGCTTCCCGATACAGACTCGGCTATTGGAGAATATTATTCAACTGGATCACCGATGATTAGTTGATGGTGTAGAGAAACATCGAAAAATATTTAAGCAAATATCCAACACGGCGGCAGGATCCTGAAGTAATTTTTGTCGAAATTTTCCTAAGTGTTGAAAGCATCAGAAAAACTTAGTTGATGAGATCGCCGAAATGACAGTGGATGTTAATGGATTGATCAGTAAAAATTAGAAGGCGTAAGCACTGAAACGTCAACAGAAAGGATAGGAAGTTAGTTGGTGAAGTCGCCGAAAGCGGCGGCAGAAAGAAGATTAAGGATGAAATTTTGAAAATTTTTCTAAGTATTACGACCATCGGTGATCGAAGATATTTAGATGATGGAACCTCCAAAACGCCAGTTCATTTAATCAAACAGACCACCGATAAAGGCCATCGGTGTTGACAGAAGATAGAGGACAAAAGCGCCGACGCGGAGGAGAAGGAAGAAGAAAAATTTGAAGTACGAGGACGTCGGCAAGATTTAGTTGACAAAACCGCCGAAACATCGATAGAAAATAGAAGATGGGATCGTGGATAGAAAGATGAAGAAGGTATCGATGATGCAATGATGGAAATTAGTTGAAGGCAGAGTCGCAATTTCAGTAGAGATCTCTCGAAGACCGCCGAAATGGCGGTAAAAGTTAATTGTTTGAAGAGCCGACACAACGACAGACAAGGGAAGAAAAATTCTGAAATTTCTCTAAGTGCAAAAAGCATCAGAGAAGTTTAGTGGATGAAACTGCTGATGAGCATCGAAAAAATCTAGTTGTTTGTGCGTCCATTTTTGCAGAATTCTATAGGACTATGCACCCGATGGATAACACATCAGATCGCCGATGTCGTAACAATTAGTGCTTCCAATTCCCGACATGCCACCATCGGAAAACCTTATTTGTTGAATTCACCGACACACAATCGATAGATTTTTCAACAACCGACAGATTTACGGTCCACAGGAACCACAGTGAGTTTGATTGTTGCAGTTGGGTATGCCTAAGGAGTTATCCATCCGATGGATAGTGCCCCGGTCGCCGACACCGCGAAGAGGGTTGTTGTTTGAATCACTGATGCGGCGGGGAATACTAGTGGATCGGATCACCAGAAATTAGTTGACAAAATTACCGATGGGTTTATATGGTCTATGGAAACCACAGTAAGTTTGTTGGCCACACGGTTGTGGCTGTTTAATGGACTATCCACCCGACGGACAGTTGTTGGATTCGTCGATACAAAGAAAAACCTTAGCTGATGAAACCACCGATGCAGTGGAGAAAATTAGTGGTTCTGGCCACCGAAACAACGAAAGGAATTAGATGAACAGGCCGTCGATGAGCATGGAGAAAAATAGAGATTTTGGCCGCTGAAACATTGGAAACTTAGTTGGAAAGAGACCTGATAGGGAGAAAGAAGGTTTAGGTTTTTCCAGTAGAATTTTTAGTAGTTCCAGCTAGTGTTCCAGTGGGTTTTGCAGTGAATTCTCATTGGATTTTTCAGTAGTTTTAGGACTGAAAAGGGAGAAAACCCTAGGTGGCTGAATTTAGCATTTCGGACAAAAATTTAGTGGTGTGTTTTGCCATCATTTTTGAAATGGTGTGGTTTTCACACCTAAGGTAAAAATGAAGCATGTGAATAGGCGCTAGAAAGCTTATCCAACAGGGAACAAGGAAGAATCACCAGAATTTGAATGTGGAGCAGAAAAGTACTAGTGGTTGCTTGGAAAGTGTGTTGATGTCAACATGGACAAATATGGGAATTGCATGGCTAGAGATAGCAAGGACTATGAAGTCAAACCAGCTGTTGTGTGGAAGAGGAGTTCCATGCAAAGATGAGGGATATGAAAAGGGAAAATTCCTTAAACCCTGTCTTGCTAATTATGATTACATATTTTATACATGAAATGTATGAGGGTATGTCTTGCATGCATAAGATATTACATGTTGGTAAGAATAGTGAGAATTATACATTTATAATGAGCCACTAATGATAATTATTGCATTGGTGTTGGAATTAGTGGAAAAACCAACAACAACATGGACATGGCTGAATATGTTGCTGATGCTAACGAATGTGACTAGAAACCCTATGGAGAAATGGATAAGGCAACAAGTCCAGAATCAAAAGTTGGTGAGTAAATTCTGCAAACTCCTGTCAAGGACCAACCAAACTGGTAATGTCAAGGGTGTAAGTAGGACCCATGAAGGTAAGAATTTAATTATGACAATGGCATGGAGTGGTAAAAGCAAGAGGTCTCATACCATGTGGGTATCTAAAAATTTAGACTACATTCATACAAAAATGTGTCATGCCTGTATGTGTTGTTATGAGCTTAGTAGCCCAAGGAAAGTAACCACCGATGATCTTGATTATAGTCATGCATCCTATATGAATTAGTCATGGTTAGGCCATGCCTGGTATGTTTAAATGCATAGTATTCCTAAATCAATGCAAGATAGCATTGAGTGGGTATGCATTAAAATATTTTATAAATCTTGTAGTTATGCATTGAATGGGTGCATATGAAAAGTATGAGTAAATGTTGTAGATATGCATACATAAGTATGGTTGCAAATGTTGTGATGCAAATGCATGAATGCATTAAGGTAGTGCATGTGATATTATGAATAACTAATGAATGAAATGATGAATTGATGACAATTCTGGAACCATTTCAAGAGCTGTTATGAATGCAGGATAGTAAGTGCATGAAGAGGGTAGTCATGATCGATTAGTTGCCGAAAATTCTCTATGGAAGGGCAAGATGGTACAATGATACGCTTGTGGAGTAAGGAGTATCTGAACATTTCATTTTAGCATAAATGATGTGACCTTGTGAATTTTAGTATGATAATGATTGCATGAATTAAATGAGTTTTGGTAATATTGATGTGATTAATAGCTCGAAGTGTTTGAATTTTATAAATTCTGAAAATGCTTCAGTGATTGTTGCAGCAATGAAAAATTTATATGCATCAATACTTACTAAGTGTTTGTCTAAATGAGGTTCAGGTTTCGGGTAGATTGTTTGGGGCATGGCAATTGGGGTAAGACCTTGACAAAGGCCGAAATCTACAATTTCCAAGACCCAAACCTTATGAGAAGAGTCTCATGGCTGTGAAAATAGTTGTGTGCATGTTGGGTTGTTAAATTTGAATTGTAAAGTTTCGGGTTTAAGAAATTGCTGACAACTACTAATCACTATTGGCTTGCATAAGATTGTGTTAGGTGGATGCATTGTAAGTAGGTATCCATGTTATGCTAGTAAGCATAAAATTAAAATGGGCATAATGGTGCTACGTACAAGAGACCCACAATTGAGGATCACCTCATTGCCAAGCAAATCAATTTCTATAGTAGACAAAGTTGCAAATTCATATTGAATTTAATTACTAATGCCATTGCTTGGTTATGGAACAATCAAATTTGGATAGTATTAGTAGATATTGATTGATTGTTTGGCTACTTGATGAATGTGCTAGGGGTACACACTACAGGAAGATCATGTGTGATGGCCTGCAGAAGCCAAACTTCACAGGAAGGTTTTCCCATATCTTGGAAATGGGCTTCGGGTGAAACTCCATTGGACATTTTTGGAAATGGCTCATCTGCACTACATGTTTGGTAAGCAACATGAGTGGGATGGTATGGATTATGTTGGTAAGACATGTGTGAATATGAAATGTTAAAAGGAGTTGAGATGAAAAATCGAGGGACTGTCAACTCAAAGAAGGGAGCCCCCATTCCTCCTTAACAAAGGAATACTGCATCGGCAAATGGATAAGTGTTCTGTGACCCTAGCTAAGAATATGCATGTCAAATTATTAAAATTCCATATGCAGAACATGTTTTGATTTTATTTCCATCATGACTGATTGCTTGAGTATGAATAGGGCCTACATGGTACACACTGAAAAATGGTGCACACTTTTCCGATGTCGGATCATGGAAGGGTTTTCAATATTGATTACATCCTAGGGAGTGGACGCACTCCTGGTGTCTCAATACTTGATAGTGAATGATGTGAAATGTGGTTGTAGTTTTAGAGCTATAGCACTAATGAATATTCTTATATTGCTTGTTTTGTCAAGCTAAATAGATGTAGTCTGGTAATGTACACTAAATGGGCAATGGCTTGAGCTCATCCTACCTTCTACTAAAGAGCACAGAGAAGGAGACATTTCTGAGGGACTATCAACTCAGAGAAGGGAGTGGTCTCTTGTGTGATATAGGGTAGTGGAATTAGAGCTCACGGTTGGAAATGAAACCTGGAAAGGGTCCTTATTGTTGGTATAAGTGCATGTGTGGCCTGATAAACCCAACTGCATTGGCTTGGCTGATGAGTGGTTGTTGATATAAGTGCATTGTTGATATAAGTGTATTGTTGATATAAGTGCAGGTGATTTGTTGACGGTCTAATAAACCCAACTGAAGTTTGGATTGACTGTGCCTGATATTATATATAAAAGGATGTTGTGAAGTAGTCTACATGCTGAACTAACATCCAAGTCCATGGGCGATCCCAAGGCTTGCAAAGCAAAGGAGGATCCTGTGAACCAGAGAGGAAACGCACAATACGGATAAGTATTGGATTATTTTGCAATTTCTTACTTATGAATATGCATGTGTATATGATTTGGTTATGATGTTTTAAGCTCTTGTTTAAGAGATAGAAATCGTTGAGAATAAACTAAACATGTGAATATATTCAATGTTTGAATATAGGTATCGCTGGAAGCGAGGACTACGAAAGCATCCTAGGGGTGCATCTGGACATGTGACTGTCCTGAATAAATCAGAATGAGTAGTAATGAAAAAGGTGCTAGTGAGACTATGAAGGTCCTAGCAGCCAAGACAAACCATGTGGGGAGGCTCCATGGTTGAAAGGTCTAAAATAGACCGGAGACACAAAGTGTCATGACCAAGAGGGATTGCTCCAGCATTCACGGTGAAGTGAAAGAGGCTGAGAGCATGAAAAGCCACAACGGTGGTGTGGGTTCCAGGATGGAACAAGACAAAGAGGGGAAAAACTCTTTCTACTCTCTTTTGCCTTTTTAATTATATATATACTTATGCATTGTGAAAACAAAGGATTGTTGAATGCATGTATGACTGGAAATAGAATGTGTTTAATTGCTTAAAGTAAATTATGAATGCTGGAATAGTTAATTCCCTACCCAAGAATGGACATGAATGAGCTCATGTGCCTGTTGGGAAGACATGAAAAATATGAAAGTATCCTTGATGAGACTTGGACTGTCATGCCAATTGGGCAATTAATTGACTGATATTAATGCCTATATTATGCTTGGTCTAACAGAATTTCAATGATGCATTTCACAGGTGAGAAAGGTGAAATCCAGTGGTGCAAATTGACCATGGCAGCAGAACAAAAGCTGTTGGACTTGGCTGGAAGTCTCCTTCAAATGATTTCTAGGACCCAAGAGAATCTTGGAGAGATGCTCAAGATACAAAAAAGGCAGAATGAGATGAACCACCAGATTTCACAAGACTTTATTGGTTTGCAAAAGGAGGTAAAAATCCTCTTGGGGCAATTTGTAATGGAAAGGAAAGCGGATCAATGATGGGACATTTTTCCAAGCGATCCATTAAGAAACAGTCCAGGCATGAAGACTCAAGGTAAATTGAGCAGGAAAAGATGAAGCAGCCAGCGAAATGTTGGAAATGCAGAGGACATCATTTACGTCGGGACTACCCAATGAGGGAACATAAAGAGGGAAGCAGCCATAAAATTCCTAGACTTCAGGATAAGCCGAAAGCTGAGAACCAGCAGGAGAACATTGTGGAAGCCAAGGGGCTTGGTCCTGAAAGTTCAAAGTAAATAATTGAACATGGGACAAATCTGCAAAGTTTTGAAATTTTGATGTGCAAATTGTATATGCATTCCTATGTATTGGAACACCGAGGACTGTGTTATTCCAAGGGGGAGGGGATTGTAATATCCCCAGTTTTGACCCCGGTTGCATTAAAAGATACATGATGTATATGTTGTAATTAATCGTTGTGTGGAGCTAAAGGCAAAATCCCCACCATCGATTTGGTTGTGTATGTCTCAGCAATAGGGATCGTTGCCGATGGTATATCGTGCTATCTGGCACATTATAGTTTTGGGAATCATGTAAATATGCACATTAATTAAAATAAACCTACAGCCAGCTACGATGATGCAACATTAAATGAAAAGAGCATGATTCCTAAGGTTAAGGGGGGTGGGGGGGGTTTCTAAACTGTGGGATCCATTGGGAGTTTTCCATGTGCCGACCACCCACTAAACTTCTACTATACGATTAGTTAGGAGTAGTTATGGCTGGGGGTGGTGGGTGGCAAGACTGCCAGCCCTTGCCCCGCGTCCACTCCACCAGCAAGCTCACTCTTCCTCATGCAAATGGTAGGGGGATGGTCACCATTCACCCCACTCTCCCACAATCCCATTTCTTCGGATGTTCTCGTCTTGCTTACACACACGCAGGGTTCTAGTTTTTCCTACCACCATGAGTCATTCTAGACATCCTCATGGAGAGAGAGTTGTTCTGTTCACTCTTCTCATGCACCACTTGGGGATTTCCCTCCATCATTTGTTCATCCTCACGCATAGATCGGAAATCAGTATGGGTTTCCTCACGCATGGATTGGAAGACTGTGAACTCACGTGGAAATCTAGAATATCAACCTAAAAGGCATGGTTCTATTATTTATATGCTCTCCCTATCAATGCTAGGAATCCGTCTTCTTCCCCAACTACGGACTGTGTAAGGTTCCCGTTGTTTCATTATGAGATTGGGTTGTTGATCTTTCCCTAGGCTTTGGTTGCTGCATGTGGACAATATCTTGTGGGGTTTCTTCTGAGTTGTTTTGGCCATGCTAGGGCCAAGAACAACTCTGAATCGTCTTGTCTGATCTAAGATGTGTTCACCCTTTCGTTTGGGTTGTCACCCTGTTGTCTTTATCTTGTTCATAGAGCTGTGAACTGTTTGTTTTATTGCGATATGCAGTGGTTGGTCTTTGGACTGTTGAGAATAGGATTAGAGGCTGGGTATGCTTGAGAAAACTGGTGTTTGGAGCCACTCAGACAAAGTTATACTGTTGGATTTCTTCTCCATAACCCTTGAAGAGTATTGGAAAGGGAATTCAGGGCCTAAGGGACTATGAAGCATAGAAAGGATTGATTCCTAGTGTTGGTTGTGTGGATGTTTTAGAAGTTGGGTTAACTCTAGTGTAGGCATCCTTAGCTCTCCATTGAGACCATCAGCTTAGCATTTAGCCTTTCCTAGCTCCTTGATGGCCTGATAAACCCTACTATGTGGGCTTGTCTGATTTATGTACCTTGGCTATGTGTAAGCCTACTTTGACCCTTATTCCTTGAGGAATCATGCCCAGCTCAGGGGTGGCAGTGTTGCTGAGAGATTGATGAGCACACTGGCCTATGGTTGGGTGGAATTTTGCAATGACGTAGATGGTTGTGGGATGAATTATTTTTATGATAAGTATTCTTGACTATGTCGTCTCTGCACTTGTATTTACTGATTAATGAATATGATGAACATGTGGTATGCTAGAATGAATGTGTGTTTTCTTTCACTATTGTTTTATGTTTAAATATTTATGTTTTATCATTATGCCTATTCATGTTCATGGGGCTATTTTCCCAGATGTTTTTGATGATTTGGTAGCATCCTCCTCATCGGTTAGAGGGTCGGGGACGTTACAAGGAATATGGCCTCTATAGAAGACTTCTTCTCGGCCATGTATTCTGACAGTGGTCTAACTATTCAAACGGGTGATGATTCAAAGATCCATGCCAAAGGGATTGGCAGGATTGATATTGATGATGGGTACTTCAATAATGTTTTGTGTGTACCTAATTTGATAATGAACCTACTCTCATTATACCAAATTAATCGCACTAGAGAATCCAAGAGAGTAACATTTACTCTATACAGAATGGAGATATATAAATCTCTAGAAACAAGGTAGTGGAATTGGGGTTTGTTGATCATCATGCAAGAATGCACAAGTTATCCCATTTCCTTCCCTACTCCAGAGGGAAAGTGCTTATGTCACATGCCAATGAAACAAGTAGGTTGTGGCATGAGAGATATATCCATCTCAACTAGATATACCTCCAAGCATTGAACAAAGAAGGCATGTTTGAAGGGCTTCCTTCTATCAAGTTCTCAAGTGGCACATGCAAAGGATGTGTAGTGGGAAAGCATGGAGAGTGTAGCTATGAGAAAGGGAAATCAAGTAAAGATGTCCAAGTGCTTGATTTGGTGCACTCATATCTTATTGGGACTCTTCCCACACCCTCTTATGGGGGATCAAGGTATGTTTTGACTTTCATAGATGATTTCATAATGTTTTATTGGGTGTATTTCCTCAAACTAAAATCTGAAGTCTTTGAGACTCTCAAAGTTTGGAAATACCTAGTTGAGAATGCATGTGGGAACAAGATCAAGGTCCTTATGATTGAAAATGATGAGTATGTGAACAAGAGTCTGCAACATATCTTTGAATAATGTGGCATCCAAATGTAGCATTCGGTGCCCTAAACACCATAGAAAAATGGTGTTTCAGAGTGCAAGAACATGGCTGTCAAGGAGATGGAAACTTGTATGATTGAAGCAAAGGATTTAAATCCTAAGATATGGGTTGAAGCCATTAACTGTGTTGCATATGTTCAAAATATAGATCCTCAAAAATATTTGGATGGAAAAACACCATAGGAGGCTTGGCTTGGTCACAAGCCAAGTGTTTCACATTGTAGAAATAATAGATCAATTCTATGGGCAATGATTCTAAGAAGAATCATAGGAAATCGATCTTTCTACTAAGAATTCTCACAAACATACATAGGAAAACTAGAGAGAATAAAAGAGACTGAATCACATGAATGAAGAGATGAATATTGGTGTGTATCCTTCCATTGAATAATGATGAATAATAGTGTACATAAATATTACATCCCTCATAGGAAAATCAAGTTGTAGGGAGACAACTCATAAAGCTCAAAAAGGCAGACTTACCAAAATATAGCAAACCCCCATAGGTGGCTAAAGCACTTCCCAAATATGTCAAGGACCTCACCAATTGGAAAAATAATGAGTGATTTGTCAAGGGAGATGGAAAAACATGCTAATCCTAGAAAATGGAGAAAAAATCATGAAGGATGGGTTGGAAACAAAAGGATCAAGTTTCCTAGTTTGACTAGCTTTACCTTATCCACAGAAAAGATGAATAGAACAAAATCTGTTGTAATGTGTTGTATACTAATTTTGGATGGTCAAAAGGTGGTCAAGATCAACCCAGAATCTGAAATAAATAATTCATGGGATATATATGGCATGCATTGACTTTAAGGTGCAAGTGGATGCTAACTAATTAAGCTAGTGGGTGAATAATTAATCAAACAATGATTAATTATTTGATCCTAAGTTATGAGTGGGTTTAATATATTCCAACTGTTAACCCAAAAAATCCCCCAATGAGCTCTATATGACCTACACCACCTAAGGACATCCATGCACGAACCTCATTTGACCCCCATACCCTCAAAAAGGCTCAAAAACATGAAAAAGGGCTTAAAACCCCTAAAAAGAGCCAAACTAGCTCTCATAGGGGCTAAAACCTCCAAAAAGGGGATAAAACCCCTCAAAGGAGCTTAAAACCCCCAAAGGAGCTAAGAATTGGGTGAAAGGGGCTTAAAGCCCAAAAAAGGGGCTAAAGCCCTAACCAGCGGCTTAAAACCCTAAATCTCTAGGAAAAAGCTGTAAATAGATGGGTGGGGGTCACTCTCAAAAATCCCCTCCTGTCCCTATCGTTATGCTACCCATGTGAGTGCCTTGAGACCCTTTTCCTCTCAAGTCATTCACCCTCCCCCTCCTCCATTCCTCCATTGAGCCAAAGCTCCCATTCCATTTGAGAGGTGCTCCCAAAGCTAGGGCATGGTGGCCCATTTCCACCCAAGGAAGGTATAATATTTGTTTTCTGTCATTTTTCTTATAGTTTTTCTAACATTTTTTTCTTGCAGGTTTGTTAGTCATGCTTTGTTGTAGGTTTCCTTCGATTTCTTCCAGTTCTTTTGTTTGCTAACAGTTTTATGCAAGGTTTTGGAGCTTGGCCCTAATCTGGTTTTCTTTATTTTTCATTTCATCCTCATAGGAACCCTACCTTTCCATCCTATAGATGAAAGGGAGTTGTTCCTGCCTATAGCAAAGTTGAAATCCATACTACAGAATTGGCAACCATACCGGCTTAATCCCATAGGATCCCTAAATTTAATTTCTGTGTTTCAGTTTTTATTTTCCCTAGTTTAGTTTTCTTTCAAATATAGATTAGATATGTATTTTTATGCATTTGAAAACATATTCAAGCCTCCTTAAGGACAAACCAAGCCCATTCAGCCACAGTACATGTTACTATCAGTCGGTCCTCACTCAAGCTTTAAAAAAATCATCTTTCGGACCAGGTCACTCTTATCGGGCTGAAAGGTGCGACCAAGTCGCTCATTCAGGACCGAAAGGTGTGAATTCCTCCTAGAAAGAAGATCAATCCTATCTATAGTTTTTGAGCAACCCCCTCCCCTGATTTGGGAAAAATTTGGCAACCCCCTCGCCACATTTCCCCCGAAAAGAGAGATCTATCTCTCAGATTCAGATTTTTAAGTTATTTGGACTATCAGTGCGGCTCAACCACCTCTATCCATAAATCTATGTTTATTTCATTTTAATCTGTGTAAATCACTGTTAAATCAAATGGTTAATGGTTTAAAGAATCTAATTAAAGCTTGAACAAAATTACTATAGGTTAAGTTTTTGTTTTTAATTGGAAATCGATATCTTTCCTAGCCCTTTCTCCTCTACCCAGTCATCACTCTTTGGGATATTCTGGGATAAGACGAAGGGTGAAGCTCGTATAGCAATAGTCACTTCATCTATAAGTTTTCAAAACCACTAAAAAAGGGTGACTTGGAAGGTAGAGGGGGTGGATACCGTTGGGGGTTTCATGGTGTTCACGTCTTCCCTTTAACCGACCTTGCACTCAAAGAGTGACCTGAGGATCTATAGATGGGCTTAGTCCCATTGTGTTGAGATCCCATCACTCTTTCTTGGTTGAAGAGAAATACAGGTGTGAGGCAGTCACCTACTTAGGCTACCATATTTCAGATTCAGGTATGGCATGTGTTTAATTTTCTATTTACAATATACTGCTTTCATCAACAATTTACCCAAGTTATGAATTCTACAATAAACCAAACAATCTCTATGAAATGTTCATAAACCATATAAGAATACACCAAGTATAATAGAAATACAATGGACATGCACACAAACCATACCACATAAAACAACCAAACTCAGTTAATGACACTGAGCTAGCCATTAAAATTTATAATTTACACTAATTCAAACACTTTCATTCCTTGAGGACATAAGTCACTGACTACCATAACTATGAGAAGTACTTGGGCTCAACCCAAAAACTCATTATGAGGAGTACCACGAGAACCCCAAAGTAGCTGGTTGTTGAGAGGAATTGCCAAGCAAAATGGGAAACGACCCCCACTGATTCACTAATACTCCTGTGAGGAAAAATCCAAGTGATGTCTCCTGGAAGTCATGGTGGCCGAGTGACCACCTAAAATCCAATAAGAATCCATTGAAACTGGGGTCCATAACGTCACCACTTTATTTCACCACTTGGCATACCAACCAGACACAATTGATCTCCCATGCTCTTCCTCACGCATGAGAGGAAATCCACCACAATTCGGGTCCTTGAACCAACACCGTCAACACCATTCTTGATGACCCTCTACACCATTAAAAGGACACACAACCTCTGATTCAGACTCAGAATCATACCAATTTGAGTTATATCTATACACTGCACCATCTAGCCCCAT
Source organism: Pseudotsuga menziesii (assembly GCA_001517045.1). Taxonomy (NCBI): domain Eukaryota; kingdom Viridiplantae; phylum Streptophyta; class Pinopsida; order Pinales; family Pinaceae; genus Pseudotsuga; species Pseudotsuga menziesii. Next base: position 198,130 of record LPNX010815720.1, on the reverse strand, counting down.
GGCTAGTGCAAACCAGGATCCATTTTCTGTCTTGGTGATTGGTAGCGAACCCATGTCCATACCCCACACCACCACCAAAACCGTTGCTGGTGGCCCTAGAACTGTCATGCAAACTGTCATAAGTCAGCTACCTCCACCCATACTGACCATTCAAACTACCCCACCTATCATGCCTGGGGACAGTGTCCCTTCAAATCACACTATCCCACTTGGCATTCTTGGGGGAAGTGGCCCTTCCACCTATAGTGTCCCTCCTGTCATACATGGGGGTAGTGGCTCGTCCATAACCGTGCCACAAGTACTCCTAGTCATGCATGTACATCATATTCCTGCAAACCCCACCACTATCTCCACTCCATCACACATCAACCTTGGGTCAAACCTTCCTTTCATGGCATGGCTCAACCTGCTATACTTGGCTAGGTTAATAAATGACCCCATCTTCCATCAAACCTTTTGGCCTCCCATTCAAACCAAACTCCCCTCAGACATCCCCATGTTTGAAGCGAAGGTAGGGGAATGCCCCCAAAACCATATCATGACATTTCACCTATGGTTCTCCTCAAATAGCATCGTATATGATTCTATCAGACTCAGACTGTTCCAACGCACCTTCACAGGTGTTGCAGCCAAGTGGTGCATTGAGCTACCACAAGACAAGTACCCAAACTTCAACTCCTTGGCCTTTATGTTCTTGCAATATTTCCAGCTCCCTATAATATATGATGAAGGAGTGGAAATCTTACTATCTTATCACCAAAACACTGCGACCCACATCACCGACCACATCCATGAGTGGAGGCGACACCGCAGTGTGTGCAAGATCAAGCTTGATGACAGGATCTTCCTGGACTAGTTCTTGAAAACTTTGCTGCCACCTATATCCAAGGACGTCACCTCCAAATGTCCCTAAACAGAGGAAGAGGCCATCTTGAAGGCCCAATAGTTTGACCTCATCTACGCACAGTCTGGATATCTCTACACGGTTATTCTAGATGCTCCCCGTGCAGGAACCTCCTACCGGGATGCACCGGGGGCATCCCATGCCATAGATTGCATCATAGATTCTATCTCCCACCAAACACAGCACTGCCCAACACCACCTACAATACCACTGCAACCAAGAAACACCCCTAGTGTTCCCTATCCAAACAAAACTCTGTACTATGCAAGAATGATGTCTCATTCTGGAGCTAGGACCTCTTATGCACAACCTGCACCACAGTAGTAGACCCATGCACCTAGTTGGCTGACACAAAAATAGTTGGGATAGATTCCCACATTTGTAGCACCTCCACCCCCCCAAGTCTACTATGCACCACCCATGCAAGCTACTCAATCCCCCACCCCCACTCCGCCATCACCTTTAGGACAAGTGTTTGCACAACAAAACCGTCCCAGCCAGCTAGCCCCCAATAACCAACAAGGGAAAGCCAGAAATAACCAAGCCCGGAACCAAGAAACAATCAACCGTAGGGAGGTGGTCAACAACCAAATCCTCCCAATAATGCCGAGGAAAATCGGCCAACCCAAAACCCTCAACAACCAAATGCACCTAGACGCAATGCCATGTTGCACACAAATCATCCATGCAAGTTGTGTGAGGTCTATAGGAACTATACACATGAATTCCCATTCATGGGTCGCACTAAGCAAGCCATTCACAATGAGGTTCAACATGCTACCAATATGGCATCCCTAGCTCAACCCAACTTGGCACCACCAGGGCCTCCACCCATGGTCCGCTAAAAACCATTGCCAATCCAAGGACTGGTAGCAACTGCACCCACTCCCCAGCCCAATCACAATGCCACAGGGGCACCTCCGATAGCAGAAATAAGTGTTCACCACCTGCTAGCCATGACAACTTAAGAGGTTAATTTACAGACTAGACAAAATCAATATGGAACTAACATCAAACCCACTGATACATCAGTGGCATCTACATCCAAAACAACCAATGCACCTCTTCATTTACCCCCTTTTCCTCCACGTCCCCCCATACTGGAGGTTCCCAAAAACATCACATCTAGAGCTTTTTTAAGCTACAGCATCGTGGATGATTTGGCCCAAACACCTACGGCCATGTCCGCTCTCGAGGTACTCAAAAATTTCCCAATGCAACGAAATTCCTTACTAGCTGCCCTCGGTGCTATAGACCCCTCTCACTCCAATTTGATCACATTCGACATGGATAATGGAGAACCGTGGATGCCATCAACCATTGCCTTCCAAATCCCGGTTTCCATCCAGAATTTGGTCATGCACCAATGCATAGTGGACGAGGGGGAATCCACATGCATTATGTCTACCTTAGTCTGGCAGAAGCTTGGATCCCCAATTCTGCAACCATCCTCTACTACTCTGGGGGATTATGATGGCCACCCCACTAAAGCCCAAGGAATCCTCCCTCATGTCCCCATCACATTAGATAAGAAAATAGTACTGATTGACATAGAGGTTGTCAATGCTCAGTTGGATTATAACCTTTTCCTCGGAAGAATTTATATGTACGCCATGAAAGCCGTAGCATCAACTATTTTCTATCTCATGATTTTCCCTCACAAAGGGAAAATCGTGATGATCGACCTACTGACTTAACATGATCCACAAGGGCTAATAGAACCCACCAATGTTATCCCTACAATCAACACCATTGATCCACAAGGGCTAACCACACCCACCAATGTTATCCTTGCGGTCAACACCATGGTTGAAAACATACCAACCTCCCCATTACTGAATGTGGGCCGTGGGTTGTTTGCCAATACCACCATCATGGCTTCTTTCCCCTTAGTGTCACCACTGCTAAGACCAAATGAGACTATGGATTTGTGCATTCTCTCATCCATCACTGTTGCACCCAAACATCAGTCGCGACCGCAACCCCAACCACAACCACAACACCATCCGCAGCCACAACACCATCGGTAGCTGCAACATCATCAATAGCCATAGCATCATTAGCAGCCGTAGCATCATCCACAACTGCAGTATTATGCGTAGCTGCCACCACAACCTCATCCCCACATGTAACCATTAGGGAGTTATCTGGGCTCCTCCCCAGTCCACACAATTCCCTTCCTCTTTCCCCCACCTGGTGTTGTGAGTAAGCCAATAATGGCTACCTTAAACTTACCCAATTTTACATTGGGGATTCCCGTGAGGTACCTAGATGCACCCACCCAACCGCCAATGCCCCATGTAGTCTTAACCCCCATGCAACCCATTGCGGTTGAATATCATCCTCCACCCAGCCTGCAAAAACCAACCACTGCACCCGCACCCGCATCGCCCCACCTAACAAGGGCCAGGGGCAAAAATGCGAAAGCTACTGCTGAACCTCGACAAATCCCACCTTGCGCCATCTGCAAAAAAAGGGGCCATCCAACTCAAAATTTCCCTAATATTCCCATAATCTGCATGCATTTGGACACCATTGATACAACAAAAAACCTCTCCATGGTTGAACTCCCAAGCAGGCCAATAGTGAGAAACAAGTCAATGAGAACAAACCATGCTTGTGCCCTCTGCGGATTGTATGGACACTATTCTCACCACTACCATGACTTGTCCAAATTTCAAATGGCTCTAGCCAACCTTTGACAACATTCCCTTGAATCTGAGATCACTCTGATCAAATAAATCCATCCCCCACCTCCTTCTTCAGACACCATGTCCATTTACATGATGTCCAATTCCATAGACCCTCTTGTCTCCACCATCACCGATGGTCCATCAGACCTGTATCTTCGCTGCTTCCACAATGATGAGGAGATACTTGAAGCCTTAACCTCCCTGAAACACCCATGGGATGGCATGCACCATCGCTCGTTCTTCCTCCTCGAAGAACTTGTGTCGCAATCTGACCAATTTTCTATGGAAACTAAAGATTTCATTCATGGGAAAGTCGACTGGTTCAAAAATCCCATTCTGGCACCAGATGCCTTCGAAGAAGGGAACATGGCTAACATCTCACCAACCATCAAAATCAACATCTCAACCAATCCTGAGATTTTTGAAAAAACCATGTTGGGGGCATCTTTCTCCTCGAAAGAAGTCGCTTCTTGCAAAGCACTCTTCCAAGAATTTTGCGACATCTTTTCCTAGTCCTACACTAAAATGCCCGGGTTGGATCCATCCATTGTGGAACACCACATTGACACATGGCCTGATGTGGCCCCTATACGCCAAAAAAAACAACCCATCCATACCTCCAAAGCTACCGCAGTCAAAGCTGAAATTGAGAAGCTGCGCACAGTCAGTTTCATTTACCCCATTGCGTACACCACTTGGGTTTCAAATCTTGTTCCCATGAATAAAAAATAGGGTACCATCTGCATTTGCACAGACTTCCATGATCTAAATTAGGCATGTCCCAAAGACAACTTCCCAACACCCTTCATCGATCAGATTATCGATGCATGCGCTAGACATGAGGTATTTTCCTTCATGGATGGATTTTCTGGATATAACCAAATCCAAATCTGGAAAGAAGATCATTAGAAGACTACATTCACAACCCCATGGGGCACAATCTCCTATTGAGTAATTCCCTTTGGTCTGAAGAAAAATGGAGCCACCTTCTAGTGCACCATCACATATTGTTTCCACAGCCTAATCCACATCATCTTGGTCTACCTGGATAACCTTACCGCTCAATCACCAAAATGAGCACAACATATAGGGCAAGTTGCGACAAGTATTTTTGCGATGTCACAAGTACAAAATTTGCTTGAACCCCCTAAAGTACATTTTTTGTGTCCCAACAATCCGTCTACTCACGTTCATCGTATCCCAAAAAGGGATAATGATTGATCCCCTCAAATTTTAGGCTATCCTTGATCTCCCTTCACCAAAAACTTGGCACCAACTACAAAGCCTCCAAGGCAAGGTTAACTTCCTTTGCCACTTTATACCAGAGTATGCAACAAAATCCCATGGATTCATTCTCTTGCTCCGCACAAAAATCCCTTTTGTTTGGGATCAGCAAGCACATGAGTCGTTTAATGCACTCAAACAAGCCCTGGATTTTACACCATTACTCTCAGCACCAGACTTCACCTGAGACTTCATTCTCTATGTGTTGGACTCGAAGAATGCCATTGCTAGAATCTTGTTCCAAGAAGATTATGCTCGCCATGAGCATGTGATCTATTACGTTATCCTGAGGCTGACAGGTCCCCCACTATGATATACACCTGAGGATAAACTCACCCTCACCGTCATCTTCTTGACTTAGAAATTGCACCACTAAATCATTGCAAACCATACCCAGGTGGTGGCTAATTCCAACCCAATGCAGTACCTCTTAAGTCGTCACCTTCTACAAGGCCGCGCAGCCAAGTGGGTGGTCATCCGCCAAGAATTTGACTTAGAATTAATTTCTCCAAAAAGCACAAAGGCACTTGTGCTAGCCGCGCTCATGATAGATATGCCCCCATTGACCACATCACCACCACCCAAGGATGACCTCCCTAAGGATTTTTTATTTGTCATATCCACTAAGGACCCATGGTATGAGAACATCCTCCTATATTTACGAACAAAGAAATTCGTAACTCACTTAAACCATGAGGACAGGTGACAGATCCAACATCAAGTCATTTGCCACCTTTTGATTGGAGATGTTCTATATCATTGAGGCATCAATACCATCCTGCGTCGATGCCTCACCCACGACAAGGCTGAGACAATCCTTAACGACTGCCATAGTGGAGCTTGCAGAGGCCACCTTTCTGGGTTGGAAACCACCCAGAAGATTCTATGGGCCAGCTACTTCTGGCCTTCTATCTTCATTGATTGCATAGAGGCAGTCAAACATTTTCGCAACTGCCAGCTCTTTTCCCCAAAGGCAAGAACCCCCCCTGCATAGTTACACCCCGTAGTCATAGTCGGCCCCTTCTAAAAATCGGCAATCGACTTCATAACAATCAACCCTGCCTCATCCAATGGTCATAAATACACCATTATGGCAGTTGATGACTTCACTAAGTGGGTCGAGGCCATGCCCACATTTGATTGCAAAAGTGAAACAGCGGCATGCTTCTTCTTTAACCACGTTATTTCATGATTTGGTGTTCCCAAACAATTGGTCTCAGACCATGGTAAACACTTTGAAGACATTGTTTGGACTGAGATTTCAACCATGTTGAAATTTGAACACCAGTACTCATCTTCCTACTACCCCCAGGAAAATGGCCAAGTTGAAGCAATCAACAAAATCATTAAAACAATGCTCCAAAGAATGATAGGAAACCATAAAACCAACTAGCATCACATGATGTTATCCACCCTATGGGCTTATCACACATCCACAAAAACTGGAACCGGTTTCACCCCTTTCTGCCTAGTACATGGTTTTGAATCAGTACTCCCTATAGAGTGCCAAATTCCATCCCTTCACCTCGTCGTATAAATCTTCCTTGATACTTTGCCTTTGGAAGAATGACTCCTCCAACTTGAGAAAACCATAGAAGACCGCTAAGCTTCCCTCCAAGCCATCGAAGCAGCAAAAACATGGTAAAAGGCCCATTATGAATCCCATGTCCATCCTTGCACCTTTAGAGAAGGTGATATGGTTCTAGTCTATGACCAACCCAATGACAAGTTGGGAAAAGGCAAGTTCAAGTCAATGTGGTACAACCCATATGTCGTCCAATGTTGCCTTGAAAAAGGGGCATATACCCTTATTAACTCAGATGGACAACTCTTGGAGAACCACCGTAATGGGCTCAACCTCAAGATATTTTACGCTTAACATCACCAATGAGTCACTTGATTTTCCTTTTTTATTTTACAACATTTTTACCACAAATTAGAAACCCCCATTCAGGGGCAGCACCATTAGATGCTAATTCAGAGTCACCCGGAGCATGTTCAAGACACCTCTCACACCTTTGGGCTCAAATTTTTGTCTCCTATATTCTAATGAGACCACTGTCTCATGTTTCATAAGTAATTTTTGGGACCACTTCCCAGAAATTACCTTGGTTTACGATCCACATCATTGTGATACAAGTTTCTTTGGACCTGTACTTCCATCACACTTTCCTACCGCCACCCATGTGGGTTCTCGGGCCACCACCCGAAAGGCACATCATTATATTTTAGAAAATATCTGTCTAATCCATCCACCGCACCTTACGTGGGTTTCCAGGCCACCGCCTAGAGGACGTATCATTTATTTTGCATGAATTTGGCACATAACTTCCTCCAAACTTGCACTCACATCACATGTAGTCAATTATTCCCACCACAACTCACACACAACTCTCCTAACCTCTGTCCAAGATCCACCTTGGTTTGCATGCCTCTATTGCACAAACTCACATGCCTCTTCCATGATCTATCCTGTGCACATATTGGTTTGTTTAAGAGCCACCTACTCCATCCATACTGTATGGATGACCTTTGGACCACTGTCCACTATCCCAACATAGGGGCACCATCAATGCCTCCTCGATCGATTAACCATATTGGAGTTTCTTTTAAGCTATTTTCTTACTCCTAAAAGAATGAAAATATTGCCAAGCGTCGCTGATTCCTTTCCCGCTCGTTCAAGTATAGGAAAGGGCATCTACATCGTCTCGTTTATCTCCTTTTTCAGACTATGTAGACCATCAAATGTAAAGGACCACCTTGGCACATTCAAGCCAAGGTTGTTCCACTCTACATCCGTTTATGCTTTCTTGGGAAGAGGGGCCAAACTCTATGAAAAAGCTCACCATGGGTTGTCGTTAAGATATTTTCCAGCCTTCTCATCAAGAAAATATCACCGAGCAAACTTGGTTTCATTCATGCTCATAAAATTATTTGAATGACCGTCTAGTCAGTACATGTTTAACCTTTTCCTACCTGATTGGACTACCAATGGTAAAGAAATCTCTTATCCCCTAAAGGATGGGTGAGCTCTCCTATGTATACTTTTATCCTTTTTTTAGGCACAGGAGACTACCAACAAAAAAGATCCCCCACTGGAGTCTTCTTCATTCTTTCAGACTCTTTAAAGTTTAAAGCACCATCGAGCATTTACTTTCTCGAACTCGCCAAAAATCCACGAGATCATACCACAACGGTGTCTCTAGACACCACCCCACAGATAACAGTTTGGCAACATTCCCACTTTGGGTCGCCTTTGTTCAGAGTAATTTGTGATGTGTCTTCCTTGGATCCCATCAATACCAAAAGTGTCTACCTCCCCCAAGTATTTCCCATCTGCAGTTACATCCCCGGTATTACAGCTATGATCCCTTTCCCATGAGTAAGTTTCATTTGCTGCCTAGTCTGTCCTGTCGTCATACACTGAAAAAAGGAATTTGGAGTCCCCCATGATTCCCTGCCCCTGTTCAACACCTCCCCGTATCCCCCCCCATTCAATGGTTATGTCCTCATATTGCCTCACATCCTTCGGTTATCTCCCTCGCGCTTCTAGTCAAGGAAACACCATTGCCTTGGCCAGTTGCAGGTCTCTCTCTGTCGATGACAACACACATATTCCATGTTAGAATTTTATCATTCAAGCTAGCATTATATTAGGATCTTTAACTGATAGAATAACAAGCACAACAATCAACCACAAGAGACAATGAACACAATGTTTTTCCTCAGGGAAACCATAAAGGAGAAAACCCCGCAACTTCCTCAGAGATAGAATCAGCACCAAAATCAAAACCCCAAAAATAGTAAGATGATCTCCCAACATCAGTAGTCTCTTTCTTTCTAGTCCCAGCAACTTCTTCTCCCTCAGCTATGCACTACAACTGAGTGTGAGTGAGTGTATGATAAAGAGAGAGGCTCACTCTCTATTTATACTAATTCCTGACTTGACAATAACTCAATAGGGCCGACTTCTCTAGGAGAGTCTAATAACCCTAGGGCCCCAAAACTCTGGGGACTTTAACCCTTGATAAATAGGAGGGTTACCCATAATGACTTGACATGACTTGTTTACATTATTGAATCTCTTGATAGGAACATCGGGTACATGACTCAAATACATTACAGACACTTCCTGGAATAAACATCGGGGTACAATACATAAGATATACAAGTGAATACATTCCAAAGTTACAAATACATCAACATTCCAGAGGATAGACCCAGAGGTATTTGTATCCTTGTTTCATTAACCTCATTGATGAGTTCCTAGGACCACTTGAGAGGAGTCCTTAGTGCCTCTTGGGATGGTTGTTTATCATGTGCTCAACTCCAGCTACATCATCACATCGTTGAGGTTCGTACAGGGTAATGGTCTATGCAGTATTTGGTTGAAGACCTGGGATGTCACCTGAATCTAGGACATTGATGAGTCTATTTAAGGGACCCCAATAGGTTCATGTCCCTTGTGATTTCTGGGTTGCATTGGAGACAGTGTTCATAAGCCCCAGTAATGCTTCTATATATATTTATGATTGATGCAACATATTTGTACCACAGAGACTCTGACTCTTCGTTAGTAGGTCCCTACAGCTATGTACCATTCCAAATCCATCAGGCCATCAGTCATGAAGATATAGCAATCCATGAGAACGCCATGGGTCCAATGTTGCAGTTCTTCATATCAGTATTGTATTCATCCTCATATTGAGCAAACCACTATGTATCACTAGTTGTACATGATCGGCTCTTGCATTGTAGATATTAGATCACATTATTCATTTAACATTGTTATGAGCATGGGGATTCCCACCTCATCCATATGCATGTCACTCATTATTTGTATCTCACCCATTAATGGGAACCATATTAATACAAAAACCAAAAGCCACCATGCCCCAGCCCCGGAAGCACCACCTCTCCCCAGGAAATCCTATTATGTTCATCGGCCATACAATGAGCTCCTGCCCTCACACATCAAGGGGCAATCTGTTAACCCAAAAAATCCCCCAATGATCTCTACATGACCTACACCACCTAAGGACATTCATGCATGACCCTCATTTGACCCCCACACCCTCAAAAAGGCTCAAAAATATGAAAAAGGGCTTAAAAACCCCTAAAAAGAGCCAAAATAGCTCTCATAGGGGCTAAAACATCCAAAAAGGGGCTAAAACCCCTCAAAGGAGCTTAAAACCCCCAAAGGAGCTAATAATTGGGTGAAAGGGGCTTAAATCCCTAACCAGGGGCTTAAAACCCTAAATCTCTAGGAAAAATCTATAAATATAAGGGTGGGGGTCACTCTCAAAACACTCCTCCTCTCCCTGTCGTTATGCTTCCCATGTGAGTGCCTTGAGACCCTTTTCCTCTCAATTCATTCACCCTCCCTCTCATCCATTCCTCCATTGAGCCAAATCTCCCATTCCATTTGAGAGGTGCTCCCAAAGCTAGGGCATGGTGGCCCATTTCCACCCAGAGAAGGTATAATATTTGTTTTCTGTCATTTTTCTTATAGCTTTTCTAACATTTTTTTGCTTGGAGGTTTGTTACTCATGATTTGTTGCAGGCTTCCTTCAATTTCTTGTAGCTCTTTTGTTTGCTAACAGTTTTATGCAGGGTTTTGGAGCTTGGCCCTAATGTGGTTTTCTTTCTTTTTCATTTCATCATCACAGGAACCCTACCCTTCCGTCCTATAGATGGAAGGGAGCTGTTCCTGCCTATAGAAAGGGTGAAATCCCTACTACACCAACACCCCCTATAATTCTAACTTTATGATAGTATGTCAAAAAAATGGATGCATATGGATGCATATAGGGCCCAACAACAAGGCTATGGTCACCCTTTAACAATTATTATGTCCAGAAAAGTGAGGAAAGAAGCATAACCACATGGAGAAAATCCTCCTTCAAGATAGGAAAAAGGCACAAAATTTTGAAATAATATTTCTTCAACATATCTTTATCTTCACTTGAATGAGCTAAATGAATTACTTCTGGATGGAAGACTTGTTGAAGAAATCATGAAATTCCATGATCATGCGCTAGAGTGTAGAACCTGCAAAATAGAAGAGGAGAGTCTCTGTGTATCTCATGAAATGATGAAGTAGGAGAATTATCTGAATTCTTCTTGTTGTTGTCAAACTCTGATGTGCAAACACAATCTGAAATGGAAAATATATATGTGCATACTCCTTCCCAAAGAGTACAATAATTAATGCAATTTATTTCACACTCGGTTCCCTGAATAGCTGCAAAATTGTGATGTGAATCACATGTCAATATTCCAATATGATGTAGCACCTTTCTAGATCTGATATGAGGCTGATAAAACTCTGATATATCAGAAATACTAGAATATGGAACAGCAAGGATAAAGGCTTCAATGGCTCCATGAGGATATAGGGCTAGACTAGGAAAACTATGAGCAACTGGGGAAAACTGATAGGTGCAAAAATATGAATGATGGATGGCATAAGATCTGAACCATAAGTGTTTAGAATAGATCCAAACATGTTTAATATCAGTCCAAATATGACTAAGTTCATGGATAACCAGCCACAGAAATATAGGAAAGACTTCAAACCATGTAAGATAAATATCACTGCATAAGAGACCAATGAGGAATCAACTAATGAACTTGGGATTTGTATAGTCTTAGGATTATTCAGAGGTATGGTAGATGGTATGGATGGTGGTATGATATGTGTATCAACCTACAAATATTATTCTAAATCAGAATTCAAAGGATCACATATAATCATATCAGTAGACTCATGGGAATACACTGGTAATGAATCCTCTATATGAAAGGAGGAAAGAAGGAGATGTTCAAAATATTCAAGAAGGATCTGAGTATTGATGCCAAGAAAAAAGGAGGATATTCTTAAGCACATGATATCAAGTAAGGTAAGTGGTATGACACAAATAAGGCTTGATTTTTCCAAGCAAACATCTTAGAAATCACTGGGTTGCGCACCATCAATGAGAGTGGTATGCACAAAGTGTGAAGAGTCAAGCACATAAATATCAGAATCTAAGATAGCAGATATACAGAATAATTAATGGGTGATAGGATCATCATAAATATCAATATCATCTCCATAGGTTACTTCTTTTTCATCAATAGTATCGCAAGAAGAAAAATCACCTTCAAGAGACACAAAAAAAGATGGCTCTTCAATATTTGCTTTTTCATTGAAGGAGGAAGCATTCAAATCAAGGAGAGTAGAAAAAACATGAACTATATGGGAAAATTATTCATCATTATCAACTTCATCAGAGAATGTATAGGCCAAGAAATATTGAGACAGAGAACAAGAGGAGATGTTGGGTTCACTCCATGCTCCATCTTCTATTTTATGCAAACCAAAAGATTTGTCCAAATTCTTCCAAAGCTCAAATGGATACTTAGCAGAATCTATGAGATGATATATATTTGGATACATTCCCAAACACATAATTCCATAATATCTATCACAATTATTTATCCAATCAATATTCTCTTCATAAGACTGAGGCTCGCTCAATGCACCAATGGAGACATGAAAGAGACACTTCCTCTTCAAGTATGTGCTCATCTTGAGATTCCAATCAGCAGATTTGAAAGGAGATAATAGCGGAAATTTTGAATCCATATATAAGTTTCTGATATGCTCTAGGAGATACTCTCTACAACCTACAAAACAAAATTAGGATAAAATTGTGTAAGCTATACAAGCTCTTCTCCAGAGAGGGATAGGAGACTGGATGCACTCCTCAACTCTGTAAAACTTGATCAACCTTGCTTCTCTGATACCATGTAGAAAATATAGATAAATTCTATAAGAAATGATGCTAATAAGAAGCACAAGAAATAGATATTGCTATTAAGAACTCTCACAAGCATATACAGGAAAACTAGAGAGAAGAGAAGAGACTGAATCACATGAATGAAGAGATGAATATTGGTGTGTATCCTTCCATTGAATAATGATGAATAATAGTGTACTTAAATATTAAATCCCTGATAGGAAAATCGATTTGTATGGAGACAACTCATAAATATCAAAAAGGATGGCTTACCAAAGTATAGCAAACCCCCATAGGTGGCTAAAGCACTTCCCAAATCTATCAAGGACCTCACGAATTGGAAAAATCATGAGTGAGTTGTCAAGGGAGATGGAAAAAAAATGCTAATCCTAGAAAATGGAGAAAAAGTCATGAAATATGGGTTGTCAACAAAAGGACCCAGTTTCCTAGTTTGACCAGCTTTACCTTATCCACAGAAAAGATGGAAAAGATGAATAAAGCAGAATCTACTTGTTGTTGCCGCAATAATTACCACAAAAAAAAAAATGACATTTTTTAGGAACCCTTTGAAGATCTAATCTTTTCTCCTTAGACTACTTTGAATTTGATTTTCATCCTTTAGGGTTTCTGCCCATCATAAAGAGTTCCAAAGATTCATTTTTCACTAAGGCAGAAAGTGATTTTTTGAGTCGTAGCAGCGAATGGTTTCCCAGCTTGGAGCCGCTACGGCGAACTCTTCTTCATTTCTGAGCTGCCACGACGGGAATATTTGTGAGTCATGCCCGATATGGTGGCGGACTTTGTGTTTCGTCTTTTGGATTGGTCTCTGGGAGCCGCTACGGTGGACGCTTCCCCATGTTTGAGCCGCTACGGCGGGCACTTCTGCAAGTTTGTTGCGGATTTTTTTCTATTCTTCATAAGACCCATTGTTGCGAAAGTTGTTCCTGATGCGCTGCTGCTACAGTGGAGGAATTTTCTTGTTAATGACCAATTCTGGTAGGACCCATCATTGCAGAGGTTTTTTTAACATCGGATCTGCTACAACGGCTGAAATCCTGTTCTCCTCATCGATATGATTTTAACGGCCAAGCCGTAAGGGAAGGTAGTTGGAAAAGTATGGAGCTGTGAGCTGACAGTTGTGGGTGGATTAGTATGATAAAGCCACTGCATCGGGGCTGTTCCCATGATGACTTATGATTTCAGCCTGAGGTGTTTGGAACCGATGGTGTTTTGGTCTCACATGTGCAAGCTGTAATGACATTTTAAACCTTCAGAAATATTGTTTATTTACCAAGTGTGAAGTTTTTTTTACCATTTTATTTTACAAAGAGAGAGTTAGGAGTTGGAGAGCATTTTTGCCGTTTGATCTTATCATACGGATCCCTTGGTGGAGCTCACATGACGCGTGCTTGCCAGTGTTTTTCAGTCACATGTTGAACCTATGACCTGATAGGTAGGTTTCCAATTCTCTCTTTCAAGTGGTTGATTTGTTAAGGTTGCAAAGCTATCCATCGTCGATGCAAGGGTGGGTTAGGTTATGCCATTGCCCGGTTTATAAGGGAGTTTTTAAGCCCTTATTTTTATTTAGGTTTGGTCATTTTAGTTTAGTTTTTCCCTAGTAGCAACCCGCCTACAAATCCAGTCCACTTTTCCAGAGGATTTTCACCCTCAGTCGGCTAGGTTGACGATGAAATTTCAGAGAGTCGAGCATTGCGTCAGTATGAAGCCAATCGGTATCCCACTCATGGGAGTTTGTGTGGGATGCATTCTCCTTATTTAATGTAGAGCCTGTAGATTGATAGTTTATGTGTATCGGTCATGGGATATTAGGCCTGGGTTTTTACCCTAGGGAACCACCACCATGGGCTTGAATTTCTATTGCACCTATGGGAGAGAATTTATGGGGACAAGTTGGGGTTTCACTGCTAAAAACACAGAAGCTTAGGGTTGCTCATATCTAACATTTGTTTATCTAGCTGTAACCTTGACCGCGTCCAATGTTGCCAGTTCTAATGGATGAAACTGATAGAGTAAGACAAATTTAGGGTTTTGATTCTATGGGATATGTATACATATGCATTTTTTTGTGTGCTTACTTTTATAATCATCGGTTTAAAATGTGAACGCTAAGATAGCTCTGTTTTTTGTAGGTACAACTTACCATAGACATCATGATGAAGAAGGGGAGGAAGAAGCCTAAGATTGTCGAGTGTGATTCTGACACAGAATTTGTAGAGGTCTCGCCAGCAGTGAGAACTGAAATAGTGTATGAAGACACTAAGGAAATCACAGGAGCATAGCTTGAGCTCAAATGGGGCTAGATCTACACCATGCTGGTTGAAAGAAAGGTGCCAGAAGCTGGTTTGGAAGATCTAGATTTGTATGGGAACATATTGAGGTCCAGAATAACTAAAATAGCCACTAGGATGAAGATGTTTCCCTGTGCGGAGGTCATTAGATGGATGTTTCCCAAAATAGACACAGTAGGAATGGTGATAAATGATGAGGAGTGCAATCCCGTTGCATCTTTCACACCTACATTCATTTCAGTAGCCTACAGTCTACTGGAAAAGGAAATAAGTGTAACAACAAAGTGGGTTAGAATTCTTGAGTTTGATTATATAGCCACAACAAAGATGATGGTGGCTGAGGGAAAGACCTTCAGACACAAACAGTCGAGAGAATATGAGACTCCCCATCTTCAAACCCCTTTCAGGATAATAGTGTTGATGATGAGCAAGTTGTATGGTAGGGTTGATGGGAGGATGTATAATTTTGGTTGGATTCCCCTCATGTACTATGTAGCCATGGAAGGAACAAATTTTAATTGGGCAGATATAGCTACCAGTAACTTGTCCAAATGTGTTAAGGCAGCTTAGGAAGGTTTGAAACAGACCAAATCAGAATTTTTTATGTCTTCTTTTTTTATAGATTGCATACTCTACCGGCACAAGTTTGAGAGGCTTGTAGCTGTGTGTGGAAAATGGGGAAGGCTCCTATATACACAACATATCAAATTCTGGGAGCCCATAAATATCACAACCATTACCAGTTGATATGTGAGGAATTCATAGGGACCCTGTATAAGTTGATCTTTCTAGAGGAGTGTCCATGTTTGTTAGAGGGATCTGTAGAATCCATCAAGGAATATGGAGATTATTTTTTCTCCAAAGAAGGCATGTATCTAAGGATGCATGGAGGCACCAAAGCACCCTCACTGCTGCCCAAATATGCAACTGATTACATAGTACAAAAGGAAGCAGTTAGACAAGTATTTTTGGATGGTTTTGGAAATTATTTGTTCGATATAAAGAAATTTTTGTTCCCTTCAGTGCCTTTCTATGTAGGGAGCTACAAGTTCAACAAGGTCAAGAGTGCTCTAGAGTTCATTAAAGAACTAGATATTTTCCATTTTGGAGAGAAAATATTTCATCGAAATGATTCACAAGGAAAGGTGGCAGCTTACAACATGGGTCACAAGGTGAATTTTGAATATGCAGACTATGTAGATAAAGAGGAGCAAGTGTTCAAGAATGTCTACAGCATGGCAGCTTTGAGCAAGTGTTTGAAGAGAAATACATATGGGGTTAAGGGAAGTAGCAGCAGTAATCCAAAACCAAATGAAGGAGAAGAAAAAGATGCAAAGAAGGCCTAAGAAGAAACTGCTCATGGACTTGTAGCGGGAGCAAAGAAATTGTTGACAGAGGAAGCACAGAGGGATAAAGCAGAAGCTGCCAAGCAAAAGAATGTAGGAGATGTTTTGGAGAAAATTGAAGAGTTAGAAAAAGAAATTACTCAAGAAGATACAAACCCTAATAAAGGAATACAAGACATAGAAGGGCCTCCGAAGGAGAAAAACCAATAAAATGAAGAGATTTTAGGTGGTAGATACCAGGAGAAAAGACCTATTTGGGATAATATAGAGACCCTCCATCCACATCCAGCAGCATCCTCACCAGGGGTCATGTCCCCATAGTTGAAATGGGGTTAATACCATTTACCCCATCTAAACAATACGATGTGGAATTCTTGGAGGATATTAATTTTGATCCTAAAATGAAATCCATTATGTGGAGGACAGAGAAAACCTTGAGGGTAGGGACTCAACCACCAGTGACCACAGTGACAAAGAGGACGGTCATGAGTAATGTAGAAGATCACCCAAAGAAATTGGCTTCTATGGGCATTGAAAATGCCTATGCCAATGCTCATAATATCGACAAGCTTACAGAACTCATTGAGCAGTATAAGGGGAAGATGGACGAAATGAAGGAAGTTCTGAGGAAGGAAGAAAGGGTAGGCCAATAATCACAAAGAAAATATGAAGCTACCCTATAATATTTTGAGAGGCTTCAACAGGGATACCAAATTTTAGAAGAAGGGCGGGACAGTTTGAAGTTATCCAATGAATATTTAAGTAAAGAGAAAGGATATTTGGAAAATAAGGTTGCAGAATTGGAATTGCAGAAGGCTATTGCTGAGCAAAAGGCAGAACAGTATGAAACCTAGGTGGCAGCATTGGAGGCACAAAAGAGTTCATTGGAGGTGTTGTTAAAGGTGGAAAATTAGCAAAGAACAGATATAGTGCCTTTGAAAAAGCATTCCCTCATGCTCAAAAATAAAATATATCAGATGCAGGTCCAGATAGCAGATGAGGTGTTAAAGTTTCGGCAAGTGGAAGCTAGGTTGGAAGAAATTTCAGGCATAGCTAGTCGATTTAAAAACAAGACCCAAGATGTCATGGAAATCCTTCAAGGGCATTTTAATTGGTTGGAAACAACCAAGGAACCTCCAGTAAATGCATCGATCAAAGACTCCAAGAGAGTGAAGCTGGAATATGAGCTAATAGGTTTTGGGAATAAAGATGCCGAGGAACTGATAAAGGCAACCCAGAGAACTAAAGGTGTTTGCACAGAGTTTTTTCTAAAGGTTCTTACAACTCACAATTGTTACCAAACATCTTCAAAGAAGAGGTTAGATGAATTACCAGAGCATGAAGAGCACTTGAAAAAATTGCATGCTAGATCAAAGGAGGATGAGCTGGGCATTTAGCTGATCAAAAATATAAATGAAAGAGTGCTCAAGAATGTAATTTTCTAGGCAGTAGTAAGCAACCATCTATTAGAAGATCAAATTCGATTGCTTCTAGCCAGGATGGCTAATATAAAAGCTCAAGTTTCCAGGAATGAGGTCATTGTTAGATTTCTATAGCCATCAGAGTTTGAGACAATAGTGACAAATGCCAATACATGGAAGCAGTTTATTAATGAGGTGGTCAGGCCCACTTAGAATGTTTGCTTTATTGACACATATTTTGTAATATTTATATTTTGCCTAAATTAGCAAGCTCACTAGGAGACAAAATCATTTTTTGTAATCGATTTCTAAAGGAAGCCCAAAGGGTAGGAAGACCAAAAGACATTTCGAATTGTATAAGTATAGATAGATTCGAGGAAGAAAAGGACTTTTCCATGATATATTTTGTGAAGTTTATTGCAAGAATAACTATTTCCTTTTATAATAAATAAATCTATATTTTCTATTGGAGAAGGAGCTGTAAAGTTTCAAAAGCATGTTGTATATCGGTTGAAAGTCAAATTATTTCTATTTCAGCTTATTCTACAAACTGTGAGATCGTTCTGACTTATGAATTACTTCTATGTTATGAATGATTTTCTGTTATTTTTATGAAACTTATGCAATCGATTCAGTAATGAATGTTTTAACCAACAATGAGCTATCTCTGTGTTTATCTTTCTACATGTTTTAATGTATTTTGAATTATGAACAGCTATATGTAATCTTCTTTGTGCATGTTTTACAGTACATTACTCACCACTAAATACAATCCTACTCCCTAGGGATAGGTTATATAGAATTAGTTAGCTTAGCATAGTTGTTAGTTGTTTGTGATTTAGAAGCAAAAAGGGGTAATAAGACGAGAGGTAAGAACCTTTGCATCACATTGTGAAATCTTTGTTATCTCTATCGATTGCACTTAGATTAGGCACTTGCATATCATATATAAAATAAAACTAAAAATACACTTAAATGGTGGACCAAGCCGCAACCGGTAAAACAAACTTAAACCCTTACTTGACCTACGGTAGATGGACCGTAAACTGGACGGATTCCCCATATCAAACAATAATGAGCTGATTGGGAATGTTTATTGGTGAGAATACCTACTATTGTTACCTAGGATTTTCCAGGCCTCAACACTATTGTAATGTGTTGTATACTAATTTTGGATGGTCAAAAGGTGGTCAATATCAACCCAGAATCAGAAATAAAGTGTTCTTGGGATATAGATGGCATGTATTGACTTTAAGGTGCAAGTGGATTCCAACTAATTAATATAGTGCATGAATAATTAATCAAATAATGATTAATTATTTTATCCTAAGTTATGAGTGGGTTTAATATATTCCAACATACATTTCAGGTTCTTTGGCTCAAAGGCTTGGGATAGGATTCCTCCATAGAATAGAAAGGCCTTGCAACCTCAAAGCAAGGAGTCCATCATTGTTTGATATGATAAAAATGAAAATGGATGCGATCTATTTTATCCCTCATCTCATAATACATTTTATCCCTCATCTCAGAAGAAATTTGAATTGGAGCTCATGCAAGAGGCCGAACTAGCTCATGGGAATGCTCTCGTCCTCCACTCCATGATGATGTAAGTGATGAAAATATTTTTTTATTTTTATTATTCTGATATTGCTTAAAATGATGATGACATGAATTCAGATCATGAATCATCCATTTGTCCCAAATTTTCTAAGAAAAGTCTTGAAGGAGCAGGAAATCTAGTTGGTAATCCACTAGATCCTAGAAACACTAGATCTCAATTTCACACTACTTTCTCTGCATGTGAAGTGAATATTGCTGAGAAATGATTCATGATGGTTGGATATGATCCTCAAATATATCAATAATCATCACTTGACCCAATATTGCAAACATCCATGCAAGAAGATTCCAACTCATTACATGAAAATGAGACTTGGGAATTGGTTCTCTTGCCCTCACAAAGGAAACTAGTGCAATGAAAGTGGGTCTATAGGACCAAAGTGGTTGTTTATGGTTCAGATATAAATTATAAGTCTAGGTTTTTTTTCCAAATTCTTCTCTCAAGTCGAAGGAGTGGACTATATAGATACATTTGCATTGGTTGCAAAGATGGACTCTATCGGGCAAGTTTTACCCATTGCTGCATCTAAGCGCTGGGAGGTTCACCACATGGATGTGAAGAGTGTATTTATTCATGGTGAACTTCAAGGGGAAATATATATGTAGAAACCTGAATTTTTCATTGAGTATCCTTCACTTGTATGCAGGTTAAAGAAGTCTCTTTGTGGCCTCAAGCAAGCCCCCAGGGCTTGGTATGCCAAGATGGACAATTTTATGCTCTCACTTGGCTTTGAAATATGTAAATATAAACCTAATGTGTATTTGCAGCATGTTGGTGAATTATTTCAGGTCATAGTGATGTATTTTGATGATATTTATATTACAGGTAGTTTCACTAAATAAATTGGATCGATTAAGTATTCTTTGCACAGTGAATTCTGCATGACTGATTTTGGATCGTTGAAGCAATTTCTAGGTTTAGAAATTGAGAAATATGAATCAGGGATAAAGATAAAACAAAAAAGGTATGCTACATAACTATTATCAAATTTTAAAATAGATGAATGTAATGCATCCAAGTTTCCATTCCTTTCATGTAACTAGGTGAATTTGGTGAGTCTCCATTGGTGGATAGCTCGTTGTACAAACAACAAGTTGGGAGTCTACTGTATCTTACACACTCTTGACCAGATTTGGAATATGATGTAGGTGTTGTATAAATATATATGCATCAGCCTCATGATATCCATTGGAAGGAATCCAATAGGATCCTGCACTATGTCCAAGGAACCAGACACTTCGGGGTACACTATGTTGTTGGTTCTCCACTAGAACTAGTTGGATTTTTTTTATTCTCATTGGGTTGGAGATCCCAATGACAAGAAGTCCACTTCAGGTTATGTCTTCATGTTTTCACATGGTCCCATATTCTGGTCAAGCAATAAATATCACACCATCTCCCTATATTCAGTTGAGATCAAGTATAGAGGAGCAGTGAACGTAGCTACACAATGTGTGTAGTTTCAAGGTATTCTTTAGGAACTTGTAGTTGCACTTGATTCACCCATAGTCATTTGGTGTGATAATAAAAGTGCAATCAATATTTCCACTGATACAATGTAGAGATAGAGGACCATAAACATTGAGATACACATGCACTACATCTGGAGCTTAGTGCATGATTAGGTGATAACCTTGCAGTATTGCCCATTTGCAGAGAAAACTACTGACATTTTCACCAAGAGCTTCACAAAGACATTCACCTATCTAAGATCCCTTCTTGGAGTGGGTGATACATGGTGATGGATACCATTCACTTTCATATTTTTGGCTCCATGCCCATTTTTTAGGGGAGGTTTTCTTCCCATGTGGTTTTCCTCCTTACCTTGTTTTTATGGACAAATAAAATTTTATGTTGTATGAGGTTACTTGAGCCTTAGTTTCAAAGGAATCCATGATATTTTTGGATCATCTATACTAATTTAGGCTTAAGGGGGGTTCTTAGAGCAATAATCCACCTTAGTACCATGATATTATACCTTAGGCACATTCAGAGATGATTTTAAGAAACCCCCATAGATTTATATGTATAAAAAATGGGTGAATCTCTCTGATATATAGGAAAATTTGAAGGATATTTTATCAATAATATAACATGTCTATATAAAGAAATGGCGAATCTTTCTTTTTATTATATAATGTTGTAAAATCCTGGAAAATATTTCATTTTATTATATAATGTTGTAAACTATTGGTGATTCTTTCACTAATTTATAAGATATTGTAAAATCTTTGTGATTCTTTCACTAATTTATAAGATATTGTAAAATCTTGGCGAATATTTCACTTCATTATAAAAAAATTGTAAAACCTAGTGAATCTTTCAATGATTTATAGATATTGTAAAAATAGAGGAACAACAACATTAGTCAAATAACATGAATCACATCATCAACAAATGAACATGTAGACTCAAGGGTCACAACCGAAAGGTGTCAGTGAAACACAATTGCACTAACTAGATTCAGAGAAAGTGGGGTCTCCACTTGTTATCTCGTCCCTTAATGGTCTAGCAGACATGTGGGGACCTAAGTCTAGGCAAAACGATAAACTAATAGAATCATACATTATACTCGATATTGGCCTCTTAGATTTAACCATTTTTTGCATCTTAAACTTGCTTCTCTTTTGTTTTGTTCTCTCCTTCAAACTATAATCAGTCTTCCAACTAAGAAAGCTAGGTTGAACAATATTGTAAATTCTCTTCAAGAACATAACATAAAATCTAACCCATCTGAGTCATCACGTAATAAGTATAGCCTCTTCACGAGAGAATATTGGCTTATAGAAATTTACAGTTTCATATTTAACCATTTTTTGCATCTTAAACAAACTAAAATTTTATACTTTAATGCCTAAAACTAAACTAAAACATAACTACATCTAGAACAGTACTGATGTAATAACTTCAAAACATAATTTCATCTCTTTCAACTTTAACACTCCAGTTGTCACTGTATTAAAATTGGTCCTTGAGATGATTTACCAATTACCATGTATAAAACATAAACAATAACAATATTATAACTAATGAAAATAAAGATAGAAATGTACAAAAAATAAAGAAGTAATAGCAATACTAGTAAATTTAATAACCAGTTAACAAAGAACAATAATAAATATAGTCTAGAACTGTTTGGATCAGCATTATACTCGGGTACTTTTAGGTTCATATCTTGTCACTGAAAATACAAGTCACCAAAGGAACAGATGATACTCCTTGACAGAGAGTAGTTTAGAGTGTTGTGGGTTGAGGTTAGATACATACAGTAGTAAGCAAGATATCTTAGTCACCATGTGTGAAGACCCTAGTAGGATAGTAGTAGTGATATTTATACCAAAACATAGCTAATCAACCTTAAAATATCACAACTCCCTATAGCATAATTAACACCAAACAAGTCATTTCCATAAAGGTAAGGTCAAAATAGCCACAACCTAACTAGGAGAGGTTACTGCAGTCCACCTTAAGGATGAGGGAGGTCATCAGAGTCCATGTCCCAGCTAGGAGATATCATACATAGCCGCAATCCATTAGGATAGGCCTTACGCAGTCACAAATAAGGTTTAGCATTCCCAAAGGGATGACGCCAAAGCTAACAGTCCAAGAGTATCCCACATAAATGAACACGACCTATATTTTCAATAGAAAAATGGTCTTGGAGCAACCTAATACAATCACGGGTCAGCTTCATAAATTCATGGCCTAGCATGGCAGCAGGAGAGACATGACACATTCCACGGGTCATATGCATAAGTTCACGACTCAGCAAGAGAGAAACCACACAATCCATAGGTCATATGCATAAGGTCACATATCAGCACAACTCATGATTCAGTAAAGAATGGAGAACAAAGAAACCCTTAAACTCATATCTGGTAACCCAGGTATGAAGCAGTGAAACCCTAGCAGCATACTCCTTGACGCCAAGCAGAAACATCATAGATGAGATGTATCTTCTTGGATGGACCCATTATGAAGGATATGACTTGTTTTTATAACTTGAAATAACTTCTGAGGGGTCTTTCTTCAAACCCAACTTTTAGGATGGTTACCAATAAAATAAAAATAGGTTGATTTAGTATAGAGTACCAAAGGTCAAAATGGTCACATAAATAACAACAATAAAAAAATAAGGTTAGGTCATCATATCAAAGAGGTCATGGTACCACAAATAATAAGGCTGCTAGTACCAAAAGTACCATAAGTAAACTAAGGGTCACAACAAGGTGGTAGGAAACCCCCATACCCACAAGACCAAGGTGTACCATAAAGGTGGGGAGACAACCCCTTTTACCTACAGGACCAATAGGACCAAGTACTTTAATCTTTTCTCTCTAAAGGTATATAGTCATGTGTGTTCCATATATATTTATCATTTCTGTATAAGGAGAATATCCAAAATGGATAATGTACCACCAGAAAAAGGCTACTGTAAATACTATATAAATATATAGAAAGAAAAGGGAACAAGCAAAGAGGAGATGAATGGTAACATAAATCCATGCAAGTGAAAACACTCTACCCCCACTATCTATCGTAAACACCCATGAGCAAAACAATATGCTTTTGGAGGAATTCATAATGAAGTAGGAATCTATAATGATATCTCAACATCTTGATAACACGAAAATATAATGCAGAACAATGAAATTCAAATAAAACCATCTGAATAATTCCTTCGATTAATTGCAAAAAAAATAATAATTAAAAGATAAATAGTCTAACAAAAGAATATGCCATTTTCAATCACATGTTAAGATATAATTGCAATCAAATTCAACATTAAACATATTGATATTAAATGATATATTGTTTATGTTCTCAAATAACACGAAAACATAAATGAACCTTAAACCCTTTCCTTTTCTCCTTAGAAAGTTATAGTCATCACTTCTCACATCGCAAATGTTTCAAAATTGGGGGGGGGGGGGAAGGTTGTTATCATCCATGGACAATGCTACTAAGGACAAGCATTTAATTAATAAATGAGTTTATGGTACAAAAATTTCATAAGTACATTTATTGGTTTCCTATACTAGCCATTATCTCAAATATCCATAAGAAGAAGCTATGACTAAAGACACGTCATTAAATATTTACTCAATGAATGAGAAACTATGGTACAAAATTTCATAATTACATTGATTGGCTACATATGCCTGCCATTTTCTCACATATGCATCACAAGAAGCTATGATTTAAGACAAACTATTCTTCTTGATCTATTATTTTTCTGCAAAAAATAGTGATCATATGAGAAACTATACAAAAGGAAACCCTCAAGCAATCTAGTATACCTATGATTGACAAAATGTCGTGGAAACGTGAACTTATACAGTTTTAGTTGCATGAAAGCATTTCAACTCAAACAAATTCTCATCATTAGAAATGTGAAGTGAAAGTCAAAGATTGGTCAACAAGGTTTCTTGCTCCCAAGTTATGTGTACAGATGCGTACAAAGGTCTCATTGAATATATCTCACTCAATCATGAAAGAAACCTCCAAGATAAAAGCACCCAAGGCTGATACAGAATGTTTCCAAATCAAGCAAACAACATTCTTAAATATAGTGCATTCCATTGAGCAGAGTGACACACAAGAAGTGCCCCAACAACTGGCATAAATCTCCTAAGCACTATAGCTTAGATGATCATTGATGATTCCCTAGTGATGATGCTTCATGGAGTATGTGGATTGTTTGACCTTGAAATAGGGCCTTGTTTGGATGCCATTTATTTATACAGATATTCCAGGCACAAAGAATGTTCACATATACAGTTGTGAATCACTTCATATTGGACTTTTGAAAAAGCTGCAATAAACCAAAGTCTACTATGGAGACTAGGGTTTCAAATATGCTAGTGTGTTAGGTGCATGATATAAAATCACAACCACTAGAAATGTCATCCACCACAGTCAAACAAATATGCCCATACAGATATTCCAGGCACAAAGAATGTTCACATATATATTTGTGAATCACTTCATATTGGACTTTTGAAAAAGCTGCAATAAACCAAAGTCTACTATGGAGACTAGGGTTTCAAATATGCAAGTGTGTTAGGTGCATGATCGAAAATCACAACCACTGGAAATGTCATCCACCACAGTCAAAAAAATATGTCCATACAATCTTTGTGATTGGGGTACAATATGTGTGGAAGTGCAAAGATTCCATAGAATGTTTCTATGTTCACTCCAAGGGATGCCATAAACTACTGCTGATAAAAATTGTTGCCAATAATCCAAATTTTGTTGGTATGATTATCCCATGAATGTATTCAAACTGTTGTTCCTACTGATGGGTATGATGTTGGTTTTAATTTTCTTAGGAATTTCACCTTCAGGAAATCCTCAATAAACCCTAAATTGCACCTTATCTATTTGAGTTTTAATGTTAAACCTAAATTCTTTTCCGCTTTAGTTTTTCTATTTTGATTATCATGGGTTTAGACTTGGAAAGCTAACAATGATATATTTTTGCAATTATATGTTTTTGGCTTGAGGATTTTTCCACTTCTTCTATTTCTTTGCATTCTTGTATTGGTCATACTAGACTTAGTATTTTAGCCAAATCTGGGCCTGTTGTGGGCTGTTATCTTGAAACAACAACAGTAAGACCTCATTTTTCATCTGATTTAGGTATATTTTTTGTGCAACCATGCATCCAATACACTAAGAAAGGGAATTTTGAGCAGTCCAATTCCTTGTAGCAACACTTCTAACCAATTTGTGCATGATTAAACACGGTTTTAACCCTTAAACAGTAATAGAACTGATTAAATATTAGTTCTTAGTGGTTTTAAGGTCATAACAACAACAAACAACATTATGGGCATGCCTAGGGTTTATAAATCAATTTCAAACCTTTTTTTGACTTCCTAACAATAGTGGGAAGCATAATCAACAAAGATGATTTTCATAAAGCATCTTTGAAAATATGCTTTTCAAAATTCCCCATGCCCAGATTTACAAAAGTGCACGCCCTAGACAAACTATGAGGAATATCTCAAATCTCAAAAAAAAAAAATTGTATACCTCGATAAGACCTTTCCAACGGTACCAAGAGATCCCCAATCCAACTTTGAGATCAAAAGTTATGTCAAAAATACCATAATATTATTTTTTTCTCTCTCATTTTGGCCTATCTCTCTCTGTCTTTTTCTTATTTGGGAGAAATTGTAGAAGAGGGTAGAATGTTATGGTTGCATGAAAACATTGAAGAAATATGTGATAGAGAAGCAAGAATATATGTTTTAACAAAAATAATGTCACTAAAAAATTAATATAATATTTAAAAAAAACTAAACCACCAAAGAGCAAGCTAATTTAGCTTTGGAATCTGTTGCCCTAGCAATCATGATTCAAGCAAATTGTTCCATGCTAAAACAAGACCTCAAATAAGAAAATTTTGAAAATATACAAACTCACTATTTGTGAAACTTCCCCCACACATTATGGGGGGGAACTTAAAAGAACATAATCACGACCTCTCATATGTGTGTCATGGTGCTCAGACTCCACAATAGAGTCTTCACAAATGAGATCCACTACTAAATCTGAATTGTCAATATTGGGAGGCCTCTTTAGTAAAACAAGCATAGTAGAAAAATGATCATATGGATCCCTTAATAAAAGTTCTTGGAAGATAAAGGAGGTGGCATATAGGACCACCCTTGCAGTTGTGATTACTGCTACAATAGGGCATGGTTTTCTGAATAGATTTGTGAAACTTAGATGGTTTCCTTTATTGAATGAGTGGTTGCAAGAAGCCCATAAAGGAAAACTTGAACATAGTGGAATTTCAAATGAATTCAGTAGAGCCATAGTGTTGGAGACATTTACCACCATACACACTCATTTTGGTTAATTTAGCCTAGTTAAACCACTATCTTAAGTTTTATTGAATTAATTGACATTAGAGGAGCATTGTATGGCATGCACCATGAGCACACCCATGCCTACCTTCAGTCAAGGAGGCCAACTAAGCCTTCTCCTTCATTCGAGGAGGCTAACTATAGCACTCCAGGGATGATATGAGTGTCATAAATGAACTTAATTGTTAACTGATGGTTACAATTAGTTAAATAGAGCAGTGAATCCACATCCTTTCATTAAATTGATTATTTAATGATTATTTAATGAACTGGAGTCAACAAGGGAGCCTCCAACCACTTCTGATGGTCAGTTACACTTCAATTAACCTCATAGGGGTTCATTGGAGTCATTGATGTGCTACCACTTGTTGGTTGGCTTGCAGTGACATGTGTCTAAGCTACTTTCAGTTAGACTTAGTCATTTATTGCACTCTGACTTTAGTTATGACTCAGTTGAGTCAATTAGGTTTTTGATCAGTGGTTAACTTGAGTGTTTACTGTGGATTACATTCAGTTAAGCTAGACTCACTCATTCAATTCGAATGACCTCCTTGGGAATTCAAATTGTATTGGAATTCATGCATCTGGAATGATGATTTTATTGTATCATCATTCTTTTGTTTGATTATACAGAGCTACTACTTCCATAGCAGCACCATTTTGCCAATTTTATGCATATTTGTCTGAATTCTTTATGAGACTGTGTTTTCAGTTCCTAGACCACTGTGACAAATTAATATGGTATCAGAGATCACAGTGGGATGAAGCTTAGATATCTCAAAAACAAGGTTTTTGACAGATCTTGCATGAAAAATTGAGCAAAAGCTCAAAATTCCAGAACTGCACCAGAAGCCAAGGCTTACCACTTAATACCCCAAGTAAAGGAATTGTTGATCAAGCTTGCTTGATCAACTATGCTGGGTGTGATGAAATCCTAAAATGTGCAAGATTTATAACCTTATGGTGCCCCTTTTGTTGTGATTTACAGGTTTTAACAGGTAAAACTTCAAATGGACTCATCAGTCCCTCTTCTCACCCCATTCACAAGCTATTCAAAATGGAAGTTGAAGAAGACTGAATCTCTGAAGAGAAAGGTCTCTATGATATTTCTATTGGAATTGGAAAAGAGTCTTATGAGAATTAAAATGACTAGATAAATGACAGTGATAGAGATTTTGGAGCAATATGTCTAGCCTTTTCTCCTAGCTTGCACTACCTTATTGGTTCTGCTGAATACCCAAAGGATCTCAGGACAAAATTGAACAGAACCTTTGGAAAGCATAATGAGGATCATAATAGAACTTTGGAGATCACATATAGCACCACAATAGTTATAAGTCTCATCCTCTACTCTCTCTGATGAAGTTGTTCAAGATGAAGAAGAAGCAGAATCTTCTACACAATCAATTTGAATTGAAGAAAGTCTCCTTGCAGTGACTCCTTCTCCTGATGCTTCGGAAGTTTGTTAGATATCTGATATCTCATCTCCTCATATGGCTGAAATAGAATAATACATTTGAATATCTGATATTGAATAAAAACGCTGCTGCACTTCCATGCAAACATTCACCAATGATTTACCTTTGAATTCTGTGCAAAATTTGCCAGTAATTGCTTCCGAAAGTGAAGAATTTTTATTTGTCTCCATCTACTTTTTATGCCGGTGTGAAAATATGTAAAACCTTGGATATTTTGGAATAAATATAATATTATAAGAGTGAAACATTCACTCCCCAAGATCTATATCTTCTAGCAAAATCCTGCAGGATTGCATGCACCAAAATTCAGAATTTTGAAGAAAAAGACAACTGTGCATCCACCCTCTCAATTGATCATACTTTTGGATCTGATATGAACCTTATTGGATATGATATGATCTCATTTGGATATTTTCTGATATTTATTGGTTCAATATTTCAGGTTCATAATCTTTTAGTACTGCTTGTAGTTGTTCTCATTGATTTTGTGAAGAAACAAGTACCGCAAGTCTCCTTCGAAACTGCTTCTGGGGATTTGATTTCATTTCATAGTTTTGGATATGTTGTGACCTATTTGGATCTGATTTAATTTATTATCTGATATTATTTGGTTCAAATTTTAAAAACCAATATCTTTCAGTACTGCTTGAAGCTGCTCTCACTAATTTCGGTGTGAAAAATCAAGTACCGCAATTCTTGTTCAATTTTGCTGCTGGGGATTTTGTGTTAGTTTCCTCTTATGAGGTTTCTGATTTATTTTGTGAATAATTATATATTTATGAGTATATATCAGATTATGGAGCTCAATAATTTTTTCTCCATAGTCCCAGGGCTTCTCTACCTTTGGTCACATGCTCATCTCCTCATAGAACTAGTAAAGAGGAAGACATTCTGCATCCGCTTGGACACTTGCTCCTAAAAATTGGGGCTGATTTTACCACTCATGGTTTTATTTTCAAGGATGAAACATATAATTTTATTGCTTTTTCCACACATGGTTCAAATCCTCAAGAACCTTTGCTCTCTCTTCAGATGATTTCAACTGCTCTACATGGGTCCAGTTTTCATCGTGCAGTTGTTTATATTTCTAATTAAATTGAGTGCATTGTTCTTCTTCCAAAGTGGAAGATTCCTCCAAATATATTCATTTATTTTGGATTCATAGGTTCACATGCACAGTCTCAGGATGCTGCTACATAGAAGAACCAATTCTTGATTTACTACTTAGTTTGAGGGGGGGTATTTTTCCCATGAATTTTTCCCCATTTCCTTGGTTATATTAAGTAGTTACTTTATTTTACAGGGTGACCTATGGCCTTTGTTTCTGGGGCCCTAGCATTCTTATGCACTTTATTTTTTCTACTTCTCCTGAGTATAGCTTAAGGGGGGGTGTTGGATACATTTACCACCATACACACTCATTTTGGTCAATTTGTCCTAGTTAAACCACTATCCTAAGTTTTATTGACTTAATTGACATCATAGGAGCAATGTATGACATCAACATGAGCACACTCATGCCTACCTTCAATCAAGGAGGCCAACTAAGCCTTCTCCTTCATTCGGGGAGGCTAAATCGAGCACTCCGGGGGTGATCTGAGTGTCATAAATGCACTGAATTGTTATCTTATGGTTACAATCAGTTAAACATAGCAATGAAGGCACCTCCTTTCATTAAATTGATTATTTAATTATTATTTAATGAACTGAAGTCAACAGGGCTGCCTCCAACCACTTCTAATGGTCAGTTACACTTCAGTTACCCTCATTGGGGTTCATTGGAGTCATTGATACATTACCATTTGTTGGTTGGCTTGTAGTGACATGTGTCTAAGCTACTTTCAATTAGAATTAGTCATTTATTGCACTCCAACTTTAGTTAGGACTCAGTTGAGTCAATTAGGGTTTTGATCAGTGATTAACTTGAGTGTTTACTGTGGCTTACATTCAGTTAAGCTAGACTCGCTCATTCAATTCGAATGAGCTCCTTGGGAATGTGAATTCTCTTGGCATTCATGCATCTGGCATGATCATTGTATTGTATCGTCATTCTTTCATTTGATTACACAAAGATGCTACTTCCATTGTAGCACCATTCTACCAATTTTATGCATGTTTGTCTGAATTCTTTGTGAGACTATTTTCAGTTCCTAGACCACTGTGACAAATTAATACATAGATGACCTAATTTTGACCTAGTTCAAGGATCTAGAGAATATTCCTGTAGAATTTGATGCTTTGATATTTAACATGCCCCAAGGTCAGTGAAAATTTTGACATCTCAGACAAAAATGAGAGGAGTGGAAAGGTGGCGTATTAGTTAGTTTCTACCGATGTGAACGTGATCTAGCAAGATGTGGAATTCATAAGTGAAAATTTGTCCTATGCAAGATGCAAATGTGGCCTATCAATATGGGAAATTCAAACTTTGTAGGCTCCTAAGTGCTATTGAATGATATGCATGCATGATATTTACACAAATTGACACTTAACTTAGTTCCTTTTATAAGCAAAATTCATACTTTAGGCCATTTACTAGATTTCGATGATAATTGCACACTAAATTACATGGTTCCCTCCTTGGCCCTTTATCTATATAAATTCATACTTTGAACCACCTACAACTACTTGATTTTGTATCGTTTTGTTGGCTTAGATTCTTCCTCTGCTGCTATATATTGCTATCAATCTAGAGAAGGGTCAATCAGAAACTAAATAGAATGCAATCTTATCCCCTGGACTAAATGAATCTTGCTGGTCAACATACCTAAAAAATCAAAAGGAAGGAAGTTGTTAAATATTTGTTCTACGTGTTGTTCTCAATTATTCCTCATGCCCAGGAATGAGGTAGTGATTCTAAGCAAGTGTGTTAACTGTTCGATTAACAGGAAGGAGTTAGATGTGTCCAATTGTGGTCAATTGAATGACCACAATTATGAAATGTTGCAGCCATTCCACGTCTATTGGCATTGATCGAACAATAATATTCCCATACCTTTCCAAAATATATATCCTTAAAAGATAGAGAACTTTAAACAAATTCCTCAAAAAGTGGATCTCATGGACATATTTGCCACTACTGTGAGGATCTCATGGATATCAGTGCTACAAATGGTACATTGTTTGTTACAATAATGGAAAATTTTTATGCAAATTTGTGGTAGAAACATGTTAAACCCAAAAAAAACCCAACTTCCAAAGGCTCATAAGAAATGGACATTTTTAATGGCTTGAATAATTGCAAATTCTTTATGAATTCCCTTTTCAAAGATAATATGGCCAAGGTATTATAGGGAACTCTTGGGACATTAACACTTTGATTCCTCTGCTTAGAGGGGATATGAATCCATATTTGAGTAGTGATGGACATAGACCCAACAACATAAATGAACAAAGAAGACTTAACTATGATTGTGCTTCTCAGCAAGCCCTTTATGGAACAGATAATAATCCAATGTATCAAAGAGTTGGTCCAAGGAATATGAGCACACCATATTCCCCATTCATTCCTCCAAATCATGACTTAATAAATCACTTGAAAACCAGTGAATTTAAAGGGAATGAAAAATCTATATGGATCTATGTGCAAAGCAATAGCAAAGATGCATTTATGGGTGTGTTTGTATCCTCCTAGTAGTATTATAGCAACCTCTTTTCAAATCTAGGTCAATAGTCATCCTTAATAAATCATTTTCATCATTTTTGCATGATGGTATTCCATAGTTTTGAAGTGTTTCTAGCATAATTATGGAATTTTTTTGCACTATGATGAGGACCCTCCCCTTGCTTGAGATCTTGTTAACCCTAATGTTTAGCTCTTTCATAAGTTTCTATTATTCTTTAATAGATGCACCAACCTGTGGGAAATCATACATGTGAAAATAATCTTTGAGAGGTCTTGAGACTTGGATTAGATGCCCTTTTTGCAGACTTTTCAGTGCAACGTCTAGCGTCATAGTTCTTTTCTTTTCTGTTGGAGGATTTTTCCATCATTTGGAGAGGATCTGTTCCCATGGCCTAGGGTGGAGCATATGCTTGGTGGAATTAATTAGGGGATGTCTCACTATTACAACTTTTCCATTTGCAGTTTGGATTTAGGGTACTTCTAGCGATCAACATTCAACTTCGAGAGACTTTTTGGAATATGAACTTAGATTGTAATGCACCTAGCCTGTTAGGGCCCATAGCTTCTCTAGCATAACTGCATCCCTAGAGCATGTGTATCATCATCATTTAAAGGAGGCGGCAAATTAGGGCATGTATATCTTCCTACAGCAACATTTCCCTTGAAGTGAAGCTTATAATAAGCATTGGGCTTTTTATATCACTTATTCTTGCACTTTGAGGGAATTTACCTCATATAAAGGATTATCTACCACATTTGAGGAGGTTTCTTGATAAATGACAATAAAATGATAAGAAATAAAATACATATGATGCACAAATTATAAAGGAAAGGAAACACATAGTAAGAGTTCCCAAGCAAACAGTTTTGTCAGATATGTATTGTGGACCAGTGTAGATAGACTCACTGTATTCAAACTAGACTAACGACACAATCTTGGCTTGATATTTTTATTGGGTTGAGTAAAAAAACTCCATCAATTAGTCAAAATCACAACCAATGTGTCAAACCCAAAGGTACTAGAAAATCCCATGCATAATTACACATTAATCAAGTATTTCAGAGACTTGAGTACATATTTTTCCCTGGTTTCCTTTGAACACGATAAAATTGGTAAATGTTTTTAACATAGTTGAAAATAATATAAAAATTGAGGACATTTTTTACCTAGAAACCCTGTGTGTTAATTGTGTGTTTTTGGAACTTGTGTGTACATATTTTTCACTGGCTTCTGTAACACCCTGATTTTGACCACGTTGCATTTAAACAAATGATGTAAATAATCATGGTGGGGAGATAGGAAAAATACCCAACATCGATTTTGTATTTATTTTTCAGAAATTAAGGTGTGGCCGATGGTATTTTTTTTTATTATGCTAGCTGAACATTATGTTAAAATTGCAATTTTTAATTGAAACCCATAGTCGGCTATGTCAACGCAAATAAATGAGATGGGGGCATGATTTTTCCTAAGGATGAGGGATTGGGGAATCGGAAGAGTGGGGAAATTCGAATTGGGTAGAGCCCCACTTTGGGAAAAATGTTTTTTGAATTTATTGGGAAAGAAAACACCAAAAACGACCACTTTTCCCTCATGCGGCAGCGTTTCACCTTCCCTCACGATTTGTATTGAGAAAAAATGTTTTTGGAAACCCAATTGAGAATTCACGTAGCAGCAATCAAGAAAAAACCTATGAGTTGGAACCTTTCTAGAATTTCCCCTATCCGGTGATCTGAATCCTTCACGTTTTTGGTTTTTGTGTTATGATTTTTCCTCTATTCAGAAATTTTTGTTCTCTCTCACATTTCTCCTATCTGTTTGTTGTTTTCCTGTATACGATTTCCATGAATCTGATTTGGTGTCTTTGTTTTGAAAGACCATCAATCTGTTTGTTTTGGTATTTTTGCAGCAGTCAGTCTGGAATCGGTAATGTTCATAAATTTGTAAATTTTTGTGCGCATGTAATCCCTGGCATTTGCTACATTTTGATTGATCCCAGGACTGATATCACTTAGTGTGCATCCACATTTGGCATTTGAATTGATTGAAGGAATGGAAATAGATTCTAGACTTTCTTGATAAACCTAGAGTGTGAAGAACCTCACAGACCAATATATAATGTTGGTTTTCTTCTTTGCATGACCTAAATAGCATTGGAAGGGAAGGCATGTCCTGATGTACTATGTAGCAGAGAAGGGAATGCTTCCTTGTGTTGGGCATGTAATGGTTTAGAAATCAGCCTAGATCCAGTGTGAGTGTTCATAGCTCTGGGGTTGAGCTCACTAGCTTAGCAGTCTATCTTTCCACCTCCTTGGAAGCCTGATAAACCCAACTGGAAGGATGTCTTGGCTGGTAGCTTGATAAACCCATCTATTGGCTTGGTTGTGTCTCATGTGAATTTGGCTAAGTGTAAACCACTACCTTTGTAATTCTGATAAATGTAACTGTGTTGGCTTGAATGAATTTTAATTGTATCATTGGCTATGGGTGAAGTCAGCTAGTGTTCCTTATTCCTTGGGAAATATCATGCCCATCTCAAGGGTGGCAGTGTTGCTGAGATATTAAAGAGCACGCTGGCCTATGGTTGGGTGGAACGTTGCAACGACATAGCTGGTTGAGGGACGAGCTTCTTTCAAAGATAAGTATTCTTATGTGTCTAAGTTCTATAACTGTATTTGCTTATGAATTATTATGAAATTATGATGAACATGTTGATGCATGAATGTGTTGAATGAATGATTTTCTTCTGCTATATATATCATGTACATTTCATAATGCATATGTTTATACTTATGAATGTTTTATTTCAAAGCAATTTTTATATTATGTTCTCAGGTTGTTAGATGTTAGTCGCTTCCTCTCCGTCGAGTAAGGGTTAGGCAAGTGACAACTTCTTTCCAATATAGAAAAAATTCTCAATAGCTTCAACACTAGTTGAAAACAAGATAAAAAAATGTGGATACCATTTCAAATTGAGACTTCTTCAATAGGGAAAATGCAATTCAATCCATTTTGGATATAGTTTTGATTAACACTATTTAATAAAAAGGATATTGTTGTTCATTTTAAGAAGACTA
Organism: Pseudotsuga menziesii; assembly: GCA_001517045.1. Taxonomy (NCBI): domain Eukaryota; kingdom Viridiplantae; phylum Streptophyta; class Pinopsida; order Pinales; family Pinaceae; genus Pseudotsuga; species Pseudotsuga menziesii. The sequence continues at coordinate 162,707 of LPNX010815720.1, read as the reverse complement.
CAGTTGAAGAACTAGTTCATGGAATTCAAGGAAGTTCCTAGGAGAAATTGCAGAGACCTCAAAGAATTTCGATCCATTATGAATGATTGAAGCTAAAATACCCAATAACATGAAATTTGATGGATCCCAAAGTTCATATTTTTTTAGTTAGTATAATACATTGTACCATGATCCATGGTGTTGCTTTTAAGATTCTCATATCGAATATTCCTATAAATTTTGATTGCATTCCCTAACCTCTTACTTCATTCTTACTTCGATGATAAGTTGGACTTGTCTTAAGGCACGGAACCAATTCTATTAACCTCACATTGGAATGTTAATTTTATTTATCCTGAAAAGACAAAAGAAACAAATTTATTTCTTCATGCATCGACAAGTTTTTAATTTAACCTAAAATTCCAAATAAACATTTTTTCTTCTAGGATTTTCATGTACACATCAAAATGATATTGACATTTCCATTGCATGAATTTAATATTCATTTTAACTAGTAAAAGATCATTTTTAAAATGCAGTAATTTTTTCGCTAAATATTTTTTTTCTATCATTCAGTTATACAACATCACTCTATGTACTGTACTAACTTTGGATTTTAATTCTCATCTCAATTTGAAGCAACCTTCAGGATACAAAAACCATTTTATCTATCAAAGCCATGTTTTGAACTTGGAGTCAAACGTAAGGTATGAGATAGGGGTTTGGAATACAAAGGTAGCCATGGAAACATTTTTTTATCATGTTTGGGAAGTATCTTTAGATTATTTTTTTTATTAGCCAATCATCTAGTTTCCATCCTTCCAAAATTTTATTGGTTGAATAAAATCAGGTGAAAATAATATCATTAGCGGTGTTAACTGCAAAATGGACACAACAAGTGTTTGTTTTTTTTCCAAATCCAAATAATCCATCTATATATTCAATTGATCTAATTTTTTTAAATTCAAACTGGAAGACCTTAGTTCTACAAACAATTGTTGGAACACCTTTCCAGATTAGTTGAGGGTGCTTCTTAGGAAATTGATGGTAGAATTCAACTAACATGTGGTATTTGTGCAAAGAGAAAAAGGTTATATTTTAACCCTAGGTGGATGAGATATGTGTGTAATATATGTGTCTAAGCTAAAATGGGAAAATATTTGAGAACTAAGCTCCAAATTAAAAAAAGGGGGGAAATTGTTTATGTATTTGTAACTTCATAAGATATTCTGACGTATATTATCCTTGTATGTTTTTGTACCCCCATTGAGGATGTGTGTTACCCCTTTACGGGATGTCTAAATTGTGTCTAGACCTTGAGGTACAACCTCCATTGTAATTCGACGCAATATTCCCTAGTGTAACATCATGTAATATGTAATTATGGTCTCTCTAGGAGAACTAGGCCCCATGTGAGATGACATGTAGGCTCGATTCTTATATTTGATCAGTGACTTGAAAGGGTATAAAGAGGGAGGTGATCTCCCTCATTTATATATACCTCACACACTCTCAAAGGCACATGAGAGAGAGAGAGAGAGAGAGAGATAGTCAGAGGAGGAGAAAAAGATAGTTCTGAACATTTCTTATTACTGCTTTTGATCATATTACTATTCTGAAGAAGCTTGCAGGGGTTTCTCCTTTATGGTTTCCCCGATGAAAATATTTACAGTCTTATGTATCTTTTATATATTATGCATTTTGTTGTACTTGTTATTCTTTCAGATAAAGATCCCAGATAATCTAATCAAATATTAAGAAAATCTAACATGGTATCAGAGCCTCTCTAAAAGAAGGCATTATGTAGCTGCGGAAACTAAGGCTTCCTAGTTGAAGGTGTTCTCTCAACAGATCATAAAGCAAGGAGGGCTAGGATAAAATGCCTCACTAGGGTGTATCTATTGGTGGTATAATTTTATGAATTAGATAATTTTCACTGTACAACCGAAATATAGCAGCAATGGCAGCTAATGGAAATCAGGGTTCTAGCCTCCTCCAGAATACAGTCATAAACAGGTGACCTAGGGATATTTGCTATATCTAGGGATAGGAAGGTCCAAACGAAATTTTGCAAGATTTTTCAGGTAGGGAATGGACTGTAGTTTTTGTGGTATGCTTTTTAGACCCCGAATGTGAAACAGTGACACATGGAAATCCATACAAGTGAGATATGTTGAACAGTCCCAAAAATAGTCACCTTGGGAAACTCAGTATAATTCCCATTTGGAGAATACCCTTCTACTCTAACATGTGGTGTTGGAAAGAGGACATATTAGGCTATCACAGTGAGAATTTTCAAAATGTAAGGAGCTGAAACTTTGGATATATAGTAGAATCAATATCAGTCATTTCTGTGGAATAAATTGGAAAACTAGGGTGTTTTTTCTGGGAGCTTCCCTCCACTATTTTTAGGAAATGAGTACATTGGATAAATCACCTTGAATATTCCAATATTTATATCCAATTAGAAGTTTGAAATTCCAAGTTTTGAAAATTAGGGTTTTTCTGACAAACCCTAGATCAGCCAGCTCCGGAACCAGGACGAACACCTCAAATCGGTAAGATATAAATTTTTGCTATTTTGATTTGAGGTTCTCATTTCAAAATGACTAATCACACCCAGCTTGATGACAAGCTTGGTGAATCTGACAACTTCCGACTATGGAAGTATAGGACCTCCATGATCCTTGAATAAATTGACTTGGATGAGTATTTCAATAAGGAAGTTGTAAGAGCCAGAGGGAGATGAGGCTACGACTAGAGCCAAGAGAATCACTACAGATTATATTAAAGATCATCTCATCCCTCATGTGTCATCCTTGAAGACACCAAAAGGAATTGTTTGATGTTATGATGAAGCAATCGAATAAGAACAAGATATTGTTATAACCACCTTAAATGGCCTCCCAAGATCATGGGATTCATTCATTCGAGGAATGTGTGCCATAAGGAAGTGATTACCTTCAGAATACTCTGGGAAGAGTGCACACAAGAAGAAGATCGACTCATAATAGGAGAAGAGAAGATGGGAGAAACTGAAGATCAAGCTCTCACGATTCAAAGAATATCCCTCAAGCGATGATGAATATGAAGGACTCAATTCTTGAAGAACCTCGTATATATATTAGCATTTGGATAAGAAATGATGTTGTTATGAATGAAGAAGATGATGAATTTGAAGGCTCAAGAAGGATTATACCCACTAAACAAATAAACATAAGTATTCAATTGTCATTTCATGATATTGTTTAGTTATACATTTGTTTATATTCAGTTGATGTTTGAGTATTTTGCATTCATACTATTGAATTGCACATAATGGGTAAGAATTAAATGATGGTGTACAACATTCCATTACTACTTACCTAGATTGAAACCTCTTTGCTAACATATTAGGATTACTACACACTCTTAATAACATTGGGGTAGAATGCATCTATAAGTTACTGTATGTATGCATGATATGGATGAATTTTGTAGCATCGGTTAAAATAATCACATGGATATGTGACATATATTTGTCACTATTAATATGTTTTAGAAATTATGATATGTTTCTAATCATGCAACTGAACTTGACTTGTAGATCATTCCAAAGAACAAGTAACGACAGTTCAAAAGAGGAACCTGAAGCTTCCCAGGTCAAAGACACCATGACAAATAAAGAGCTTCAAAATAATATAAAGAGAATGGTATATCAACCTCAAGAGATGAAAACCACCTTGGGCATGAGAAATAATACAAGATGAATAATATTATGACGAGACTTCCAAAGAAAGAAACGGGCCTCAGACAAACTCTAGTTATGTGACACTGTTGAGCGACATCATTGATGCAAAGCCTTCCAGCTATGAACAAGTAGCTAAGAATAAAGGGAAGGAGACTACGATCAAAGAGTACTAGTTCAAGAAGAATGATGTCTAGGATGCGATGTCAAGACCTGAAGGGAATTATATAGTGTCTTCAATATGGATCTACAAGATCCAGCATGTAGTAGATGGAAGCATCGTAGGATATAAGGAAAGATTCATAGAACAAGGCTTCTCACATAAAGAAGATACAAACTATGAAGAGACATTTTCACAAGTGAGGAGATACACTTCCATTGTATCCATACGTACAGGTATGAGATGGGAGATACATCAGTTGACATCTTGAATGATGTAGTCAAAGGGGGAAGTATACTTATAGAATCCAGTGGGAATTGAGACACATGACATGCAGACTCATGTGGGAAAATTAAAGAAGGCCTTGTACGAGCTGAAAAGGAACCCATGGGACAGAACATAAAGTTACATAAGGACCTTGAAGATCACCTAGACTAATTAAGATCTTAAACCTTGCTACAATATTGAAGATGGAATCATATAGAGGATGGAAAGCTCACAGATGGGTGTGAGAAGAAATTTTTAACAAAGTTCAAGAGAGAGGATCTTAGTATCCAATGACCCTGGATGGATACATAGATTATTAGTAGTAGAGGAAGCTACTTGTGTCACATGCCCCAATTTTTCAAAAAATAATATTATCTTATTTGATTTTATTTCAAGACATTATGTTAAATTTTATGCTAAGTTGTAAATGATGACTCAGCAGAGTCAAGGATATTGAATGTAATTCTGAATATTTTAATTATAAATAAATAAAAGTGGAGACAACAGCTTAGGAGACTGTTAAAAGAGTGTTTACTGGTCAAGTTGGTGGAGGAGACTGGGTGGAGAGAAAACAGATAAGTGGCAGCATCCTCAAACACTTCCAACTGTTGCAGGTGGCAACCTCCCTACGTTTGGGGTCATGATCCCCCAAGAAAGTGGGATCAAAGCAGGTGGTTCAATTAATGACAACTGACCCAAAAGACCTAGGCAATGTTTATAAAAATTCCCATTGAAGAGAGTTGAGGCTACTCATTCTAGGGAAGTGATCATTCAGGTGAATGAACTTCATAGAATTCAATGGTAAGGGAATTTGTGGAAAGTGTTTGAGGGGATTAAACTGTTGAGTGATCTAGTGTAGATTTTTAGCTGAAGGACCTTATTGTTGAGTGTAGAATCATTACTAAATCATTGGACTAGTCTATTGTTTGCTTGCTCCACTAGTTCTCAGCCAAGGAGACCAGGAACAGGCTCGGGGGTCCTAAGTAGACATTGTTTGAGCACTCTCCAGGAGTTGGTAGGGAGGAACAACCTCCTAACATTGTTGTTGTCTATCTTAATCAGGTTCTATAGTATTTTTTGTTTTACTGTGTTAAATGGTTAAATGTGAGACTGATTGCTTAATGAATGTTAAATGTTTAGTTGTGAACTGATAGAGTTAGTAATCTTTTAGTTTATTGAAAACCTGAATTTCAAATTTATGAAAAATAATCCTAACCTGTGTTTTTCCACATCTGGAAGGACTAGACCGTACTCCAGCAAAAGCAGTGTATTTTAAAATAGATGAAGGATATAATATAAATATGAAATGAATAAATGTATTATGCATTTCATAATGTCAGAGTAATCTATTTCTGTATGTAGCTTGTTATCAGAAAAGAACATTAACCTATTTAGTTAGGTTGATTGTTTAACCAGATTGTTGTTGTAAGAATGCTAGAAAAGAAATAGCCATAATACTTTACAGGTAGCGGGTTTATTATATTAATAAGTTATTCAAGTAGATAAGTTATTATTCTTACACAGTACTTTATTTTGTAATTATACTATTAACCTGTAATAGAGGCAGTAGAAATAACTCAGATAAAACACTTATTTTATTCTGCTAAGTAAAGATTTAAGTCTGATATACTTAGTTTATTTACTGTTAATGATAACTGACTATATCTACAAATATTCGAACCTCAAGTAGTGTGTTATTAACGTAATTAATTTCTAAAAGGCAAATTAAGTACAGATTTTATGAACATCTTATCAAAGAACTTTAATAACCTTATCTATATTTGATTTAATAAAAACAACTAGAATACGATAATAACTAACATTAATAAATGTTATTTATAAAAGAACTAATTCTTTTAACTATTATAAACAAAATTTACTTGTAAAAGAAAGTACAGGGTCGAAAACTTAATAACAACAATATATGTAAATGACAATCATTTAAATGATAATCCAAGTATTTGGATTATTTATTATTGAACAACTAAACTATTGTAGATTATTACAGTCCTTTAAGGACAGTGAAAAGACAACTATGGTAATATAACTTATTATATACATGTAACAATAATTAAATCAATTAAATTAAGTAACAAAAACTTAAAGAATAAATTGAAGAAATTATTTTACACATAGGTTACCTATAGGAAACCCTAGCTCGAATATATGAGCCTGTAAGTAAATAATTATAATATTATGGTATAACATTCTTAAAACCATTAACAATATTACTAATGCAAAATAAACAATATACAGAAAAATTTCTATTACACAGGCGAATAAGGGTAAAAACCATAGTTTACAAAATCACCATAAGAGCTTAAAGTTAAACTGAGTTCGAGCTCAAAAGGGAAAATCTCTATGCATTAAACAAAACTGTGTATGGCTTGACAGGCTGCAAAGGCTTTAAACATAACATTGTATAAAAACAAGAAACAAACATTTACAAGTCACGGCTTGAGTCAGAGTACCCTACTGTAAGCAAGGGTTTTAACAAAAACCAAACTAGTAATTTGAAGAACAATAACTCAAAACTGGGTAATAACCATGCCGTAACTTTCCAACAGGAAACTATCCCCTAAGGACTGCACAGGCAGGGAATGCCATTTGATAACCAGGGCTTACCCGTATCCAGAGCATCGGTCCTTTGTAAAGTGTTTTATGCTAAAGGTTGTGAAATGTCACCTACATAATGAAAATCAAAGTTCAGTTAAAAACTAGCTTTCAAAACTATATACTAAAAAACAAAATCTAGTTTTAAAAACTTTAAAATTGTTTACTTTACCTGGAAGTTAAGGTTATGGAGCCACGAAGGAGAAACAACACCGCAACCATCATAATGAGAAGCCAAACCTTCATAATCACAGTGACAGAGATGACGGGGACTCATGTACAAGCCACACTGACAACAGTTGCAAGAACGAGCCTGGACAAGACCACAAAAGAGTTAAACGACGAAGCTAGATCTGTCACCAACTTCAACAGCTCTCACAAAAACTCTTAAACCCTACGACGGGGGCAGAGCTTAAACCAACAACAAGAAAACCTTAACCTATCTCTGCAATGATAGGCCACAGATGAACAAGAAAGGAGCCACATACAAGCCGCAAGCCTTATGCTATTAATCTCAACAAACCCTTATAGAGATAAGACTCACAGTACACAGAAGGAGTTTTGAGACCGAATGATGGAGGCTGAAACGACTTAAACCAAACTCGGATCATATCTAGCAAATTGAAGGGTAACATGGCCACCATGAGAATGGTTGCAGAGCAGCCCGAAGGCCTGAACACTACAGAGGGAAATGACAAAGAGTAGGTCTACAAAGAATTTATATCTCTAATGCATGGACAGGAGAAGTCCACGTGCCCACTAAAAAATTTCAACGATGCATGGGTCGAGCTCTATAGTCACCTGCATGCCAATAATTTGCAATGATTCGTGAACAAATAATGCAAGAATTATATCGATCAATCATTTTATAAAGTTCACCTTTCACATAATATGTTTATAACATAATGTTGTTTGGGCATTACATGACAATAAACCTCGGATCATTGACCAATTCGAAGGTATAGTACTCTTATATTTCGAAACTATTATGTTTGTTTATGTTTTATTTTTTAAAATAAACCCTTCATTCATAAACCAATCAGTTTAGAATGGAAATGATTCATCAAATCATATACAAACACCGATATTATAATATGAACTTTATGGTTTCCATGTTTGTCAACGTTAAAATATAATAACAATTTGATTATTGTAACGTCCAAGTTGATTTGTGCAAGTCATTGAACAACTACATATATTTATGTTTCCATATACATTACGGTTAACGCAAGATGAGACTCCTCTAAACCCACAACTCCAATGGAGATTATGATAAAGGTTGATTAGCACATTAAAGAATAGAATCATATATTCTTTACAAGATCAATGTTGTTTAGACTTGTTTAGGAACTTCAAACTAATGGTAGAATTGTATGTTTATAAACATAATATATATATATATATATATATATATATATATGTAAAACCAACGTTGATTGGGAATAAACTATAAATATGGCTAGTATGGTAAAAGATTATATACATAACTCTTTACATAATCTAGTTGGGAATATATTTTAATAGTCATAGGTTGTTTGTTAACATGGCAGTCTGCTGGTAATTTACCATGTCTTATACTTAGTAAAATGATTTTTTGCTTACAAAATATAACTGGTGCTTAGAATAGAATAGAAGGTTGATAATTATAGAAACATCAACCTTAGAAATTTTTGGTAAACAATAACTTAATACAAGAAAAGTATTATAAAGTAATAAGAATTAAAATGGTTTGATCCTACTCGAGTCTATAATCAATAAAACCTCATGGTTTGACATAGATTTAAGAGATGTAGGAAACTGCATTTTCTTATGAAAAGGTACTATCATTGTCACACTAATCAAATTAACTGTCAAAAGTTATAGGCTATAAGTTTCACTACAGAATATAAATATCAAGCAACTCGATACTCAAGTGAGTGGTATGATAATGTATAATAACCCAAAGTACAACAGTATAACGTTGCAAGTAATACTTATTAAAGTAGAAGTTATCAAGCAACTAAGATTACAATTTTAGAGCCACAGAAAGTATTTTACTGTCGCTATGTACATTAAAAAAAGGAACTCAATCATCTAAACTTTGGTTACAAGAACAACTGAAGAAAACAAATTGTTTTTACCTCACGGAAGTTCGTTTGAAATATAGAAGCTTATTTACTAAGCTTATTAATTGCAGATAGAAAACTGTTGGATACTTTATGAAATTAAAAACGTTACTTGATCATTCATACCTATAATCTATAAGAACAAGTAATCTTTCTGCATTAGCATAAATGCTAAGTAAGCGTAGGATTTCAAAGTCAGATTCCACCTACTTGTCATAAAGAAAACTCATCAGTAAACTGAAATAAAAACAATGCGCAAGATAAACTTAATTTTGTTACAAAAAGGAAACTACTGAGTTAACATAATTGAGATTATGTAATACTAATATTTTAATTGTATCTTTCATTGCTAACCTTTAGCTATTAGTAAACCGCAGTTTCAACATTTTATGTTGTCTCAAAAAAAAAAAATTTGTGAAAATTTGGGGTTTTTGACAACTTGTCACTCCATTACAGAATGTTTCAATACATAGAGTATGAAAGGTAGAGGGAGAATGATGCTCTGCTTCAAAGGGAGTGACTACAGAAGATTCTCAGGTTCGAAGTGGTATGGCAGGATTGACATCTTCCTGACTAGTTTGGGCTTTACCAAGACTAAAGTGGATTCCAACCTTTACTACAAGGTTGAGAAAGGGAACCCAGTGATACTTATATTGTATGTAGATGACCTATTTGTGATAGGTGAGGATGGGTTAATTGCTGACATGAAGAGGAAGCTTGCTGCCAAGTTCATGATGAAGGACTTGGGTATGTTGCACTACTTTCTAGGCAATGAGGTGCGACAGAGTGCAGATGGAATCTCCCTTGGACAAGGGAAGTATGCAGTGGAGATCCTGAAGAGGTTTAGGATGATGGACTGCAAGTCCATGGACACACCAATCTCATCGAACCTGAAGCTATTGAGTGATGCTTTCATTAGATTCAATTGATGCCATGATGCATCGTTAGATGATTGGATCCTTGATGTACCTGATGAATACAAGACCGGATATTCGCTTTGTTGTGAACACATTGAGCCAGTTCCTGACATATCCGAGACATGTTCACCTAATTGTTGCAAAGCATATTCTTAGGTACCTGAAGGGTACAGCTTATTATGGGATCAAGTATGATGTGAATCATAAGATTAACGTGGAAGGTTATGTTGATTCAAATTAGGCAGGTAGTTCCATTAATAGGAAGAGCACTTTAGGGTGCTGCTTCACTATGGGATCAGGAGTGATCTCTTGGTTTAGCAGGAAGCAGTACTACGTGGCACTGAGTACAACCAAGGAAAAATATGTTTCCACTTGCTCATCTATTTGTGAGGTAGTGTGTTTTTTTTGAAAGATACTATCTGATTTGATTGATCTCACTTCCATTTTTGTATGATGCAAAGAGGAGCAGTGAAGCTCTAATATGTGATCCATATCGATATCTCTTGAAAGAGGGAGTGATGAGTTCTAACATAGCCGGTGAGATGGGTTTTCTAAGCATAAAATCCTAGCAAAGATCCTAGGTTGCTCATGTGTAATCAGTCCTATAGGTTGTCCTCTGATGTAATCAGTCCTCGAGAAGCCTACAGGTTATCCTTGGATGTAATTAGTCCTGATGTTATTCTATGCTAGAAATGGCTAGAGTGAAATTTCAATACTTCAGAGAGAATATTGGTGTTCTTTATATTGAGGTTCCCTCCTAGGGGAAGTGATGAGTCTGAAATACATAGATACACATGAGAGCCTTTCCAACATGGTGGCAGGTTGGACCTCCCATGGTCATTGATGTAATGGTGCTAAGCCTTTCTAACATGGTGGAAGACTGGGCGGCCTCCCATGGTCATTGATGTAACAGTGTTGAGCCTTTCTGACATGGTGGCAGGCTGGGCCTCCCATGGTCATTGATGTAAGTGTTGAGATCCTTTCTGACATGGTGGAAGGCTAGGCCTCCCATGGTCTTTGATGTAAGTGTTGATCCTTTTCGACATGGTGGAATTCTGGGCCTCCCATGGTCGCTGATGTAATTGTTGAGAGCCTTTTCGACATGGTTGCAGGTTGGGCTTCCCATGGTCATTGATGTAAGTGTTGATCCTTTCCGACTGTTGGGGCATGAACCTTGAAGGTCCTTAATTTTGGCAACTCCACAGTTTTGGTGCGAAGCTTGTAAGCAGAGTTTCGGCCCAAAATAGTCTTAGGGGTGTCAGGGTTGGGTCAAACCCCCTCTTTTTGTAAATAACCCATGGTTTAAACTCATGGTTTTTAAGCCCATGGTTTAAACACATGGTATTGTAATAGTGCACTTGTATAAATAGGCACTTATGTAAAGGAGAAAAGGGGATTTTTCAAAGATTTTGATATGATGATGTGATGCGAAGCTAAGGCCGGTTTTTAGGTTTAAGGTTAAGTCCCAGCTGTGTGCGTGGATGACCTCTGCAGCTGAGTGTGTAGAGGGTTTTGTTAAGGTTAAGTCCCAGCTTTGTGTGTGGATGACCTCTGTAGCTAAGTGCGTAGAGGGATTTTTTAAGGTTAAGTCCCAGCTGAGTGCGTGGACGACCTTTGTAGCTGAGTGCACAGAGGGTTTTGGAAGGAAAGTACTGCAGCTTAGTGCACAGTTTTGGGTTGATTGAGAAGATCTGTAGCTGAGTGCGTCGAGATCTGCAACTGAGTGCGTAGATCAAAACTTTGTTGTTGTAAAGAGTTGAATATAAACACAGTTCTGTGGACGTAGCCCCTACACTGGGGGTGAACCACGTACATCTTGTGTTGTGGTGGTTCCTTTTTGCTTTGTGCTGTTTTGTTTTATGCAATTGATAAGTAGGTGAATGATAAGTAAGATATATTGTTAAGAATTAACTTCTCTGTGGATTCCCAGTTAAGGGTTAAGCATGTAACTGTCTGATTATCCAAACTGCGAAGCTATAGAAGTGAATTTCGAAGCTATGTATTATGTAAGTATACTTTGTTAAGGAAAAAGGTACAGTAATATCCCTCTTTTGCCTACAGAAACTTGATTCTGCGGCACCCCATACCTGTTTTGGGTGAGACTGCAACCTGTTCACAGGTTGTTGTTGAAAGGGCCAACACTGTGGGTCTTTTTGTTGGTTAAGATAATAGTATAAGAACCCGGGTCTGCCCTGCAGCCAACAAATTGGTTTCGTTTCTAGTTGAACCAGTATCTGCTCAAGAGGGATCTGCGTCATACATCGAGGGATATGTTTTGGAGGCCCTTAGTAAAATAAATCGGTGATTGGGTTGAAGATACCTATCTGAAATTTTCGGAACAAGAAAATAAGGATCCTCGTCATAGCTCAGACAAATTTTTGCAAAGGTACGTTTTTTCTAATATTTATGAAATTTTCTTTGGTAGTATCCACATAGAATTGCTCCAGTGGTTATCCAGGTTGACAGAAAGAAGGACAAACTTCCAAGAAGATCAGTCTCCTACCTGGACCCCAGAAAGAATTAAGCTATTGAAAAGAGTGAACAACGCGGTATCTAGAGCTGTTGATTTCTGGACAACGTGAACCCTTGAAACATTTGTGACGGAGTTCACCATCGACACACATACTTCTTTCAGTGAAGCAGAAAGACAGTTCTTCAAAGGATCAAGGGGTAAGTACTTGAATTCATTTAGTCTTAAAATTAAAATGCTCTTGGCTGAAAAACACATATTGCTTATTGAATCAGATTGCTAGATTTAGTGCTACTAACCTATGTTTGAAAGTGAAAGTGACTTCAATGAGCAAAGTGGTTTGCTTCGCAATGGTAAAAGATACAAGAGAACTTTTGGATCCTCCACCCTAGGCCAGAATACTAGTTATACCCCTTTAATCCCAAAAGAGTCTGAATCTGAAGAAACCGCTTTTGTTAGAAACCCTCCTATAACTCCACAGTGAAGATCTGTTATCCCTGAGAACCCATCGCAGTCTGAAAGTAACCCTAGCCCGAGTAGTCCTATCGCAACTCAGTCTACCTTAGTAATTTCCCCCCTATTTCCAGTCCTCCTCCTCCCCCTCCTCCCCCCCCTCAATCCACTATGGCCCATATGAATGATGATATTAAGCTCCCAGTATTTAGAGGAACTAGATCAGAGGATCCAGAGCAGTTTTGGTTCTTATGCGAATCTATTTGGACTGCTAAGAATATTATGGATCAAAACACAAGAACATCACAGCTGGTCACCTCTTTCAGAGACCAAGCTTTGACCTAGTTTATGAAGTTTTTCAGTACTCAGAACTATGTCTTGGATAATATTAAAAAAGCAATGATTAAAGAATTTAAGAAGAATAAATCAGAGTCGCAGTCTATAACTGAACTAAAGAAAATTCAGCAGAAGCGAGGTGAATCAGTTTGGGACTTTGATCAAAGGTTCAAGGTTCTATTGGATCAAGTTAGCTTCACTATTGGACCAGAATAGCATAAAGAATGGTTCATCGTAGCACTATTGCCTCATATCAGGACTCCACTTATGCAACAAAAGGTTGCCGATCAGCAAGAGGTGTTGGAAATTGCTATGAATATTGAAACAGCTCCTGTCCGAGATAATTCTGGAATAGCCCAAATACAAGCACAGTTAGAAAAAATGGCTTTGGAGCTTCGTGACATGAAGAAAGGGAAAGCTAATCACGAATAGGTTTGTTGTACATGATGTAAGATAGAAGGTCATGACAAAGAACAGTGTCCTGCATTAAGAAATTATTTGAATACTAGTGCACCGAACCCATTTAACCCTAATGTCCTATATTGTGAGATCTGTAGAACAACTGGTCAGCATCAACCTGAAGATTGCTACCTACTATAGAGATATGTTCAAGTACCTAAGAATCCCTACTGCAAGTACTATAATTCAGTTGGACACAACGAAGATTAATGTCACAACTTTGACCTCATGAGAGAGTGAACTTATGATGCTTATAGGGTACAACCTGATGCACAAGGCAATGATGGATACGGTTACCGTGGTAGTACATCCAGTCAAGGTAACTTCAGAGGTCATGGTCGTGGTGGTATTCCTGGAAGAGTTCGAGGCCAGGTAATTTGCTATAACTGTAATCAGGCATGACATGTAGCTAGAGACTGTCAGAACCCAACTACAACATGTCGATATTGCAGAGCAGTCGATCATGTGATTGAGCAATGCCCACAGTTGATAGCCAATATACAAGAAAGAAATGGTGCTCCTACTCAAAATGTTTAGATGATTGCTGTAGGGAAAAGACCTGTCCCAGCCGTTAACGTTGTTACAATGAGTGGAGCTACAACGCAAGTGCAGAATAAGGACAAAACAACCTGACGAGGCTTGGGTCCGTAAGACCCCAGAGAAAATCCCAGCCTTCGATGTTGCAAGATAAAAATAAACATTTATGGAAGCAAAAAAATACTTTGTTGAGCCAAGAACATCAGTAGCAACTACGCAACAACATAATCAGCAGTCGCAGTTTCAAGAAGCTTCGCCAGATCAAGTAAGTACACTAACATCATTTTTACAGAGTTGTATGAAGCTATTAAGAAATCAGAATGCTTTGAATGAGTTACAGAAGGTTATTCAGTCTTGCGAACCTTAGCGAAGCTCTGATAGAGGGAAAACTACTAATAGAGTTAGAAGGACTGGAAGAGAAATGAGATTGCATGCTCAGATAGGAGATTATGATATGACTTATATTATTTTAGACCTGGGATCAGAATTAAATGTCCTAACTAGGAAGACATGGGAACAAATGGGAAGCCCTACGCTTGAATGGACCCCATACATCTGAGATTAGCCAATCAGCAAAAGATTGTACCCTTGGGAAGATTCCCTAGTGTACAAGTGGACATTGATGGAGTAAGTACCTTAGCAGATTTTGAAGTCATTGAAATAATTGATGATAGCAACCCCTATCCAGCATTGCTAGGAATTGAATGGGCACTAAACAATGATGCAATAATCAACCTTAAGAACAGACAGATGACTTTTGAAGGAAAAGGCTTGAGATTCATAGTACCGTTAGACCCTTCTCAAGGAGAAAGGTATACAGAGCCAGTCAGAGATGGAGACCAGGATGTTTTGGATCATATTTACAACATCACAACTAAAGAAGAAGACTATGTTAACCCTACTGCTGAAGGCATAATGGATTGGCAATGTGACAGTTCTTGCATGACTGATTCAGACGAAGGCCTAGAGAATTGGCAGAATAGACTTTATGAGCTGAATGGACATCGATGTGCAAGAATTACTAAGTCTCTCAGATGGGTTGGTGCACAGACAAAGATCTTACCTACCTTTGATGGATTAATAGACCCAGAGTATTTTATTGCACAATTCTCAGAGCAAGTACCAGATTCACAGAAAATGGAGACTCTAGATTCAGTATTCAGAGTCGCAGCTGCTAGATGGTGGAATGGTCATAAAAAGCATATTCATAGTTGGAGAGCTTGTCAAAATTTTCTTCGCCTGAGATTCATGGAACAACCTTAGGAGGTGCGAAGCAGATTTAATGGTAAGACTAGCCCTCAGGAATATTTGGATCAGTGTTATGAAGCATGGAAGCATGTACCTTATGAAGAATGGGTGCATAGGTTTGTACACACTCTGGAACCTGTAGCAAAGAATTGGTTTGTGGAGGTTGAGCTTCGCCATGGTACTGTAAGTTGGGATAAACTTGTTGATATTTTTGTGCTTACATTTTCTATTAATGAGGATTGCCCTATTTTGGACGCAGCTATTAGGTTGATCCATACTAAGGTGTTTTATGATAAAGAAATAGTCGAGCACCAACTTGATTGGAAGGAACAAGAAGCTAATGCAGTAGAATGTTATAACCTCACCATTGATGAAGACGATGACCCGCGCAACATTAATATTCCTGAGTCAGAAGGACACTGCGAAGCACATGGACTAGTAGTCGAAGCACCTGAAGTAACTCAGCCCTTGAAGACAAGGAAAGTAAACATTGGATTAGAAGAAATGCCTAAGTACGCTACCATTGGATATTATTGGGACGAAGAAATGGTAAGCAAAGTGACTGAACTCCTCCATGAGTATCAGGACTTGTTTCCAACAAAGTTTTCAGAAATGAAAGGTATCCTTGGTGATATAGGAGTGATAAAAATACCTTTGAAACCTGATGTGAAGCCTGTGAAGCAGCGCCCTTATAGGCTAAATCCTAAGTATAAAGAAAAAGTCAGGATGGAGCTAGATAAGATGCTCGCTGCAAGAATCATTGAGGTTGTCAAAGAAGTTCTGTCGTGGTGTCATGATGTGTCGAAGGTCAATATTGTGTCGAAGACCCTTATTGTGGCATAGCCAAAGTTACTAGTTGTGCCGAAGGAGAAAGGTGTGTCGAAGCCTAAAATGCGACCGTTGGAAAAAATCATATTTGGCGGCGCCGGTACATTAATTAGTATTAACTGCCTGTAATGATGAGATTTTAGGAAATCTAGCGCCATTTGGACAAGATCTACAGCTGCTCTGTCAAATTTGGTGTCTTCAATGCACAGTTACGGTAGATTTGGTCATTGGATTCTATAAGAAGTCACCCAGACCTGTGAATTTCGCATTATGCATTTCCTTGAGTTTTACAGTGCAGTACATGTCATCGGATCGCAAAGTCCAGGAATTGTTGAGCGAATTTAGAGAGAGGGGTCTGTAGAACCTTATGAGCAATACACCTGCATATGCACCCTGTGAAGAGACTCCCCCAGTTTCGAGTCATCCAATGCAGACACGATCAACTAGAAAGAAATATAAGGCAGAAGTTCGTTCTAAGCGAAACGAAGAAAGGAACAAGCCGTCGAGAAAGACACCAGAGGATCCCACAAAGAATCCTTCCAGAGTATTTGAAGACCTTGGTGATGAAGAGAATATTGCACCACAGTGTCCACCATATCTTCCACCTGTTCGACCAGGAGTTCAGCCACCTCGACGGATAGCCAAGTTCACATTACGCACCCCTTCATTGCCACAGGGTGTGCAGTTGGTCAGAACAATGACAGTGAAAGTAGACCGACTTAAGTATGCAGACCACGATATGAATGATCATGGGAAATTTCCATAGTTCACAGCTGGGAAATACTTGCATTCTGTCCATTATCCGAAGACCAGTACGATGCAACTAGAAGTAAAGCAGTGGGCTGCTGGCTTGGAGCAAGTCGTCTTGTTGAAGATGTTGAATGTTCCCCACTTCGGTCGCAGCACGTAGGTTACCATAGTGGTCAAGCAGCTATTGGCATTGGTGCATGATGGGAACCTATGGATAGGAAACCAAAAAATCATCATTGATGGAGAACTCATTCACCAGATCACAGGCTTGCCAAAGGAAGGGCATGATCCTAGCATTGAGTTCATGGGAAAGCATGAAGACACAAAGTTGGCTCAGAGCATGAAGGACCGCTTCAGCCTGATGAAAGGAAAGAGAGGGTATCAAACCTCGACAATCTAGCACCAGAACATTTGCTTCACTGCAGAGCTCCTAGCATGCAAATTAATGTGAAAGTGCAGACCAACTGAAGTCCCTGCCCCCATTGTTAGTATTGCTGCAAACTGTGCCGAAGGCTATAGTTACAAATGGGCAGAGTACATTGCTAAGGAGTTCCTCGAATATGTCTGCGATGTGCAGGAGAAAGGTATACCCTTTCACTACTCATGGTTCTTAGTTCTTATTACACTGGTAGGATGGAAAGAACCTATCGAGACATAGTTTGTTGATGTGCCTCCGCACATGCCTGGCGCAGCAAGATACGCATCTCTGTGGGTGTCACAGGATAAAAGCTTCCAGCAGATGACGAACTATGTGTTCGCCTTCTACACAATGAATATTTCCAATGAGATCATGAAGACGTCACGGCTCAATAATGAGCTATTTTCTGAGTATGCGGGAGTGGCCAACTTCAGGGCTGACATGCATCATGTCTTCATCCAAACCTAAATAGATAGCAAGCACAAATGGTCGAAGTTGCCATACATGGTGAATGAGGAAGACATCCTCGTAGTATTCAAGTAGTGGCCGGCTGAATGGATGAAGGACGCTGGAACAAGTCCCAACATACCAATTCCCCTAGTGACAGATATGGGTGCAGGTCCAAGTTAGGCGCCGTAGAATGACCCACTCGAAGAAAGTGACGAAAAAGATGAGTCGAAGCAGAGCGAAGATGACCAAGGTGGAAATGATGGAGTTGAAGAAGAAGAAGAAGAATCGGTCAAAACCATTTAGACCCCAATCGCCCAGATAAGCGTAAGTCTCCAAAAGTGGAGGAAGTAACAAAGCCTTCGCCTAGAAAGAAAACTAAGGCGTTGAAGGGAAAGAACATCATCGAAGAGTCTACTTTGACTATGGAAGAGCTTGATCAAGCTCTGACAAAATCCACAAAGGTCTTAACTAGCAAATGGTCAGAGTTTGCAGCTACGCACCTTGATGCGCTTGCTGGTGTAGCGCAGCGAATTGCAGAACTCAAAGAGTTAGCAGAAAGATCAGCGACTGGCGCAGCAACAAGCAGTACCCCAGCAAGCGCGCAGCCAGATACTTGGCAATGGCCAGCCAGAAATAACAGAGGGCAGATCCCAAGTGCAGCCCTCATCACAACTGATGCAGCCTCTTGATCGCAGATGAGTATGACTATTGAGATAGACTACGCCAAGTTGTCTATGCCGGAGCTGCATCTGTACCAATTGGAAATTATGAATGAAATCTGAGAACACAACAGCTACTCACACAGGAAGTTGGAAAATTTCATGAAGCAGAGTGAGAGCCTCGTAGCATAGTTGGAAGAAGCTGAGCAAAAGAAGAGGGAAGCAGAAAGCAAGAAGGCTGCACTGGCGCGAGTATTGGATGAGGCATGTCGAAGTCTCCCTGACTTTGACATGCAGGCTGGAGAAGAACCAGAGCAGAGAATTTCCAAGCTGAAAGACTATGCATAGTAGTCTTGTAGTGAGATAGAGAAGATGAAAACAAAGCATGAGGCTCAGATTGTGGAGCTTCAACTTTGCATTATTCCTGAGAGTCTGCCAAAGGTCAAGGAGCAGCGTCGCAGAGATGTTCAAGCCTCAGCAACAAAGATCTCAGATCTTGTGAGTAGTGCATCAAAGCTGCTAGATGAAAGTGTCGAGGCCTGGGCAAACTTGCAGGACAACCTAGAAGTAGAAAAGCTACAAGAAACCATCAAGCAGCGATAGACAGAGCTGGATGTAGTAAAGGCGGAATCAAAACATTGCCTCCATTGTAGAAGATGCTTAAGGTGAAGCACAACAATGAACTCCAGTGCGAAATTGAAGCTTACAAAAGGAAAGAATCACTGTTGGTGAACTCTGTGCAGCCCCTCATTAACAAGGCCTTGGAGTTGAGCACTGTTGTAGATAACCAGCTCAAAATTTTTAAGGAGTATGATACATTTGCACAGGAAAAGGCCAGCGAAGAATCTTCAGCAACATTGCAGTAGATGGTGGAGAAGGAGCAAGCAGCTGAAGATATCATGCGCAACCTCAACAAGCAGTTCACTATCTTTCCCAACAAGATTCTCCCACTAGAGAAGCAGCAGAGTGTCCTGGGACGGGACACTGGTGAGTCTTAGGGGCCTGTTGGGTCACGGACCTTGAAGTTCCTTAATTTTGGCAACTCCGTAGTTTTGGTACGAAGCTTGTAAGCGAAGTTGTGGCCCAAAATAGTCTTAGGGGTGTCGGGGTTGGGTCGAACCCCCTCTTTTTGTAAATAACCCATGGTTTAAACTCATGGTTTTTAAGCCAATGGTTTAAACACATGGTATTGTAATAGTGCACTTGTATAAATAGGCACTTATGTAAAGGAGAAAAGGGGCTTTTTCAAATATTTTGATATGATGATGTGATGCGAAGCTAAGGTCGGTTTTTAGGTTTAAGGTTAAGTCCTAGCTGTGTGCGTGGATGAACTCTGCAGCTGAGTGTGCAGAGGGTTTTGTTAAGGTTAAGTCCTAGCTATGTGTGTGGATGACCTCTGCAGCTGAGTGCGCAGAGGGATTTGTTAAGGTTAAGTCCCAGCTGAGTGCGTGGATGACCTCTGTAGCTGAGTGCGCAGAGGGTTTTGGAAGGAAAGTACTGCAGCTTAGTGCACATTTTTGGGTTGATTGAGAAGATCTGCAGCTGAGTGCATACAGATCTGCAGCTGAGTGCACAGATCAAAACTGTGTTGTTGTAAAGAGTTGAATATAAACGCAGTTCGGTGGATGTAGCCCCTACACTAGGGGTGAACCACGTACATATTGTGTTGTGGTGGTTCCTTTTTGCTTTGTGCTGTTTTTTTTTATGCAATTGATAAGTAGGTGAATGATAAGTAAGATATATTGTTAAGAATTAACTTCACTGTGAATTCCCAGTTAAGGGTTAAGCAAAAAACTGTCTAATTATCTAAACTACGAAGCTATAGAAGTGAGTGTCGAAGCTCTGTATTGTGTAAGTATACTTTGGTAAGGCTAAAGGTACAGTAATATCCCTCTTTTTCCTACAGAAACCTGATTCTGTGGCACCCCATAGCTGTTTCGAGTGAGACTGCAACCTGTTCGCAGGTTTTTTCCGAAAGGGCCAACACTGTGGGTCTTTTTGTTGGTTAAGATAATAGTATAAGAACCCAGGTCTGCCCTGCAGCCAACACCGACATGGTGGCAGGTTTGGCCTCCCATGGTCATTGATGTAAGTGATGAGAGCCTTTTCAACATGGTGACAGGTTGGGCCTCCCATGGTCGTTGATGTATTTGTTGTGTTATCTGTATCTTGGTTGTGCTCCTTCTAATGATGAGATGATATAAAGATGATGAGGTAACAGTAGGGTACACGGGTGTTGCAAGGCATGTAATCAGTCCTAGGATGCTCCTTCAGGTTTTACAGTGGCATATAATCAGTCCTAGGAGATCCTGCAGTTTTTTCAAGAGGCATATAATAAGTCCTCGGATGTACCTACTTGATGAATTGCTTGCAGAGATGATGAAGACATACATGGAGGCTAGGCCTACATCCAGCATGAAAGAGTTGGAACTGTAGAAAATTCTGATGATAGATAGTATGGCATGATGATCAAATTATAAGAAGATGATGGAATCAGCTATGATGAAGACTATATGACTCCATGATGATGACGATGCAATGAAGACCTGACAAAATGTGTTGATGACTATGTAGAGAGAGAATACCTTCCTATTTTAGAGGGAGTGTTGATGTATTTGTAACTTCGAAAGATATTCTAATGTATATTATCATTGTATGTTATTGTACCCCCATTGGGGATGTGTGTTACCCCTTTACGGGATGTCTAAATTGTGTCTAGACCTTGAGGTACAACCTCCATTGTAAGTCGGGTCAATAGTCCCTAGTGTAACATCATGCAATATGTAATTATGGTCTCTCTAGGAGAACTAGGACCCATGTGAGATGACATGTAGGCTCGAGTCTTATATTTGGTCAGTGACTTGAAAGGATATAAATAAGGAGGCACTCCCCGTCATTTATATATACCTCACACACTCTCTAAGGTGCATGAGAGAGAGAGAGAGAGAGAGATAGTCAGAGGAGGAGAGAAAGATAGCTGATGAACATTTCTTATTACTTCTTTTGATCATCTTACTATTTTGAAGAAGTTTAAGGGGTTTTCTCCTTTATGGTTTCCCCGATGAAAATATTTGTATCTTATGTATCTTTTATATCTTATGCATTATTTTGTACTTGTTATTCTTTTAGATAAAGATCCTATATAATCTAATCAGATCTTAAGAAAATCTAACATAAATTATCTTAATAAATGAATAAATATATAATCTAGCATATATCCATCTTAACAACGGAATGAGAGGTTTATACTATTTTTTTCAATCCTTGCATTGCTTTATAGATCTTAGGTTAAGGTTGACTTATGTTGTTATAATGGAAATTCTATTGATGAGAGATGATATACAAGTTCAAGTAAGAGTCCTTAACTTCCCTTCATCCTTAGTAACAATGGGAGCAGGGGAAATCCATAAATGCAATAAGTAAGGAAGATGTTCTAGCTACTAACATAGTAGCAAAAGTGGCAAAAATTATGGAATTTGAATGCAAGGATGTTAAAAATGAAAGAGAGCATGAAATAATAGATGCTGAGAAACACGAAGGTGTTTCATATCTATTTTTGAAAGAAAATTGTTATGAATCAAACACAATTCAGACCATATATACAACACTATAACTTTTTTAGACCTTCTACATAGAGGATGATGCAGTGGTAGCAAAACAAACAATGATATTGGAAGATGCACATGAAGAATGCAACATAACACTTGACAAAGATGCAATAAAAGAGATAGATATTCCAATTATTGATGAAGTAATAGACAATGAAAAAGTTGTGGAACTTGAAATTAATGGTTTTGAAACTGTAAAAGAGTCAAAAACCATACATATTCATTGTATTTACCAACATCAAACAATCTTGTGTCAAGGTTCAGAAAAACAACATAAGGAATCATATAGTAATCCAGCTAGCATTGCAACAACCAAAATTGTTGATACCCTCCCAACAAGAAACGATCCAAAAACAATATACTTGGTAGTAGTGGAAGAATAGGATAAAGAATCCAAAAGATCTCCAGCTAATGCTGCAACAAAATAGGCCAATTATTTTTTCATTGATATGTTAACACGGGACAAGGATGTAGAACATGAAAATGACAATGGGAAAAATTCATAAAAGACAAAAACCACAGCTGCAGATGAGAAACCTTTAACCTCATCTCCAACTCTAGAATAAAAACAAGAAGAACCACATGCATATCCATATATCAATGTACGAACATAAGTTTCAAATACCATTCACACACAGGACAATGCATCAGAAGAAGACCTAACTATAGCTTCTGGAGCACTACATAAATTCTTAGACATAACAATTTTTGAAAGAGTAATAGAAGTGTAGATGTTACAGACATCAGTGGAGTAGCTGAGAGTGAATTGGAGGAAGTTAAAAGCAATAAAGTGGAGAAATAAGAATAACTAGCAAGTAAATTTGTTTGCAAAAAACAATCAAACTCACCTACAGTTATGGAAGAACAAGTTGAATCATATATGGCACCATCTACCAATGTAGTAAATGAGATTGCTAAGAATTTTTCTATCATTTCTTATTGTCATTGCATATGTGGAAAAAGGAATATCGTTTGAAACCAAACTATGGATCAAATACAAAGAGTATCAAGAAATATTGCCTTCATGCAAAACATCAATCATATTGTAAATCCTCTTCTTTTCTTTTAATTGAACCTACAATGAAAAAATGGAAAACATAATCACTTTGAGAATCCCTCATCATTAATTGTTCAAAAATTTTCAGGTTTCTTAAAATGGCTCATTAAAAGAAACCTAGCACTCTAATATGATGAAAATTGGACTTTAATCAAAATGCAAACCTAAAAACAAGGGAAGTTTGATATAAAGGAACATACATTCCTTTCCATAAAAATGATAGCATCAATATACCCTGGGCATATATGGACCTTCCACACACATTATGTTGAAATTCAAAATCTACCATTGATCCAATACAACATAAGAACATATTTATGGACAAAGCAAGGTTATATTTAAAAATGGAGGCATAGAGAATATAACTTGTGATCAAGAGATGTGAAGCTATACGTGTGGAATGCAGCAACACTCTTTTTTTTTCAGATTTAAATTTTATTTTTGAAAGTTAGGACACTATCTATGTGAAAATATAGGCCCCAACAATAAAAATCCAACTTCATTTCCTGTCACAAACAAGAAATACAATGTAATAGTTAAATATTAAACATCAATCTTAAGTAACTAACATCAAGGAAATGTAGTCCCAATCATCAATGTTACAACAAAAAACACAAAATATAGAATCTATTTTTACCTTAAATGTGGGATCAAATTGACATATAGCGATCTTTCTACCATATAGACTTTTAAACCTACTTCAAAAATAGAGGAACAATAACATTATTAAAATACCATGAATCACATCATCAACAACAGAACATGTCAACTCATGAGTCACAACTGAAATGTGTCAGTGAAACACAACTACACTGACTAGATTCAAGGAAAGTGGGGACTCCACTTGTTATCTCGCCCCTTAATGGTCCAGCAAAAATGTGGGGACCTGAATCTTAGAAAATCGATAAACTGATAGAAACAAACATTATGCTCAATCTTGGCCTCCACTAGCCAATTGTGGTCATGGAGGTTAATACAATTATGCATTGTAATTATGCCAATTGATTATTGCATTAGATTAATGTTGGTCTCATTCCAATAGGTATCCTATGATCAATGCATTGGAACCTAGTGCATAGACCCTTTTTCTCTTCGCTTAGCTATGTAGATCTCATTTTTTTTTGAATAACGTTAAGTATTTACAAATAAAATATACAATCAACATAAAAGAAATGATATTCATAAAACTGAAGATAATTAATTGATGCAACTATAAAGGTAATAAAAACATCTTTTCTCAAACCCTGAATCAATGGAAATCGACTAAAACAAATATTGATTCAAGCTACACGAAAGGGTTAAATCAAGCATCAAATGAGAACTAGAAGCATTCAAGGGACTAACACAATATTTAACCAAAATACACACACAAACTTCAAAAATTGACAAAATAATTCAAACAAAAGCAATAAACAAACCATAAAAATTTGTCAAGGTATTTGTGCTAAACACCAACATGGTTTCATGTAATTGAATGAGTCATTCTTGCTTATTTAAAGTGTTGTCAAATTAGTTATTTATCCTTTAATGTTAGGAAACTATCTATGCAAAGAGATAGCTCCTAGGCCTAGCTTTCTCAAATTCCAGCATCATTTCATGTCACATACAAGAAAGAGACAATGTAAGAGATAAATATCAAAACATCAATTCTAAAATAAGCTGCATGAAGCCAATGTAGCTCAAACCATCAATCCTAAAACAAAAAAGTACAATGTAGAATCTATTTTTACCTAAAACACAACCCCAAATTCAGATAAAGTGATCACCAACAAGGGTACATGGAACACCTGGACCAAAATAAGACTCAAGAGTCCCTCATGTGTATTAGATCATATAAAATCTTAGGTGAAATTTATTTTCCAATTCACATTCTATCCCTAGTCCTCATTTTCGATAATCTGAACATGACCTTATCCAGATGAATTGTCATTATGATCATCCAAAGCATTATGTTCCACATCAAGTTCATTAGATAAACTTGTTATATTGTTTTCTCCCCTTCTTTCATGATTTGATCACCAAAGAGCTAATGCTCTTTCATATGGAAAATTGCCAACCTCATACTTTGTTACATATAATATTAAGCATGTATCCACACTTTTATCAATATTGTTCCTCAACTTTGACTTCAAGAATGTTAGCACACTAAACATTCTCTCATCCTCCACTGATCCCAAAATCATGGTTTTAAATAAATCCAGTAATTTGAAATATTCTGATATTCTTTGTCGTAGGATTTTGTTACCACTGAGCTTAGTCCATAATCTTGTAATTTCACCATATTCTTTATTATCCGATGAAGAAAATTGGTCCCACATTGTTTTAGCAAAGCATTGAACTTGATCTATCAATTTTTCTAAATCTAAAATACCTTGAATATGTTCTCCTTGTATCTCGGCCTCTTGACAAAAATGGCTCTCCAAAATCTTGCATTTCTCTATAAATTCAACCTTTAAAGTTTCTGAACATCGACTATGGTCCCAATATTGAGGGTATACGATAGACATGGCCTCCAACAATTCATATCAAGGAAACCGTTCTCTTATCTCTGATGATAGTGATTTTGCAATTTTTATCAAGTTGTGTCTCACTAAATTAGAACATCATGAAATAAGTCTCTTGACACGGGGCATTGTTTGGTGGATCTTCCTATCTTATCATTATAATAAAAGGGAACCATATTCCCATGAACTTCCATACATAGTATCCCTTTTTCATCAAACTTCAAAAACAAATCATCATTTTCTATATTGATTATCTTCAATTTGTAAATGTTAAACTTGTAAAAGACTCTGCCATAATATACAAATTATCCAATGCAAGACATGTTAATTTTATTGCTCTTGTGTATTCAGCAATATACATTGTGCGACTCTGAGCCATCTTCATGAGTTTAGAGTCATGTCATTAAGCATAAGAAGAATACCAGCCAATGTTAATAATGTCTCTATATCAATTAGTAGAAATAGAAGAGTTTGAGCATTTTCTACACGTGAGCGATGTTCATACATCACCCATACCAAGGATGCATATTCATTGAATAGTCTTTCAACTGGTCCCTTCAGTGATATCCATGTTGTATCAACATCTTTTAATATTTCTTTCCATTTGTAACACCATCATAAAAAAAATTAAACTCTAAAAATCGTTTGGGACTCCGACAAAAGTATGCATGAACCTCACGTACAAGATATCCAACCTTTGAAACCAATGAAAATTTGCTCACTATTTTAAATGCAATATTTATCCTGTGAGCCATACAATGAATACTATGCATATACGGTGAAGCTAAGAGTTACAGTATAGCACAAAGGCCATTCTGTTGTCCTTGTGTTACTGATGCTCCATCTCCTCCGACACATAACAACTTTTTGCAATCATGGAATGCTCCATACCACCAATTTCCTTCAAACTGTCAATAACAAGTTCATAAATATTTCCTGTTGTATAAATTTTGGTCATTTTATGAATTCCATGTGGATAGGAATGCATGATATGGTCATTGACCATATAAATGCTCATGAAAATCCATGAAGTATTATCAATATTTGTAACTTCATTCAAAGATAGTGACTAAAATGTAGAATCTGCAATCTTCTTTTTCATATCATCCTTTTGTACTTGTACTTGAGCTAGATATTTTCCCCATCGCCAACCACTCGATAAAGACCAATGAGAAGATGGAAATTTTGACACTTGATTAAAAGATAGATATTTCGTCATTTTTGGATAATCTGTCATAGGACAACCATTGGATAGGAGGTGAAATACAGTGCTTAATTTTATCGTCTTTGATAACAAATTTGTTTCCATCATCTTTCCAAATTGAGATGTGATGGTTCCTCCAATTTCCTCAAGTTTTTTCTTATTTATTAAGAATTTATTATATTCCACTTCAAATTGGAGATGTCAACATTTGCTAACATATTTCCATTTGGAAGTATATTTATTCTCATAATTTGCAACTTTCTTGTCATACACCTTCCCAACATGCTTCTTGATTGTTTCTAACTTCATCTGCAATGCATTTAACTTATCATGAGGTCTCATTCTTATTTTCTTGAGACCCAATCAACTTTGAATTTTCTCCCTGTGTCCCATTGGCCTTTTTTCCTTTTCTGTGAATCCACTGGGTCACCTTGCAAGGAAAAATCTTCAATATTTGAACTACCAATTTCAGATGGAAATGAATTTGTCTCACTTTGATAACTAGAGGAATGTATTCTACCATCCATTGTCTGGGTTCCAGATGCATTCCCAAAAGTGTTGACATCTCTCTCACTGATACCTCGCTCAAGAGAGATTGAAGCATGAATAGGATGTGGATTATTGGATTGAGGATTTTGAAAATATGATATTACATCCTTTTGTCTTGATGTTTTATTTTTATTTCCACAATCCATGTTTGACACCTTACTTAATATTCCAAATTTTTTTCCATCATCTTTCCAAATTGAGATGTGATGGTTCCTCCGATTTCCTCAAGTTTTTTCTTATTTATTAAGAATTTATTATATTCCACTTCAAATTGGAGATGTCAACATTCACTAACATATTTCCATCTGGCAGTAGATTTATTCTCATAATTTGCAACTTTCTTGTCATACACCTTTCCAACATGCTTCTTGATTGTTTCTAACTTCATCTGCAATGCATTTAACTTATCATGAGGTCTCATTCTTATTTTCTTGAGACCCAATCAACTTTGAATTTTCTCCCTGTGTCCCATTGGCCTTTTTTCCTTTTCTGTGAATCCACTGTGTCACCTTGCAAGGAAAAATCTTCAATATTTGAACTACCAATTTCAGATGGAAATGAATTTGTCTCACTTTGATAACTAGAGGAATGTATTCTACCATCCATTTTCTGGGTTCCAGATGCATTCCCAAAAGTGTTGAGATCTCTCTCACTAATACCTCGCTCAAGAGAGATTGAAGCATGAATAGGATGTGGATTATTGGATTGAGGATTTTGAAAATATGATATTACATCCTTTTGTCTTGATGTTTTATTTTTATTTCCACAATACATGTTTGAAACCTTACTTAATATTCCAAAATTGAAATTCCAAATCAATATAGAAACCAGAAGTGAAGCCTGCATGAGAAAAATGATATAAAATAAGTACAATAGCACATTATCAATTTATATTGACCTGACTTACAATGAGTGTTTACATTGACTCTTTCAATGACTTTTACATTACCAAATGCATCAATAACATCCCTCGAAGGAGTTATAACACTAATACAATAATAATATCTTCGTAAGTTACATTTTTCAACATATTTTGGACATGAAAAACAAATAAAAAAACCCTAAAAGTTAAGACTCAAACCCTAACCCTTTACTTGGAAAAACATAAATGGGAAAAACATAGCCATACCCACATACTAGGAAAAGAGACATCAATCTACAATTATTTCCATCGATCATTGTAGGCATATGTTAATAAGTAGTAGTAAAGCAAGTGAGCCTTCTTCAAAGAGAACTGGGTTCAACCCGGAAAAAAAGCATGTTGATGTGCTAATGTAGCCAACTTCTTATGATATCTCATAGTTAAGTGATTCTTGGTGGTTTGTCCTATGTAGGTAGCCAAGACCAAGAGTGAGTCATGGGTTCTTTTAGGGGAATAAAACCCCTCAAATGCAGCTCCTAAGCCAAAATATTATGTCCTACAAGGTTCTTTCCCCAAAGGAAATTTAACTACCAAATATATTGAGATGCAAACATAGTTTAAAATACACAGTCCATACTTATTCGTTATATGGAAAATAATATAGAGAATCCTCTAACAACTCTAAGTACTATCTCTACCACTCAATATTTTATGGATAACATGTTCACATAAACTCTCCTATTTACATCCTATCTTGTAGAATAAACACATGCAAGTGTCCATAATACAACATACATCTTATTACCATCTTTTTCTCTTTGGATTTTTATCAACAATCACCTTACCTCAATATTACTAGCTTAATGGGATTGAGTCTTCTATTTGCAATATATAATTCCACCTAACCTTAGTACATCTTGGTTTGGAATTCTATTACACAATTTATCATTCTGAAACTTTTAATCCACTTTATGCACTTTGGATTTCCAGTCAAACTCCAAGGGAAATTTTGTCCCTTACTGCATTATTATTGGTACACTCATGAAATGTTGGTTTATCTCAACAATAGTTTATCTACCCTATATGCAGTGAGAAACTTATTACACTATACTCAAACCCATTCTGCAGAGAACTTGTTGAGACCTTATACACAGAGGATGATATAGTGGTAGAGAAACAAACAATGATATTGGAAGAGCCACATGAAGAATGCATTATAACACCTGATAGAGATACAATAACAGAGATGGATATTCCAATTACTGATGAATTTATAGACAATGCAAAAATTTGGGAACTTGAAAGTAATGGTTTTGAAACTGTAAAAGAACTGAAAACCATACATATTGAGTTTATTGAACAACATCAAACAATCTTGTGTCAAGGTTCAGAACAACAGCATGAGGAATCATATAGTAATGTAGCTAGCATCACAACAACCAAAATTGTTGATACCCTCCCAACAAGATACAATGCAAAAAAAATAGACTTGGCAGTAGTGGCAGAACAAGATAAAGAATCTAGCAGAGCTGTAGCTAATGCTACAACAAAAGAGGCCAATTATTTTCTCATTGATACAATAACACAAGCCAAGGATGTAGAACATGAAAAGGACAATGGAAAAAATTCAGAAAAGACCAAAAATACAAGTGCATATGAGAAACCTTTAACCTCATCTCCATATCTAGAAGAATTACATGAAGAACCACATGCATCTCCATATATCAATGTACAAATAGAAGTTTCAAAGACCATTCACACATAGGAAAATGCATCAGAAGAATAACTAACTATAGCTTCTGGAGAACTGCATAAATTCTCACAGAAAACAGCTTCTAAAAGAGTAATAGAAGTAGATGTTACAGTCATCAGTGGAGTAGTTAAGAGGGAAGTGGAGGAATTTAAAAGCAATAAAGTGGAGAAAGAAGAAGATCCAGCAAGTAAATATGTTTACATACAACAATCACACTCACCTGCAGCTATGGAAGAACAAGTTGAATCAGGTATGGAACCAACTACCAATGTAGTAAATGAGATTGCTGAGAACCTTTCCATGATGGATGAGACTAATACAACAGTACAAACAGAAAACCATCACAAAGGGATAGATTTTCAGTTGTGATTTTCTATTAACAAACTGTTTGGGGTTCCTCTATCTGACTTTATGAAACCTCCCTGTTTATAATTTTCTAACTCATGTTTAAAATTCCAAGCTATATTTTTATATTTCATGCTCAATTAATGTGGGAAAAAACTTGTTGCAGATTCCTTCAAAATTGGAAGTGCTAAAATTTTTGAAATGGAATAGATGCGCAATGGAAAATTTTTAAATGATGCTAAATTTTTTTAACTGTCTTAAGACATTAAAGAAGTTGGATTTGTGTGTCTTTGATTTTATCAAACTCCCTAGGAGTTCATCTAGTTATATGCTTTAGAGTTACAATCTTTAAAAAAATTAAATTTGAGTGATTGTAACAACTTGAAGCAGTTTCCAGAAGAGTTAGGGGAATTGAGCGCTCTTATGCAGCTAGATTTGAGTAAATGTTGTTGTTTACAATAGCTTCTAGAAAAATTTGGGAATATTATAGCATTAAACTTCTTGTCCTTGTACCATTGCTGCAAATTGATTATGCTTCCTGAAGGTTTTGGAAATTTAACATCATGAATTCATATATATCGGCAACAACATTGGTTGTTGATTAGTCTTCTAGACAACTTTCGTCAAATGAATTCCCTGTCAGTTATTGTATTCGATTATTGTTCGGGCTTAACAAGTGTACCAAAAGGAATTGACAGTCTGAAAATGATAGAAAGACTTTCAATAAGGATTTGTTTTAACTTAAAGATGCTTCCCAGTCAGTTCCAAGAACTCCCATGTTTGTGGCAGCTGGATTTATCTAATTGTAGGATTTTGTGGGGACTGCTTGAAGGTTTGGCTCAACTTAGTTTAATCAAAGACTTATGTTTACAAGGATGTAAAATGTTAGAGAAACTACCTAGTGACTTTCATTGTCTAGAAGGACTGGGATGATTGCAAATGTGTGGATGCAAGAGCTTTTCAATATTTCCTGAAAATATTAACAAACTTAGTTGTTTGGAGGTGTTAGGATTATCATATTCTGATAATATGGATCAGTTACCTAGTAACTTCCATTGTTTGGTAGAGCTTAAATAATTGCAACTGTCCAGCTGCAAAAACTCAGTAAGGTTACCTGAATATTTCGTCAATAAAAGAGGACAGTGGTGTGGAACATGAAAGTGATAGTGGGAAAAACACCGAGAAGACTGAAACCAGAGGTTCTAATGAGAAACCTTCAAGCTTGTCTCTAGCTCTAGAAGAAAAACATGAAAAACCACATTCATCTCTATATATCGATGCAGCAATAGAAGTTCCAAAGACACTTTATACAATAGAAAAATCATCGAAATTAGACCTCATTTTAGCTACTAAAGAACTACCTAAACACTTAGACACAACTTTTGACAGGGAAATAGAGGTAGATGTTACATCTAGTAATGAAGTAGCTGAGAGAAAAGTTGTGGAAGAAAAAAGAAACGAAGAAGAAAGGACAGATGAACCAGAAAGTAATATGTTGACAAACAACAATCACATTCACCTAAATATATGGAAGAACAAGTTGAAAACTCATATCTAGCTCCCGCTATCAATGCAATAAAAGAAATTGCAGAAAACATTCTCATGATGGATGAAACTAGGACAACAATACAAGAATAATACCATCATAAAGAGTGTAACATAAGAAAAGATGAAGATGTTCCAGCTAATAATATTGCAGTAAAGGTTACATAAATTGTAAACCAATAGTACCATATAGCACAATATAGGAAACAAATCTTTGTCTTCTTGGACCTGAATAGTTTATATTTACATTATAAATGAATTCATACTGAGTACAATTTGTATACTTGCGGTATGAATTAGTTGTTGAATATTGTAACTTCAAAGGATATTCTAAATGTATTTTACTGATGTAAACCAAGGGAGATGTTATTATTCCTCCGAAGGGGTGTTACTATTGTAATTGGTCATCATAGAGTTATGAGGGAAAGCCTCCATTGTAAGTCAAATCAATAGTTCCCTAATGAATATAATATAATATTGTATTGAGTATTCCTAAGTGAATTTGGCCCACTTATTTAAGTGGGGCCGACTTGTTAGGTTAAAAGTCAAGTGACGAAAAGAGTATAAATAGAGATGTGTTCATCATTTTAACACACACTCACTTGTGCACAGCACATAGGAAAGAGAGAGAGATATCTGTTGGAGGAGGTGCACCTATCTGGGGTCTTTTATTTTATTTTTTATACATCTTATACAAAGGAAGTTTTGTTGGGTTTTCTTCCCCATGAGGGTTTCCCACGATAAATCTTTGTGTTCTTTTGTGTGGTTGTGCTTGTCTATATTTCAATGATGTTTTGCTTATGGTTATGTTGTTATAATGATAAATGTTATAAGATCTAAAATAACCATTACAAATTTAACATGGTATCAGATCCACCTTGAAATAATTCTTTGTATAGCTGAAACAAGTGCTACAGCTACAACCATTGAAGATTAGGGTTCATGCTTTAAAACCCGAAAAGACTAAAACTAGTCATTTTGGTGCATTCACTATATCTCTATATTGGAGAAGGAGCGAAGGGTGAAAAAATTTATAGGATGAAGATAAATTCCTTATGTACCATGTGTAAAATCTTCATCCTCGGATTCGCTATATTCTAGGAAATATGATTCATCCAAATCGGGGATCCATCCTCTCCCAAGATTCAGCCTTAAACATGTGACCTAGGGAGAATTTCTATATCTTGGGCTACGAAGGTCCAAATGAAATTTTGCAAGATTTTCCAGATAGGGAATGGACTTTAATTTCTGTGGTAAAATTTTCTGACCCCGAAGGTGAAACAGTGACACGTAGAAGTCCGTACAAGTTCGTTATTATGAATAGTCATGAAATAAGTCATCTTGGGAAAACCTGCATAAATCCAAATTGGTAAAACCAAATATGCTTTAACCTATGGTGTTGGAAATAGGATAGACAAGGATACCTCAGTGCAAAGTTTTAGACATAGAAGAGAAGTACATTCGGAGATACCATAGAAACAATATCAGGAACTTATGCAAAATAAATTGAAGAAAACTAGGGCATCAGATATTTTGCAGTTATGATCACAGTTTTGGGAAAATTAGTATGCTGCTCAGCTCACCTTGAGGAGGTGCGTATTTCTATACAATCAAATATAAAAGATATGTAAGTTGAAAAATTAGGGTTTCTCTGTCAAACCCTAGGTCCACTAGAAGGAGGACTCCAGAAAAGCTTTCAAGAAAGAATGAGATTGAAGCAGTCTCATTGGTCAAAGGAGAATCTGCAGATCTAGAAGGAGATGAAGAAAAAGAAAACAAATAAAATTATTTGAATTTTCTTTGTTGTATATACTATGTATTATGCATGATATAATGTTTTCATTAAATGATAGTATACTACTAATATGCATGTTATGCGTAGGTAGCCCACGGTGTTATACAACACTCCATTGCTACTTATCTAGAATGAAACCTCTTTGCTGACATATTGTATTAAGTTCACAATCTCAATGATGTCATGATAGAGATGGACGACATCTAGAAATTTTTTGTGAGATATGGATGAATGTTGTATTAGCTAAACAATTGCATGATGCAAAAGAATTTGTTGTTATGCATGTGTCCTATGAAATGGTTCTAACCATGCAACTGGTGCATTTAACTTGTAGGAAAGATCATGTACAACCACATACAAGAAAAGGAGGATGAGACTTGTTTCGAAGAAAAAGTGATGACAATTCAAGATTCACTCCAATAAACATGAACCTGAAGCTCCCAGGGTTAGAGACACTGTGAAGGAAGAAATAGCTTGAGAGAGCAGATGATCCACCTCGAGAGATGAAGACCCTCTTGGACACAAGAGATAATTCAAGTGAAAAATAGTATGACGGGACTTCCAAACCAAAGTAAGAGGCCTTGGACACACTCTAGTTGTGTTATACAGTCGATTGAGATCATTGATGGAAACCCTTCCATCTATGGAAGAAGCTATGATCAAAGAGTAACAGTTGATCATGGGGAATGATGTCTAGGATATGGTTCCGAGACCTGAAGGGAAGTTCGTAGTGTCTTCCATAGGGATCTACAAGAAAAATTTTACAAAGAAAGGTTTTTGGTTTGTCTTAGAAAGAATAGACTATGGCATGACATACTCTATTGAACAAACACACTTCTTCAGTAGAAGTATATATCGAGCAAAGAACCACATGTACAGAATAGGATTTGTACAAGCTTAGAAGGAACCCATAGAAAATCACATCCAGGAGCTTTAAAGATCACCTAGAGTGATGAATATCTTAACATTTGCTACAAGGTTGAAAATGGAAACCTATAGAAGATAACAATCTCACAGATGAGTGCAAAAGGAACTTTTCGACAAATTTCAAGATAAAGGGGTCTTGGTATCTAGTAATCTGAGATGGATACATAGTAGCATATGATGCTACCTGACACTCCAATAGAGAATTCAGAGAGAGGATAATGCTCCGCCTCAGGGAGGGTGACTGCAGAATATCCATGAGTTCGACAAGATGGATAGCTCCATGTTGGACTAAGACTTTACCAAGAGTAAAGTGGGTTCTAACCTTCAATATTGAATGCAAAATACTGGGATATGTCGATGGCGTGACTGAATGAACTCATGGTAGAAGCAATGATGGAAAAATACCATAATGATGTTTCAGATATAGTACCCAAAACATAAATAAAGAGTGTGGAGTCTTCCAAGTGTATTTTTGTTGATGTAAGTCTTGAAAAATACAATATTTGTGGCTAGAGGATTCTCTTAGAAATGGAATTGATTATGAAGAGACATTTGATCCATAAGCAAGGTTCACTTCCATCAAAAGTATCATGGCACTTGCATCCATGATGAAGTGGTATCTACACCACATGGATGTAAAGACAACCTTCCTTAATGGTCTGATTGAGGAAGAGGTTTACATCAAATAGCCACAAGGATTTGAAGTCAAAAATAGAGTGACTCATGTATGCAAGTTGAAAAAGAATCTGTATGGACTGAAGCAAGCTCCTAGAGCTTGGAAGAAAAGATAGCTTCTTGAAAAGCTTGGTCTTTACCAAGATTAAATTTGATCTTAACCTTTACCTCAACGTTATGTATGATGAACTTGACATACTATTGTTGTATGTGGATGATCTATTTCTGACTGGAAATGAGAAATAGATCACATATTGCAAAAGAAGCTCATTGAATAATTCAAGATAAAAGATATTTGATTGATGCATTATTTCCTGGGGCTAGAAGTGTGGTAGAGCCTAGAAGGAATATTTCTGAACCAGGGAAAGTATGGTGTGAAAATCTTAAAAGGATTTGATGTGTTGGATTGTAAATCCATGGCCACACCCATGGATATCAACATGAAGTTGTTATCTGATGAGACATCATATATATTGGATATGACTCAATATAGACAGATTATTGAGTCATTGATATATCTAATGAATACAAGGCCATATATATGCTTTGTTGTGAACACCTTGAGTTAGTATCTAGTTAAACCTAGATGTGTTCACCTAATATAAGGTACCTGAAAGGTAGAATAGACCTGGGACTTTACTATGGTAGAGATCCTGACTACAGATTATATGGATATACATATTCGGCTTGGGAAGGAAGTGTCACAAACAGGAAGAACAACTCAGATGGATGTTATGGTATGATATCCATCGTGATATCATGGTTTAGTAAGAAACAGTCTAGTGTTGCTCTCAGTACAACTGAAGTAGAGTACATTGCATCTTTCTCCACTAGCTAGGAAACCATATGGCTTCGAAAAAATTATGTCAGGACTATTTGACATGCAGTTGGATACCACAGTGTTTCTTTGTGACAACCAGAGTTGCATAAATATGACAAAGAATCATGTGGGATATGGTAATAAAGGGAGATATAAAACTCTAGTACATAAGTACCGATAAGCAAGTTGTTGATGTGTTGACCAATATTCTATGACAAGATTGATGTAGTTCAAAAATACTTTCCTCGCAAGGAGGAACAATGATGATGATACTACATACTTTCCTTGCAAGAAGGAACATTTATGTTGATATAGATCTTTTCTCAAAAAGGAGAAATAAGGTGAAGACATGGACCCTTCTTGAAAAGGAGAAACAAGTCGAAGATATGGACCCTTATCAAAAAGGACAAACAGGTCGAAGATATGGACCCTTCTCAAAAAGAAGAAACAGGTCAAAGATACAGACTCTCTTCAGAAAGGAAGAAAAAGTCAAAGATATGGACCTTATACGGAAAGGAGAAACAAGTCATAGAAATGGACTATCCTTGGAAAGGAAGAGTAGGTCGAAGACATGAACCCTCCTCAGACGAAGGGGGAGTAGGTTGATAATATGGATCCTCTTATAAAATGGGGAGTAATGATGAGACTATCATTGATTATGGGATGACAGTGATGCTCCAACATGAAAGAGGCCATGTGCACCTGAAGATGATGACAAGGTCTGACATTCACTTGTGGAAGATAGTATCCTCTCTTGAGGATGGAAGGTATAACACTATTTTCATGAGAGTGGTCCTTACTAGGTAAGGATGGCCCTATGGATATTACTCTCACATGGAGAGTACCCACATTCACTTGTAAATGATAGTGTCCTCTCTTGAGAATGGTAGGTATAACACTTTGTTCATGAGTGTGGTCCTTACTAGCTAAGGTGTGCCCTGCATATGTTACTCTCATGGATAGTACCCACATTTAGTTGTGGATACCGTATAATAACACTTTCTCAGAAATGGTCCTAACCTTAGTGGTATATATTCTCTATGATGAGTCCTCATAGATGAGAGGACTGACATTTTGTATGTAGTCGAGATCTGCTCTGTAGGCGATACTCTTGTATGGATAGTATGCCTACATTCATATGTAGATGCCATATAATAACACTCACTTGGGAGTGTTCCTAACCTGCTTGGTATGGATTCTCTATGATGAGTTCTCACGAACGATGTAGTATAACACTCACTTGGGAGTGGTCCTAACATGTGTGGTATGGATGTTCTACAATAGGTCAACATTGTGTATGCGGTCGAGATCTGCTCAGCAGATAATCCTCTTTCTTGGAAGAGTATGCCTACACGTAAGTGTAGATACCATAGTGTAACACTCACTTGGTAGTGGTCCTAACCTATGTGGTATGGATGGTCTATGATGAGTCCTCACAGACGATGGGACCAAACATGGGTGCGGTCGAGATATAGATTTAGTTGTAGACAATTCAGCTGCTTTATTTCATGGATCATGCTGATGGAGGATTGCATCGTACTTGGACTTATGTCTTAAAGTGATCAATATTGATCATCCCACAAATAGATCATGTGTACTGCAGGTAGCGTGGAGGTGAAGGATCAAGTAGATCGAAGTACAATAGTGAAGGGTCAAGTAGATCAAAGTGCGAATGCAAAGGATCAAGAAGGATCGAAGTGTTGCTGCA
Source organism: Pseudotsuga menziesii (assembly GCA_001517045.1). Taxonomy (NCBI): domain Eukaryota; kingdom Viridiplantae; phylum Streptophyta; class Pinopsida; order Pinales; family Pinaceae; genus Pseudotsuga; species Pseudotsuga menziesii. Next base: position 124,979 of record LPNX010815720.1, on the reverse strand, counting down.
AAGGATCAAAAGGATTGAAGTGTTGTTGCAAAAGGATCGAAAGGATCAAAGTGCTACTACAAGGGATCGAGAATATCGGAAAGATGCTGTAGAATATCAAAGTGATGTTGCAAAGGATTGAGAAAGATCAAAGTGTTGCTGCAAAGGATCGAGAAGATCGAAGTGTTGCTACAAATTGATCGAGAAATATCGAATCGCTACTGCAATGGATCGAGAAGATTGAAGTGTTACTACAAAGGATCGAGAATATCAAATTGTTTCTACAAAGGATCAAAGTACTGTAAAGGATTATAAGATCAAAGTGTTGTTGCAAAGGATCAGAAGATCGAAGTGCTACTGCAAAGGAACAAAAGATCAAAGTACTATTGCAAAGGATCAGAAGATTGAAGTGCTGCTATGAAGGATCGAAAGATCGAAGCGTTGTTGCAAAAGGATCAAGTGATCATGTGATGCAGAAGATGAATAATAACTATTCCAGTTACTTATTGTGAAAACTTCCTATGACGTATAGATGTATAGCCTCAATGATATTGCAAATATTGTCTCTCTATTCTCCTATAGTCTATGATGATGTTTTTAGTAGAATAACCTTCTCATGAAGGGGGAGTGTTGAATATTGTAAATTCAAAGGATATTCTAAATGTATTTTACTAATGTAACCCAAGGGAGATGTTATTATTCTTCCGACAAGGTGTTACTATTGTAATTGGTCATCTTAGAGTCATGAGGTAAAGCCTCCATTGTAAGTCGATTCAATAGTACCCTAATGAATATAATATAATATTGTATTGAGTCTTCCTAAGTGAATTTGGCCCACTTAGTTAAGTGGGGCCGACTTGTTAGGTTAAAATTCAAGTGACAAAAAGAGTATAAATAGAGGATATGTGTTCCTCATTTTAACACACACTCACTTGTTCACATCGCATAGGGGAGAGAGAGAGAGAGAGAGAGAGATCTACTGGAGGAGGCGCACCTATCTGGGTTCTTGTATTCTAATTTTTATACATCTTATACAGAGTAATTTTTGTTGGGTTTTCTTCCCCATGAGGGTTTCCCAAGATATTTTTTGTATTCTTTTGTGTGGTTGTGCTTGTGTATATTTCAGTGATATTTTGCTTATGGTTATGTTGTTATGATGATAAATGTTATAAGATCTGATATAACCATTAAAAACCTAACATTAGCCACCTATATTGAAAATGGAATTCCCAATGAATTTCTACTAGAATGAAGAAGGAAAATACAAAAACTATTGGCAGAAAATATATTTTCCTTTACATGACGCAAAAAATATACCCTAGATATAGACCTTTATATCAAACATGACTTCTATTTGATTTTGAAAGTCAAGTTCAATCAATCACATTTCCTAACTTCCTTTGTATAGATCAATTTTAACTAAGTTATCAACATTATTCTTTGTTTGTGTGCCCCCATCCATGATATATTGACTTGCAACAATTGGTAAATGAGATGTAGTAAATGAGATTGTTGAGAACCTTTCCATTATGGATGAGACTAGAATATAATAGTACAAACATAAAACCATCACAAAGAATCTAACATAACTCCATTAATAAGAGATGATACATAGAAAACAGACATGATGCTAAGAATGGCAGAACAGTATAAAGAATATAGAAGAGCTCCAACTATTGATGCAATAACATAGGACAGAAGTGTGGAACATGAAATTCATATTGGGGAAAATGCAAAAAAAACTAAAACCACAAAATTTGACAAGAATCCTTCATCCTTATGTCCAACTCTATAAGAACAACATGAAGAACCAAAGGTCTCCCCATTTATTAATGCAGCAACAGAAGTTCCAAAGACGATTCACACACTAGAAAAAAAATCAAAATCAAACCTGATTATAGATTATGAACTTGAAGAACTACATAAACACTTGTACACAACTACTTTTTAAAGGAAAATAGAGATGGATGTTAAATCCATCAATGGAGTAGCTGAGGAGAACTGGAAAGTAAATATGTGGAAAAATCAGAAGAACTGGAAAGTAAATATGTTGACAAACAATAGTCACAATCACCTACAGCTCTAAAGAGGAAGTTGACTACTCAGATGCAACTCCAGGTAGCACTGCAGTAAAAGAAATTGCTGAAAACCTTCCCATTGCGAATGAAACAAAAATAGAAGTACAAACCAAAAAACATCATGACGAATCTAAAATAACTACATTAACGGATTTGAAAAGAGATGATGCACAGACAACAAAATTAATGGTAGGAATGGCATAACAGGATAATGAAGCCAGCATAGCTCTAGTTATCGATGCAATAAAAGAGGACACTCGTGTGGAAGATGAAAGTGATAATGGGAAAAACATAGAAAAGACCAAAACCAGAGGTGCTGATGAGAAACCTTCAACCTTATCTCCATCTCTAGAAGAAGAACATGAAGAACCACAGTCATCTCTATATATCAATGCAGCAATAGAAGTTCCAAATACACTTTACACAATAGAAGATTCATCGAAATCAAACCTCATTTTAGATACTAAATAACAACCTAAACACTTAGATTGAACTTCTAACAGGGAAATAGATGTATATGTTACATCCAGTAATTAAGTAGATGAGAGGAAATTTTTGGAATAAAAAAGAAATGAAGAATAAAGGACAAAAGAACCCGAAAGTAAATATGTTGACAAATAACCTTCACATTCACCTAAAGCTATGGAAGAACAAGTTGAAAACTTAGATCTGGATCCCGCTATCAATGCAATAAGAAATTGTAGAGAACCTTCTCATGGTGGATGAAACTAGGACAACAGTACAAGAATAATACCATCATAAATATTGTAACATAAGAAAATATGAAGATGTTCCAACTAATAATATTGCAGTAAAGGTTACAGAAGTTGTAAGCCAATAGTACCACATAGCACAAGATAGGAAACAAATATTTGTCTTCTTGGACCTGAGTAGTTTATATTTACATTATAAATGAATTCATATCGAGTAAAATTTGGATACTTGTGAGATGAATTAGTTACCTATATTGAAAATGGAATTCCCAATCAATTTCTACTAGAATGAAGAAGGAAAATACAAAAAGTGTTGATATAAAATATATTTTCCTTTACATGATGTAAAAACTATACCCTAGATATAGACCTTTATATCAAACATGACTTCTATTGGATTTCAAAATTCAAGTTCAAGCATTTCCATTGAAATCAAGTGATCTTGCACCAGGCATAGTCCTTGGGAACCTGAACAACATCTTGAAGAATTTTGAGCGATTGTGGCATGTCCCAATTATCAATGAACAATTTGGGCATAAGTTGGAGAAACCCTTGAGGCTTTCATAAACACAATAGAAAGAAGAAAAATGAATTGGATCTGGGAAATTTGTTATAGATTCACCTGAGACAAAATTCATCATCCCTATTTCATCCATTGATAATGTTATTTTATCTTGGATTGGAATCCTTAGCATAGAAGTGGAAGATTGTTATGATGTTGAACCACCTCTAGCAAAATTAGAGCTCAAATAACAACATGGTTTTATAATTTATTATCTTACAACAACCACAACCCTAACAGTTATTAGCAGACAAATGAAAAACCATTCTTGGGGCATACACATGAAGAGAATCCCATAACCGAAAAACCATTCTGGAACTATTAGGATTCTTATCAGCTTCATCCAAATCATTATAGTGACCATTGTTTCTAGCCACTTTTCAGAAGTTGTTATAACTATTCAAAATCGTGTAGTGTATGTTTTGATCCTATTAAATGTTACTCATTAAGGTACAAGTGCTAAAAATTTCCATATTCTTCTTCCCTTTCTTCTTCATTTCCAGTCAAACTCAAGGGAAATTTTGGCTCTCAGTTAGGGTTAAAAATTCAAAATATGGAAATGAAAAATTGTTGTATTGTTGAATTATTTAACATGGTCTTGTTTAGTTTCAACATATTTTTCCCCAGATTGAAGGAGTTTGGTTGCAAAATAATTTGCATCCATCCCATGTGTCCGCAGAAAATCTAGAAGTGATGAGTGCTTCTCTTCGATTTTTTTTTAATGGTAAATTTGACTATTGTGAAGGGAAATTGCACCAAACCATTTAAAGAATTGATATTTCTTCAAGCGAATAGTGTGCCCAATCTACCATTCGATGTAAGAAAGCTTAAGAATTTGAATTTCATGGACGATATCTCAAAGGGGAATGTACATATCTAAAAGAATAACACAAAGAACCACATGCATGTCCATATTTCAATGTACAAACATAAGTTTCAAGGACCATTCACACACATGAAAATGCATCAGAAGTAGACCTAACTATAGAGTCTAGAGAACTGCATAAATTCTCAGGCATAACATCTTCTGAAAGAGTAATAGAAGTAGATGTTACATCCATCGGTGGAGTAGTTGAGAGAGAAGTGGAGGAATTTAAAAGCAATCAAGTGGAGAAAGCAGAAGAAAGAACTAGTAAATATGTTTATAGACAACAATCACACTCACCTTCAGCTATGGAAGAACAAGTTGAATCAGATATGGCACTAGTTACCAATGTAATAAATGATATTGGTTAGAACCTTTCCATGATGGATGAGACTAGAATACAAAAGTACAAACATAAAACTATAACAAAGAATCTAACATAACTCCATTAATAAGAGATGATGCACAGAAAACATACATGATGCTATGAATGGTAGAACAATATAAAGAATATAGAAGAGCTCCAACCATTGATGCAATAACATAGGACAGAAGTGTGGAACATGAAATTCATATTGGGGAAAATGCAGAAAAAACTAAAACCATAGAAGTTGATAAGAATCATTTATCCTTATATTAACTCTATAAGAACAACATGAAGAACCAGAGGTCTCTCCATTTATCAATGCAGCAACATAATTTCCAAAGACCATTCACACACTAGAAAAAGCATCAAAATCAGACCTGATTATAGATTCTAAACTCGAAGAACTACATAAACACATGTACAAAACTACTTTTGAAAGGAAAATAGAGATGGATGTTAAATCCATCAATGGAGTAGCCGAGGAGAACCTGGTAGAAATTAAAAAAATAATGTGGAAAAATCAGCTGAATTGGAAAGTAAATATGTTGACAAACAATAGTCACAATCACCTACAGCTCTGAAGAACAAGTTGACAACTCAGGTCCAACTCCAGCTACCAACAATAGCAGTACAAACAAAAAACCATCATGAAGAATCTAAAATAACTACATTAACGGATTTGAAAAGAGACGATGCACAAACAACATAATTAATGGTAGGAATGGTAGAAAAGGATAATGAATCCAGCATAACCACAGTTACTGATGCAATAAAAGAGGATGATGGTATGGAACATGAAAGTGATAATGGGAAAAACATAGAAAAGACCAAAACCAGAGGTGTTGATGAGCAACCTTCAACCTTGTCTCTAGCTCTAGAAGAACAACATGAAGAACTGCCTAAACACTTAGACACAACTTCTGACATAGAAATAGAGGTAGATGTTACATCCAGCAATGAAGTAGCTGAGAGGAAAGTTATGGAAGAAAAAATAAACGAAGAATAAAGGACAGAAGAACCATAAAGTAAATATGTTGAAAAACAACAGTCATGTTCACCTAAAGCTATGGAAGAACAAGTTGAAAACTCAGATCTGTCTCTCGCTATCAATACGATCAAAGAAATTGCAGAGAACCTTCTCATGATGGATGAAACTAGGACAATGGTACAAGAATAATACCATCATAAATACTGTAACAAAAGAAAATATGAAGATGTTCCAACTAATAATATTGTAGTAAAGGTTATAGAAGTTGTAAGCCAATAATACCACATAGCACAAGATAGGAAACAACTCTTTGTCTTCTTAGACCTGAGTAGTTTATATTTACATTATAAATGAATTCATACTAAGTACAATTTGGATACTTGTGGGATATATTAGTCACCTATATTGAAAATGGAATTCCCAATGAATTTCTACTAGAATGAAGAAGGCAAATACAAAAACTATTGGTAGAAAATATATTTTCCTTTACAGGATGCAAAAACTATACCCTAGATATAGACCTTTATATCAAACATGACTTCTATTGGATTTCAAAAGTCAAGTTCAATAATTTCCATTGAAAACAAGTGATCTTGCACCAGGAATAGTCCTTGGGAACCTAAACAACATCTTGAAGAATTCTGAGCAATTATGGCATGTCCCAATTATCAATGAAAAATTTGGGCATAAGTTGGAGAAACCCTTAAGGATTGCATCAACACAATAGAAAGAAGAAAAATGAATTGGATTTGGGAAATTTGTTATAAAATAACTTGAGAGAAAATCCATAATCCCTATTTCATCCATTGACAATGTTATTTTATCTTGGATTGGAATCCTTAGCATAGAAGTGGAAGATGGTTATGATGGTGAACCATCTCTATCAAAATAAGAGCTCGAATAACAACATGGGTTTGTAATTTATTATTTTACAACATCCACAACCATAACAGTTATTAGTAGACAGATGAAAAAACATTATTGTGGCATATACATGAAGAGAATCCCTTGTCCCATAGTCGATTTCTCAAATTGTGAGAATAGAATCTAAAACTTATGAATGGATTTTTATGTTTAAGAAAGAGGAAATGAGATCACTCTAAATATAATAGGAAATTCGAGTTACAAAAGCAAAGAATGTGCACATTGGGAATTTCAATGATGAAACACATAATTGGCCAATGGCAGAGAAAAAATGGAGTTATCTTGAAGAAAAATTTAACTAGTGAGTGTGACCATACCTGCAATCTGAAATATCGATTCAATGTAAACAATGCAAGCCCATAAACATTGAACTTGAACTATGATTCATGAATCATGTTAACCTTGAATGTTGAACATTGAATCCTCGTTATATATGTTGATGCATATCGATTCTTTGAGTGGGTGAGTCCTTGAGAAAGCAACGAATTTTATAGGGACCAATAGAAGTGTATATGTGCTCAATATTTCTAGAAATCAAGACAATCCAATGATCTTGGTCAAATTCTGTTGGAAATTGAGGGAAATCCATAGATCCCAGTCAAATTATGTTATAAATCAAGGGTGATTTAGAGTTTGGGCAAATTCTCCAAGAAATGGGGGCAAGCCAAGGATCCCACGTGAAGTTCGGTAGAAATCGATGGGAGAGAAGTGGAAATTCGAGTTAGAGAAGAAAAGAATGTGAACATTGGTAATTGCAACGATGAAACACATATTTTTCCAATGGTAGAGAAAAAATAGAGTTATCTTGAAGAAAACTTTAACTAGTGAGTGTGACCATACCTGCAATCTGAAATATCGATTAGATGTACACAATGCAAGCCCATAAACATTGAAATTGAACTATGATTCATGAATAATGTTAACCTTGAATGTTGAACATTGAATCCTTGCTATCTATGCTGATACATATCAATTATTTGAGTGGGTGACTCCTTGAGAAACCAAGGAATATTATAGGGATGAATAGAAGTGTATATATGTTCAATATTGCTAGAAATCAGGGTGAGCCAATGATCTGGGTCAAATTCTATGGAAATTGAGGGTGATCCATATATCCCAATCAAATTCTATTATAAATCAAGGGTGATTCAGAGTTTAGGGAATTTTTCCTAGAAATGGGGGAAAACCGAGGATCCCACATGAATTTTGGTAGAAATCGGTGGTCAAGCCAAGGATCCTGCTCGATTATTGATAGAAATCGGTGGGAGAGGAGAGGATCTGCTCGATTTTTGGTAGAAATCAGTGGGAGAGCAGAGTATCCACTTGTTATTTTTGTAGAAATCGGGGGAAAATAGAAGATTGTTCTGTAGAAATCAAGGACAACATGAGGATTTTGGGGGATTGGGGATTTCTTTCATAGGGATATTTAGTTAAAATTGATTATTTTATTAATAATTAATGGACTATTTTAATATTTTATAAAAAATGTTTTAATATACCAAATTCTCCCAGCAAAAAATTGATCTCCTTTAAAATCACCCATGGGCTATATTTTGCCCCTAAAATCATCTCTAGGCACATTTCATTTGTTCCCATGCAATTTTCTATGGTCTAGTTTTAGGGATATTAATCATTTACCGATAGTTGATGCACTTCAGTTTGATCATTCTCATAGTTGAGGCACTCCCAGTTGATCATTATGACTGGAAGGAGCCCTCATTGATGACATATCATCCTTGGTGTGCTCCACCATCCCTATATTCAGGTAATGTGCTTTAGTTTAGGCACTAGTGCATGTTTGTGGTGGCTTTTGGCCTTCCTTGGTCATTTATTTCCTACTAGAGCCACTCCCACTCACCCATCTACTACCCACACTTAGAATGCCTCCATTTATGTCTCAAGATTCCTCACCCCTGTTCACACTTGCATTGATGACCATTTGGGATGATTAGGAATTTGATTGGTCCACCTATGGGTGTTTGATGGTCAAATCATAGTCTAACACTTGTATGCATGCATATGGCCTCCAAGGCCCCACGATTTTTCCCTATTGCAATATATATCTGATCCATACATAGTTACATGTTGGAAATTCATAATAATATCTTTTATTGACTTCATTTGTGTATGTTACTTTCATCATTTCTTCTATTTTGTGCATATTTTGTTAGCAATATCGAATTGTGAGAATCTCCTTGGATCCTATATCCTACTGTGAATCAATTCTCACAATTTGCATGGTCAATACTGCAAATGTTAGTAGTTCCAATGCAACCAACTATTCATGGGGGAAATACCTCGAAGCAATATGACTTGTTTTAAACAAACTTGGTTAAGTCAATATCAAAAATTTGGATAGAATAATCAACCTTTTAAAAATCCTTGGAATCCATATATACCAGATCATTTTTTTGTTAATACAAACAATTGGGAAACAAAATGCTCTCGAGGCTTGGAATTCTATGGAACAAACAAAATTACCTTTATTGGATACTTTGGACCTACCAAATCTGATGAAGCTAACTAATGACCTAGTGTTACATGATCCTAGATTCCCCCCTATCCCTACCAAAGTTCCTTCAAACATACCTAATTTTGAGTGGAATCCTAAAGAAGATCTAGCAAACCCTGTGATCATTTTCCATATTTTGTGTTCTTTAAGATCCTTGATGGATGATTTTATTAGGTTTTGTCTCTTCCAAAGGAGCTTAATAGTGTTAGCAATGAAGTGGTACATTGAATTACCACAAGCTTCCTTTCAAAATTTCAATGTGATTGCAATGAAATTCTTTCACCCTTTCCAATTACTAGTTCGTTACAAGACTATCACAGAAATCCTGACTTCACTCTGGTAGAATAATTCTTCACATGTCTATTATCACATTTTTCACCACTTCCTTTGAATCATGCCATCCTCATCTCTACTTCCATAATCAAGCCCACTATGATATCTCTAAAATCCAAGCATGAGAAGGAATACCATAAAGCCTTAGTTTCATCTCACAAGAACCAATAGTGAGAAGAGAAGAACCAGATGATACACAATCCCAAGGAAACTTTTGGAAGAAAATAATTGGTTGGCCATAAGAACCTACAATGGAATAAGGTGTTGTAGAAGTCATTTCTACATATGATTCTATTTTCATACAAGTAAGGCATAAAGTCAAAGGTATGAATTATTTTCTTCATGATTCACTAGTTCATAAATGATGCATCTCTTGGTCTACATCCTCACAATGATTGATGAAAACATTTATATGATTTTTAAATAGTTTCTCACTTTGCACAATAGTACATTTAAGTATTTGGTTGGAATCAAATTGCAACCCTGTCGCCATGAGTAATAACAGCATCACACAATCATTTTTTAGTTCATGTATGAATTTTGTTTCTAATGATGCACATATAGTTGAGTTATGTACAACAACATCTCAAAGGTGTTTTCAAGAGAAGTATAGTGTTTCATATGTCCTACATGTTTTCCATAGCTCATGGGTTTCCCAAATTTTATGGAGAAAAGGATTTGATCACTAGAATTGTGTGCAATCGATTTGTTGGTTTCATAAATCAATGGGTTGCATATTTTAAAACATTCATCGTTCTTCTGCAATATACTATGATCCTAACAAGTATTTCATGTAGCAATTTGCTTCCTTTGTAAATTAATTCCATTATTCTGAAGATGACTGTATTTTAGAGTGGCACACATATTAAATCCAATTTAGGGGAAGACTAATGTGTTGACATCAGTTCATGGAAATATGTTTTCACATCTATTTTATGTCATTTCTAGATATTTTTATGGCTTGCAACTATTGGAGTTCCCATAATGCTTAATCTCCTAAGTGACAAAAAATTAGTGGAAAAAAGGTTGAGGAAGGTTAGGGAGACCATGTCTGTGTATATACCAACTAGGAAAAGGAGATCAAAGACATCATTTCCTATGAATATGGAAGATACCTTTTACAAAAATTTAAATGGAAATCGAAAACCAATTATGATATTTCACAAGCATCATCTATTTGTTTTCTAGGACAACATAAGGACATGCTATTTCTTCAATTAGGGGGGAGTGGTTCAAAACATTTTTTCATGGGATCCATGATGGTTTAAACATACATAATTTTATCTCTATATTACTATACTTGCATCTATAGAGTAATTGCATACCTTGGTTGATGTGCACTCCATGGTAATTGTGTCACTGCAAATGGAATATTTAGTATGATACATGTAGCACTTATTTCATCTCTTTTTCCATAACACATTCAGAAGAAAAACCAAGGTATTTCCATAAGAAAATATACAAATTAGTAGGGATGTGTGTTCACATGTTTCAATCTATATCAATATGTTTCTCTTTATGCCATGATTTCTCTTACTAACAAAATGCTTGAGCTATTATGAATGGAAATTTATGCTTGAGCTATTACGAGTGGATTTTTTTTGGAAATTAAACGATAGCATGATATATTTGGTGACCTCTAATATTAGCATCTAGGGTGGATCCTGTGATTAGTGGGCACTCATAACAGTTTGCAAATCATTCCTATTTTTAATGAAAATTTACAAAAATTAAAGTGGAGATATCTCCCAAACGATGAAACGGGCATCTACGAAATTTGGTGAGAAAAAGAACCAAGGAAATATGAATTACCACACAAAGTTTCAAGAAAACCCAGTTTGTAAATTTAGATAAATTGAGCATCATCACCTACAGCCATTTTCTCTTTTTCTCGAAATCTATGATGTGTGTATCTCCAAATAGCAGTAGGGGGGAGTATAAAAGTATTCCTAACACCCCTGCAAAATTTCATGAAACCCCATTTTGTCATTGGAGAGAAATTTATCAAAAAAAATTACAGTGTTAGCAATGATTCAATTTAGAATGAAGACATGATATGTACTTGGTTTTGGGGGGTTGTCGTGCATTTACATATATCTATAATGGCATATTCAAAGATAAACTACATTTCCCATTCATTAATTCATGGTTTATTGCTTCTAGTAAGTGCTTTACATAGACTATTTTGCACTCAAATGTCCACGCAACAAGGTTTGAAATGTTCTCTTCCAATAGAAACATGCATACATACTGCAGCAAATTCTCAAGTAACATCAACATTGCTCCATAAGAACCACTGTTGAACATAAAATAAATGATATCAATGCAGTCACACAAGAACCTGTGGAAATTGAACCCAAGTGATATAACAATTACACTCACAAAATTGCTAATCAACCATGCAAAATTAAAGACAAAGGAGACTGAAATTGGAGCATAACACTAATATGTATTCAATAAGTGTGCAATAGCCAACCTTATGAATTCATAGGCTGCTGAAATATATAATTACATGAGATATTTGAATGCATAAGGATGCCATTCGAAATAGTCAAAAAGTAGGCTTACTAAATCTAGTCAATCCCCCATAGGTGCATAAAGCAGTTTCCAAATCCACTTAGAGGCTCACAAATTGGCAAAGTCAAGTAGTCAAGATAATAAGGGATGGAAATAAAACTCATAAAATATTTTATTAGGAGAAAAGGATAGAAGATGATGAGGGAAAAAAACAAGTCAACTACACCTAGTCTTACTTTCCCTTTTGCCTTATTTCTCAATAAAACAGGAAACTTAGCAGAAAAAGCAGATATGCACTTTGGAGGATCTGGAATAAAGTAGACATGCTAAATATGGTTTCCATGAGGTTTCCCAAGCACTCCATGACTCAGTTTTAGAAAGTTTGACTTCTATGGCATGTGGAAGACAACTTGCATAGAGTGGAATATAGGAAACTAGGAAAATAAGACAAAATGGATTAATTAATGTCTAAGGTAGGTAACTATGGGTTGATTATTCTAAAACCCCCCTTAAGCCTAAATTTATGAGTAAATATCAGAAAACTATAGGGCCTAGCAACAAGGCTTAGTCACCCTTTACATACTGCATGTCCATTTAACCAAGGAAAGAGGCAAAAACCCAGTGGGAAAATCCTCTCTTAAACATGGACAGTAAAACAAAATTTGAAAATATTGTCATCAATCATGCTTCATAGCATGATCAGAAATCCCCTACAGTGATTTGAGATTACTGAATTTCTTCTCACAAAAAACTTTGGTGAAGATGTCTGCTACTTGTTCTGAAGATGCACAGAAGAGTAGGTGAATGGTGCCATCATGCACAAGCTGTCTGATGTAGTGCATATGGATCTCAATGTGTTTGGTTCTCTATATATGAACTTAATCATTACATATTTGAATGGTGCTCTGATTATCACAATAGATAATAGTTGAAAACTCTGATTCGAAGCCACACTCACCAAGTATTCTTTGCAACCATAAACATTGAGTTGCTGCATTTACAACTCCTCTGTACTCTGCTTCTGTAGATGAGAGTGCTATGGCACTCTATTTCTTGCTTGAACAGCTGATTGGTCCTTAAACAAGCATGAACACATATCTTGATGTTGACTTTCGATCTGTGTTGTCACCTGCCCAATCACTGTCAGTAAACCCAATCAAATCAAGATCAGATTCAGCTTTGTAGAAGATCCCATGAGTTCTTGTTCCATGAACAAAGTCAAGGATCCTTTTGGCTACTCTCCAATGGATCTCATGAGGCTGATCCATGTATCTTGAAGCCACACTTACTGCATAAGAAATATCAGGTCAAGTGTGTGTAAGGTAAAGCAAACACCCAATCAACTGCCTATATAGTGTATTATTTACCATAGGAGAAGAACCTACTTCTTCAAGCTTAACTCCTAAAAGGAAGGGAGTCTTTCTTGGATTGCAATATTTCATGTTGAATTTGTTCAGAAAATATAAGGCATAATTGGACTGATTTACTTTGATTTCCATGTTGGGATTGAGCAATTTCAAGACCCAAGAATTGGCTCAACAACCCCAAATCAGTCATAGAAAATGCATGGTTCATTGCATCCTTCAAGGAGGCAATCTCTTTATTTGAACTTCCTGTAATCAGAAGGTCATCCACATACAATACAATAATCATCAAATAACCATGAATCAGCTTCAAATAAACATTATTATCATACTTGCATCGAACAAAACTCATTGACAGCAGAAAGCCATCAATCTTGGCATACCAAGCCTTGGGGGCTTGCTTGAGCCCATACAATGATTTCTTTAACCTGCACACAAAATATGGATTAGAAAAAAACCCTTGAGGTTTCTGCATGTAAATATCTTCAGTAAGATCTCCATTTAGGAAAGAACACTTCACATCCATGTGATGTACCTCCCACTGCTTTGAAGCTGCAATGGCTAAGGCTAGCCTTATGGAATCCATCTTTGCCACTGGTGCAAAGGTTTCATTGTATTCAATACCATGTACCTATGAGTAGCCCTTGGATACCAATATTTCCTTATATTTCAAAGTTAAACCATCAGCATCAAGCTTAGTTTTGAAAACCCGCTTACATTGAACTAGCTTCCTCCCTGGGGGAAGATCAACCAGTTCCCAAGTGTTGTTCTTCTAGAGTGAGCTGAATTCTTCTTCCATGGCTGTTTGCCATCTTGGATCATGTGCTGAATATTCATATGTCTGTGGGTCTGATTCAACCATGAGATAGCACTTCTTTGAAAACAAAGGGTCTTTCATACACAGGGCACTCTCAAACTAAGATCTAGTCCTCCTAGGGTCACTAGGATTTCCAGCTAGTTCCCCAGCTGCATGAATGGTCTTTGCTGCCCATTTTGATCTGGTAGGAATATCATGATATGCAATTAAATAATCATTATCAGACATATCAGAATCAGAAAACTCATTTGTCTCTCCACTTACATTCAATGGTTATGGTGGTGAAGAAGACTCTCCAACTTCATTTGCTGCTAAAGGCTCTTCTTGGAACTGAACACTCCTTTCAATGAAGGATTTGTTTGTAATCAAGTTGATAAGTTTGTACCCTTTTGAATCTTCATAATACCCAACAAATAGGCACTCTTGGCTTTGAGGCTGCAAATCCTTTCTCTTTTCAGTTGGAATTCTAGCCCAAGCCTTTGAGCCAAAAATCCTGAAATGGGTCACAGCTGGCTTGTGCCCACTCCAAGCTTCGAAAGGAGTCATACAATAAAGATTTTTATGAGGCACCCTATTCTGGATATAGGATGCACATTTTATATCCTCGGCCCAAAACTTTGGTGGCAAAGTCTTAGCCTCCATCATACAGGTTGCCATCTCCTTCAGTGATCTGTTCTTTCTCTGAGCAACACCATTTTTCCATGGTGTGTAAGGGATTGAATGTTGCATATGAATACCTGCATATTTACAATATTGAATGAAATCAGACTTGGCATACTCACCACCATTGTTATATCTGAGGATCTTGAGTCTCCTCCTAGACTGTTTTTCAACCAAGGCCTTAAAGACTTTGAAGAGGTCAAAAACTTTAGACTTGTGCTTTAGGAAGTAAACCCAACAATACCTTGAAAAGTCATCTATGAAATTCAATGCATATTTGGCTTGAATCATTGACATATGATTAAATGGACCAGTAACATCACTATGGATCAACTCAAGAGGTGCAGAGGTTCTCTCATGACTAGCTCTCTCAAATTTGTGCTCTGTGTGTTTTCCTAGGATACAACCTTGACAGACTCCATTGGAAAACTTAATCTTGGGTAACCCTATGACCATATATTTTTCACTTAGATCAGAAAGATAATTATATTTAATATGGCCAAATATTTCATGCCAAATCTTGCTTGCCTCATTAGCATGAATCAGAAGAGCAGAGGGGTTTGAGTAAGGTAGAAAATGTGAAAACATGTATACCTTTGAAGTGTGATCTACAACACCTTTTTAAATGACTTTACCATTTGAGATCTTTGTGATCTCAACATAATCAAGGGATGATATGACCTTCTTTGGAGACCCTATGTGAGTCATCTGATACACTAAAAAGAGGTTAGAGGTAATACCTAGAACATACAACACATTATTGAACTTACCATGGTCAAGATCAATCCTTTCTTTCCCCAAACTGTCAGTGAAAGAGTCATCTCCCAACAATATCGGTGGACCTTTCGACATGTCAAGAGAGGAGAATGCCTCCTTGGTCGAAACCATATGTCTAGAAGCTCCATAGTCTTTGATGAAGCTAGGTGAGCTTGATGTTCCAGCAACCAAAGCATGTACTCTCTCTCTGTCCTCTAAATTTGATCCTCCTTCCCTCTTCTTTGAGCAATCATGAAGGGAGATGTTATTCTTCTCCAGTAGTTGGTTCAACATGTCAATTTAATTCTTCATATAGGAGCTCTCAGGATGATATCCCTTACTGTAGTATGCGCACTTGCTCATTTCTCCTTTGTTCTTCTTCTTCTGGAATTTCTTCTTGGAGCCTCGGGGCTCCTCTTGAGACTTGTTCTTGTCTCTCTTTTTCTCAGGTGGCTTCTTAGCTTTCTTATTTCCTTTTGAATCCACCCTTGAATCTCCAGCAACCAAAGCTTGGTATTTGGAAGGTCTGATGGTTCCCATCATCACCAGTTTATCTTGTTCTTATGTGAGGGATTCCATGAGCTCTGCAAGCTTAGGCATATTCCAGGCTTGAGCTGTCAACTTTGTGGCATGGAAGGTCGAAACAAACACTGAATAGTCGGGACCAAGCTTCGAGAGTATGGCCAAAACTAGTTGTTCTTCCTTCTATTTAATTCCACACTATTTAGCTGCAAAATAAGGGATTTAAACTTGGAAAAGTAGAGTTGTAGGGATTTGAAGCTGCTGGGACTCAAAGAGATCAATTCATTCTCAATTTGATGTCCTCTCATCTCATATGTCTTACCAAAAATATCTACAAGATTCTCCCACACTTCATTAGGTGATGTCAATCCATCAAGATGGAAGAGGAGGTCTCTTGAAATGCTCAGACACAAAATACCATAGGCCTCATCCATCCTATTGTGCCATTTAATTTTCTCTACAGCTGCATTGGGCTCTGCCTCAGTTGCCATAGTCACCCTATAGATACCTTTTGCTCTCAGCAGTATCTCCATCTCTTCTTTCCATTCAAATAAATTAAATGGAGTCAAGATGATCTTCTGAGATTGATCCATAACTCAGAAACTATTCCCTTTAGCCTGCAGAATATGCTCCCTGTCAAGATGTCAAACCTGCAATAGCAATATGGAAGGAGAGAAATCGATCTACAAAGGATTTGATACCATGTGGAACTCTAAATTTGAGAACCTTAGCTCTGATACCATGTGGAAATTGAACCCAAGTGATAGAACAATTACACTCACAAAATTGCTAATCAACCATGCAAAATTACAAACAAAGGAGACTGAAATTGGAGCATAACACTAATCTGTATTGAATAAGTGTATAATAGCCAACCTTATGAAGTCATAGTCTACTACAATATATAATTACATGATATATTCGAATGCATAAGGATGCCATTCAAAATAGTCAAAAAGTAGGCTTACTAAATCTAGTCAAATCCCCCATAGGTGCATAAAGTAGTTTCCAAATCCACTTAGAGGCTCACGAATTGGAAAATTCAAGTAGGAAAGCTAATAACTGATGGAAAGAAAACTCATACATGCTTTTATTAGGAGCAAAGGATGGAGGATGATGAGGGAAAAAAACAAGTCAACTACACCTAGTCTTACTTTCCCTTTTGCCTTATTTCTCAATAAAACAGGCAACTTAGCAGAAAAAGTAGATATGCACTTTGGAGGATCAGGAATAAAGCATACATGCTAAATATGGTTTGCAGGAGGTTTCCCAAGTGCTCCATAACTCAATTTTAGCAAGTTTGACTTCTATGGCATGTGGAAGACAACTTGCATAGAGTGGAATATAGGAAACTAGGAAAATAAGACAAAAATGGATTAATTAATGTCTAAGGTAGGTAACTATGGGTTTATTATTCTAACAAAACTAGTGTTGAATTCAGAAACTACTCCACAAGAACCTATTGTGGATGCAAGGGGAAGTGATCAAGCACAAAAGTTCTTGTGGTTGAAATTAAGAGGTGGTGAAAACATTCAAATCTAATCAAGAAACCAATCCTTCCTAAATTTTATAAGGAATTTATTTTTAATGAATTAAAAGTTCATATCAATGTATTTTTCCATGATTTTCTACAATTGCCTTTGCTAGCACTATCTTCACTCATTTATGACAAAGGTTTTAAGCAGTTCAAAAAGGAGTTAATGTTTTATTGTATAAATTGGGAGCTATGTGAGATTTTCCGTTATCAAGAGATCAAAGAGATTGAGATAAATGTGGCATCCTAAAGGAAGGATCATAACAGTTTAAGTGGAAACATAGCAAGATAATCTTCCAAGGTAAAAGGAAAAGTGTTGACAACATATATGGTTATGCATTTAAAAAATGACAAGCATTCTTATAGATTAGTTGATATAGAGGAATAGGGTTGCATGAGGACATGCAACATATTCAGTTCGTTGGAGATGTTGGGCCATGGAATTGTCATCATTTTACATCCTCTTTTCCCTATTCTTAGCCTCTTGTTTCTTACCCATAACATTTTATTATCCCGTCTTAATACTTATATTTGATATTTATATCCAACTATTTTTCCATTTGCTTTTCCTTAGTATTTCATGTGAATTATGATTAAACATTAGAAAAATGACACATTTTTCATTTATTTTTGAAACGTGGATGAGTTTGATGACATTTGAAGAAACATGTGAGTTGTTGTTACTTGTGGACACTTGCCGCTACTTCCATATCAGAATATCCATGAAGTGGATGATTGATATTTTTTAAATGAGGCATTATGAAATCAATATAATCCTATCCTCAAAATATCTCAAAACCGAGATCATACTTTTGGAGGAATTAATGTTTTAATATTTGTCATTACTTGTGTTGTTGTTCCTGTTATTACTGCTGCTAGTAATAGTAGTTCATGAACGATTTTGTAAACCCATGAAAATCCATCTTTAAATAATGGAAGATTCATCTTTGATTATAATATTGGATAAGGAGAGAATCTTGGAACAATAAGTGGAGATTAGTTTGGTTTATTTTGAATAATTAGCAAAGATCATGGGATTAATTTTGAATTGGTTTTGAGATCCAAATTATTAGCAATTTGTTGAGGATATTTTGGATATCCATTTATTATTTGTTATGGAGAATTCATGTATAAATAAGATCTCCTTCTCCATTCCAAGGGGAGGACTCTTAGAGCAACAAGGCCAAGTTATGATGGAATAAGATTATATTTATTTTGATCTCTTTTGTTGATGTATATTAGTTATTTCATTTTTAGTAATTTGAAATTAGACTATCTTCTTCTTATTGCTTAGCATAGAATGTATTTTACTTTTATCCATTCATTTCCATATATGGGTTTTTAATTCAAGTTCTGTATTTATACAAGTATGTTAGATTTGTACATTAGTGTGGCTGAAACCATATGGTTTGTTTACCTTCTCTTCAACTTCCTTGATTGATTTACTTTTTGTAGGTGTGTTAAAATTATGCAAGAGTAAGTGTGTTTCAATTTATGTCAGTGTCGTGTATTTCAATTATGCAAGTGAGGTGTGTTTCAATTACGCAAATGTGGTGTGTTTTAATTTTCACAAGCATGTTTCATTTATGCAAAAGTGCATTCATTTACTTTGACTACAATGCATATTATATGGCCAATGTTAGTTAAATATACTCTAGCCTACATATAGTTTGCATGATAACCTTGAAACAACAAGGCGTACCCCGGATTGATAATTTATTTTTGGAATTGATTTTTTTCATAAGAAATTAATTTTTCCAACAAATTCTTCTACCACGGAATCTCCCCACCACCGCAGTCTCTATGAGAGAGAATACCTCATAAATTTGTACATACTCAGCTAAATCCAAGAACAATTTCACTTTTCTCTTAACACACTTCTTTCTTTTATGTTAAGGTTACTCATTATTCCACCTTGGCTTGCAAGCCTTAACCAATAAAACTCCTAATGCCTTGAATTATTCAAGCCAGAAGAACCTAAAATACCTTCAACAAAAATGAAAAACTAAGAAACCAAGGTTGTAACCTCAACCCGCTTTGAAGAGAGTAAACTATCCCTTGTCAACTCATGTAAACCGAAAGAAGAAGAAGAAGCAAAAAAAAAGAGTGAAAACCCTTCTTGATGCGAGCATTTTTAATAAATGCAAACCATTAAAATGTATTATCCATGTTACCTTAGGAGCAAGACCATAAAATATGAAAGGGATACAAAAAGGATTTCATATATCTCGATTAACCATGATAAATACCTTTGTATACATGATAATATATTATGGTATGGAATCAAGTGTCACTGAAGTATACATGATAATAAATTATGATCATGGATTTGAGTGCTACCGAAGTATGGGCCTCTATTTTATTTTTTTATAAGGGACTAATGGATATATTCCATTGGATTTGTTAAGGGATATATTTCATTATTAAATATCGCTTATTATATATCACTCACAGGTGATATATATGAATCGCTCATGAGTATTAATTCATTTTGATATGAGAAAAAAATTTCAATTTTCTAAAGTTTGTAATATTTTTTATTAAATATAATTAAAAAAATACAATTATTTGAATATTGATTGGTGTTTCGCTGCTTCCGTTAATGCCTCAATATTTACTTCTCACATTGGAGGCTGGGAGACGTAGGGTAGGCCTGGAATTTTCAACACCCTTACTTACCCATCACAAATTTTATAATAAGGTCTTAGTATATAACCTATGATATATATACAGTTGAATGGGGTTTCGAGGCATCAATTATATTAAATGTTAAACCTGATGGTCACGCTATCAGTAAGTAGTTTGCAAACATTAAAAGTTTGTGTAATTTCCCAAGGTTGTTCACAACCTGCTGTCTCTGCAAGCATTAAAAACATGTGTGTTTTCAAAGAATGGAGTTAGGATATAACCCTCGTAATATGGGGTCATTAACCATTGGCATGTCTTCAACTTTTACCCTTCGCATGGCAGCCCAGAAAATGGATTTTTACCCTTCGCATGGCAGGCCAAAGAATGGAGGTGTTCAAGATATCTCTGTGTAATGGTCGATGTATTCTCACACCGTAGTCAAACAATAATGTTATGATAAGGTTGAGCACCCCTACCCACCATTAGAAGGCCCCTCTTCCTTTCTTGTCTTCAAACTCTCCCTTCGCTCCTACTCTGCGCTTCCAACATCTCCAGCATTTTCTTGATTCCTTTTGACTTCTCCCAGCTTTACAACATATAAAATAGGGGAAGCAACAACAAATGGATTTTCAAACTTTAAAAAATTTGAAGAATTCCCTCATCTATTTTGTGCTTAGAGTAACTTAGCTATTTTAATCTAGATTGGTATGTCTTGCAGGTCGGGACATATAGAGGACGCTTTAAGCATTAACATTCTCGTTCTGTTTGCAATTTTCCCATGGCCCAGATTGAACTTTGGAAGGGGATGAATATTTCCATTTATATGAAATCTGATTGATTTCAAGAAGCTGACATGAGCCTTGAACATTGGCATCGGAATTCACATATGCATCAATGTGTTCACATCACTAGTACGAAGCAGTTGATGTTGGTTGTTCTTTTGTACCAGGTGTATTCATTTCATTTATGTGACATTATTTAATTTGTTGATGATGAGTTATTGGTCAGTTACCATTCATTTCAATTAATTTCAATCGTCCATCTTTTAAACGTTTGTCATATTCTCAGTGCTATCAAGTGCCCAGTGTTTCAAATATTTTTGCATGGTTTGCAGGTTTTTCGTCTGGGATTTAAAGGAAATAGATCATTTTCTTTACAACTAGGGTTCATATAGTTTGGAGCATTTAGTACTGTATTCATATCAATTTTTGAATAAGTTTTCATATATGTCAATTTAAATAATTTATGGCCATGATAGCATATTTTCATGCCATTTGCAGTAGGAAGATTCATTTGTAAAGAAATCTTTGCCTATTTTTTTATTATCAATTTTTATTCAAAATGTTTGGCCAAAGCATCTCAGTTGCAAATAGAAATAAACAATGCATGCAAATTCTTAGCTTCCTTTCTCAATTTAGGGGTTTCAAGTACAATTTCTTTTTCGCTTCCTTACACAAGTTAGGGGTCTCAACATTAATTTATTTCTTTCAAAATAAACACTCAGTCCATTGCATTTAAAGACTTACAATATTCAAGGGTAATGAGATAATGATTTTTTATCCTTCAATGCTATTTCTTTCTATCAAATATTCATTTGAGAGCAAGGCCATTGATTTACACTTGAAAGAAGTCATCAAAGTATCACTGGAGATAGAGATTGAAAGTTTGAGTGATCTTCATCCATAAGAACGGGTTCAAATATTAAATGAAATAAATAATTGTTGGTTCCTTAAAGTGAAATGCAACTAGATCAATATTTTGTTACTGCAGTTTTGACAGAGATCTGAAATGGTTTACAAGAACGAAGATGGTACTCGTCAAATTAAATAGTAATGCAACTAGATTAATTTTTTGTTACGAAAGTTTTGACAAAGCTATAAAGTGGCGTACATGAATAGAGATCATTACCCATCCACTACAACATTTGTCATGATTTTCAAAAAATGATTACTACAGCATTTGTCATGATTTTCAAAAAATGGTTCCTAACCTTGAAGTAGGCTATCAGTAGGCCAGGGATCCGAATATACATGTCAAGGGCCTTTTGATCGCAATCCTTCAAATCCATTAGGATCCAATATGGATGTTAAGAATCTAATAAAGTTATCATTTTTTTTTCTTGTTTCAAAAAATTTTCATATTTCAATCAAAATCTAGTAGAAAAGTAAAAAAATTGTAGCTACTCCACAACCCAACATTTAAGGTTGCTTATGTAGAATTTCATCCCCACAACAACAACATCATTATAAATACAGCACTACAAAATACTTATTGAAGGCACAAAACTTACCCTTTCCCTTTATCTTTCCCTGCTCATCTCATGGGTATGTGGATTTTGTTTTTATTTGAATCTACGTATTTTTAGAACAGAGACAAGTCACTCTAAATATTCTCTCTTCCTAACGGTTATAAGTAAAAATCTAAATCATTTAGAATATCAAATTTCTTTCACTGCACTTCTTCCTGTATTTGTAAATGCATTTCTTCCACTCTTCTGCACTATAACAACCAATTTTAAATCCTGCTTCTTCAAAACTTGAAGTTTCTGATGTCAAAGGGCTTCTAGATCATGGTTCAATTGTATGCAGTTTCTTGTCTGTAGTAAAACCAAAATATTAAAATATTTCAAAATATCTAAGTCTGTCTGAAAGGAAAAAAGCACAAAAGCGAACAAATGCACAAAAGTGAACAGACGCAGTCTACTAATAAAATGAAAATCAAGATCCCATTCCAGATTCCAAACTCATGAAGAAAGCGACCCAATTACAGAACTACTAAAAAAAATATTGAATAAACAGATCAGCATCCAAGAGATAATGTGCTAAAGAATCCTGGGACTACACAGAAGAAGACAGCTCCCTAATATCCCTATTGCAGGAGCATCCTAAAATGAGAAAAATGGTAGCAGAACCAAACCAAGTCATCTCCCAATTTGAGCAAAATCTAAAAGGACATCCGTATAGTGATGCATATGTTAACCAGAGCGGAAATTTTAACAGGCATGAACTTCATCATGTTAATGGGAACGACAATGAGATTACCATGGTGGTTGTTTCAAATGGAGTGTCGGGGATTCAAAACCGTGCTTTCTGAGACAGACGGTGCCGCTGCTTTTTGTATGAAGAAGAAATTGAAGACAATCTTCACTGGGGATAGTTTATAAAAATACTTTATCATTTTCAAAATAATAGGCATATATTGACATCTTTATTTGGGCTGGAATAATTCGTTGTGGCCATTTGTTTCTTGGACTCTTCTTTATTCTAGAATCACCAAGATGGTTGGTGACTTTGTAGTACATTCAAGCATGAACATTGAAGTAATATGACATGGGATGTAAGTGTTCCTGTCCTTGATTTAATTTGATATATTATTGCTAAGTGCTCATAATTTATGGCCATATACATGCAAGAAAAGATTGGTAATGAAATTTTTGAAGATTCACTACAGGTTCTTCGAGGCTCTCATGCTGATATTTCTTTGGAAGTAGTTGAAATCAAGGTATTTTTCGGCAGCAAATGTTCTCATTTAGTTTTTTCAAGTGCATTACATTCGTGCTCAAAGAAGCACATTCGTATAGTGATTCTCAACATAGTATGAAAGCATTAAAAGCTAGTGTATTTTCTCAAGGTTCTTCACTACCTGGTGTTTGAAAGCATTTAAAAAGAGTTTGTTTCCATAGAATGGAGTCAAGATGTAATCCTCATAATATGCGAGCATTAACCATTGGAATTTATTCACCTTTTACCCTTCGCATGGAAGGGCATAGAATGGAGTTGTTCAGGAAATATCTATGTAATGGGGGATGTATTCTCACGTTGTAGTCAAACAATAATGCTATGATAAGGCTGAGCTCCCCTCCCCTCCATTATAAGACCCCTCTTCCTTTCTCGTCTTCAAACTTATTTTCTTTAGTGGATTTGCAAATGTGCTTTGATATGAAGAGACATGTTTGTTACTTTGAACAAAAATGTTCTATAGTTTTCTATTTTGATATCAATGCATTTGAATGTGATATTGCATATTGGCATTGGACTGTTGTTTTTGCAGCAATTAAATGGAATTAATGGTATTAACTTTTACAGCAGTAACATTTTCAAATTTGCAAGTGAGTTCTAATATGAGATAGGTATCTCAACATTGTTGTTGTGTATCAAACTGGATTTTGGTTTTCTTTCTGTTTTATACTAGCAGTTTGATGAAATGTGTTGGATCTTTGGACATTTTAGAAACTTCTTGTAGTAAAGGTTAATGCATGGAGAATAACACATGTTCAATTTGGGAAATATTTAGATCAAACACAAACACTTGATCTCAACATTCTTAAGTTCAGTAATGCTTGAATTAACTCTTTATCTTGAACATTGACAAGAATTTCATCTTCCAATGTTGCATCACTTGGACTTGGTGCCATCCAAGTTCTATCCCATCCTTGTAAATCTCCACTAATTTCTTAAGGCTATGATGAAAATTCAACTTGTTGGTTTTCTATCCCCTAGACCCCATAATTGATCCAAGAATTGCAGGAGGTAGAAAATAGAGCATCACGGGTTGTTGAAGTCTGGATTGATAGTATATTGGAAGGCTATATCACTAATTTTGGTGTTGATACAACTAAATCCTATAGCGAATCAAAATGGGATTTCTTCAACAGGCCAAGAGGTAGGTTTCTTTTGCATTTGCAATTGTCCATTAAGATGCTCATATGTAAAAAGGGAATATGAAGATGCACCTTCAGTAGTAGAAATTTGGTGTGCAGGGGTTGTGGATACCAAGAATACATGGGGGGAATGAATGGAATGATATGGGGTATATGGGTGCAAGTTACAATGAGACTACAAGGGAATTCAAGGAAGAGAGTGGTCTTATGAGAGGAGGAGCAAGGTTCCGACAAGAGAAGAGGAAGAGGATGGGGGAAGGTCCTGTTGCGATTGGAATGCACGACCATGAAGGAAGACCACACTGGACAAAGAAACCATATAGTGATGATGAGGAAGACCAGGGTACGCTCAAGTTAGAGGTAATATCAACCCCCAATAGTAAATTACCCACACCTCCACACACTACATCGCAATCAGGAAGAAACACAAGTTCAACACCGATGTGTCCAACGTGTCATGAGCAATCTAATAGTAGCAGATCAGCAATTGTAGGAAGAAGGCCTAGAATGGTGGGTGATGAGGTGAAGTTACCTTTGTGTCATAGGAACAAGACTAAGAATCTAGAGTAGTACCGGTTCCTATGTGAGGCAGTATGGAGTGTCATACAAACTGTGTATGATGATGTCAAGAAGGGATAACTGGTGACAACTCTTCGGGGTCGTGAAATAGATTGGTACATGAAATTTGTACAAGTTCCTATGAGGATTCTAGTGAAGACATTGGCTGAAGTCATAAAAGGATTAATTGAAAAGTTCAGAAAACCAAAATCTGAGGTGCAATACATTACAAAGCTGAAGGAAATTAAGTAGTATCCAAATGAAACTGTTTGGGATTTTGACCAAAGGTTTAAGATGCTAATGGCGAGAGTCATATTTGATATGAGCAACATTCAGCATAAGGAATGGTTCATCGTAACATTACTATCTCATATCATACTATCGATGATGCAGCAGAAGTTTGCGACACAGAGCGAGGCTCTGGAGATTGCGATGAAATTGGAGGCTTCATCGGTTGGAGAGATTGTAGTCGGTATGAACCAGGTTCAGACACAATTGGAAAACTTGACACTCTAGCTACAAGATATCAAGAAAGGAAAAGAGCATCGCGAAGAGGTGTGGTGTACTCGATGTCGTGCAAGTAGACATACCAAGGATAATTTCCTGGATTTATGAGACTACCTGTTGTTAGGAGCGTCGAACCCATTGAGTTGTGGAAGTGTACCATGCTGCCACATTTGTCAAGTATATGGGTATTGAAATGAAGACTATGGATATATGCAGAAGATGGTAACAAATCCTACGAACTGATACTCCAAATTTTGTCGATCTGTTGGGCTTGAAGATAAGGATTGTCATGCATACAACCTACACCAAGAAAGAACATGCGAATCATACTATGTGAAGGGAGAGGATCATCAGAAGGGACAGCAACTGCAACCGCAAGTGGTACAGACACCACCTCAACCTCAGTTTGTACCACAGATGCATTTTGTACCACAATAGCAGTTTGTGCCACAACCGCAGTATAACAGATGCGTATGGCTCTGCAACAGCCACGATATGCTTAGTCAGCATAGTATGTTCAGCAATAATCGAATCCCCTGCAGAAGTAATATAATCAACCATAGTATTAGAAACAATGAGGATTCTGTTGAGGCCTGGAAATTCGCAGGCAACAACAGCAAGGGATTCTTCACAGTCAGTGTTCCCAATTAGCCCGTGACTGTTTGGTGTAGGGAATCCATCCGGTTTGCGGTCCGGCTACCATAGGTCAAGTAACAAAAATAAAAGGTTCTATCGGTTGCGGCCTGATCCACCGTATATATTTTTTGTATTTTTTGACTTAAAGTATGATATGCAAGTGCCTATTTAACATGCATACTTGATAAAGAATGTTGAGAGTATTCACAATGTGATGCACAGGTTCTTACCTCTCGTATTAAAACTCTCAAGCATCTAAATCACACACAAAGTAAATCTAACTACCTACCTATCCCCAAGGAGCCAATTTGTAACCTATTAATGAGTAATGTATATTGTGCATGCATTATAAAGAGAAAATACAGATAGCTAGTAATTCTTCCCAAAAACACATGAACAATTTAAAGATATTTAAACAATCAGATAGCCAATTGCTTATGAACAGTATTCATTACTCATGGTCGTAATCTCACAGACTAAACTAGAAATCATTCAAAAAGGAACATAGGTCCTAAGATTCAGAACGATCTCATAGTTAATGGACAAAAATCCAAAAATGAAATAGTTCATCTTCAACCAATCCATAGCATAACATTCAAACATCCCCCCAAACTTTCTCCGACAGGAAAAACAGTAATTCTTTATTGCAAAAGGAAATAGTTCTTCTTACAATATCTCTTCACTAATATAACTGGAAAAAATTCCTTTCTTCCTCTAAGTCATCTATATTTATACAAAAGAATAAGACTGTTGGGATGCCCACAAATAACTCTTGGGCTTCCCCAACTCTTCGCCTCCCAAAATTTTCCTTCATTAAGTGTTTACAAAAAATTACAAAATCATATGGCCAAAGTGAACAAATTTTCATGAGGAGGGCCCCTTAGGATTATTTAGAAATTTCTTCCACGCTGAAGCCTCTGAAGCGATACTCTCAAATTCAGAAGGTTCCAAGAATCGAATATTTATCTTAAATTTTGTAGCTTGGTTCTTGATGGCTTCGATTCTGGCTGCACTCAAGCGAAACTGATCTTCTAATAGCTGCACATTGACTGCAGAATGATCTACCTCATTCCTTAAGGTCTGTTTGTCTAAAGCCTTAATGTGTTGTATTCTTCTTTCATCCTCCTGGTACCTTTTCTGCAAAATTTCCACAAACAGGCTGTGGTCCGGAAAAGCATCTATTCTTTGTTCAGCCTCTATCTGGCATCGGTTATAAGTGATCAAAAGTCTTCTAAAGAATTCTGTACATGTCGCTTTAGTCTTTCTAACGGCCTTCTTGAACTCCTTGGCTGTGTTGATGGCAAATTCCAATAAGTCGTAGTCCTGCCTAAGGGCCTGTTGATCCTTTGAGGGTAGCTCTGCAGGAGCTTCTTCATTGGTTTCTAGTCTTTCCATCCTTGCTGTCAGGACTTCCAAGATGTTCTGAGATCTGTCAACAAAATATGAGGAAGTCTCCAAAATCTCCTCCAACCGGCTGTCTATTTGCAAAACCCTGCATCTTTCCTCCTCTATGGACACTGCAGCTGAAGCATCTTGGCTCTCTGTGCCAGCACATGTTCTTTGAAAGGTTGGAGATTAACCTGTTGTTCTTTGGATTCCTCTAAAGCTATTGTCACCGAGGTAATCTGCTCTTGAAGTTTTTCCTCCTGCTCTTGAGATTGCCTCTCATTTGCTTCCAAGGTAGTCTTCTGCAACTCTAGATCCTCTATCCTTCCTAGCAGTTATTCCTTCTCTTCCCTCAACTCTTGATATTCCTGTTGTACTTTCTCTAGACATTCTTGGGCAGTCTCCATAGATTTTCTCCCTATTTGGAGAACCTAAATTTTAGCCTTTGAAGACTTGATTTCTTTTTGTATGTCTTCAAATTTTCTTTTTAACTTATTGTTTTCTTCCCTTTCCTTTATCAGTGTATCTTTTAATTGAGAAGAAGACTTCTTTGACTGCTCCAGATCTGTCATTATTTTATCTACATTGTCTTCTGAAGCATGGATTAATGTAGTCCCTGTTCTGATAGTGAACCTGGGGTCTCTGTCTGTCCTGTATACAATGGTTGTATCATTTATCATCTTACCGGATAGCCCCCCGGTTTCAACTTTCCTCTCGGTTCTCTTTACTATCCTTTTATTTTCTTTATCATAAAATATAGTATTAAAATCAGGCACTTCTTCCCCTTTCTTCTGTTCAAAGGGGATTAGTCTAAGGGTGGGGACCATAGATTGTCCTGGTGGGCTGACAGCAAGTACTTCAGGATCTTGAATGTCGAGTTTTTCCACGTCCTGGGCCTAAATGTCTGCTGCATCAAAGGCTGATTGTTCTGTCACTGTTTGGGTCAGCTTCATCTTCTCTGCCTCCTACTTCTTCAGCTCCTCATCTAACTTCATTTTTATTTCTTCTTCTTCAATCTTGGCATCTTCTTCTGCCTTTCTGGATGCCTCTTGTGCAACTATTCTTTTCTCCTCCTCCTCTCCCTTTAGCCATCCTTCAGCCTCTTGGGCTAATCTTTGAGCTTCTTCGTTTCTTTTCTTGGCTTCCTCTTCCTCGACCTTTGTCTGCTCGTCCTGTCCCTTTCCACCTTTAGTGGTAATTTTCTTTCTAAACCTTTTCCTTAAAGCCGTCATGTTTAGAGCACTACGAAAAATGGACTCTTCTCTGTCCCAATGGCTGGTGTACTCAAAATGGACATTAGCCTCCCTGCAGTGCTCTACAAACTTATTATGAGAGTCATTGCTGTGGAATGGAATTTCCCCAAAATGGAACTTCTCCAACTCCTCCATGAATTCATCGGCCTTCTTTACTCTAGTGAACTTGTAACTCCCTAATCTGAAAGGAAAAGGTGGGTATGCTACCTTCTTATGTTCGAACAAGAAACTTCCTATGCCATCTAGAAATACTTGCCTGACTGCCTCTTTGTGAATTACATAGTCTATGGCATACTTTGGTAGCAATGAGGGTGCTCTAGAGCCTCCAAACATTCTGAAATAGATCCCATCCTTAGTCAAGTAATAATCGGCATACTCTTCAATCACCTGCAATGCCTCCTCTGACATGTAGTCACATTCTTTTAAGAAAATAAGGGTATATAATGGCATAATTAAATTCTCACACACCTCCCTGTACTGACTGTGGTATTTATGGGCCCACAGTGGCTTGTATGCTGAGTAGATGGGTGATCTTTCCCTGTCCCAGATGCATCTCAGGTTAGGGAAGGGTTGATTGCATAGCATGCAATCAATCAGTATGGAGCTCATATAGAACTCTAATTTCTTTTGGGAGACCCCTCCTAATGTTGATGACATGCAGGATGAGAGGCTATTGGACATAATATTAGCCCAATTGAAAATGGTCCCCTGTGTTGCAACATAAAAAATTATTGGCACCCACTCCAATTTGAAGCTTCTGCCATGGGCTCTCCCAAAAATCCTATTAAGCATCAAGGTAATGAACCTGTAAGGGGTTCTTAGGCTTGCGGTGTCATATTCTCCTATTGGCCTGGTTCTAAAGTTTTTTCTAGGCATGAGCATCCTTTTGAGTGTCTCAACGAGATCCATCCTGATGCTTTTCAGCCAGTCTTCAGTTAGATATGTTTGTGCTTCTAGCAAGTAGTAGGCCAAGGCTACATATCCAGGGCTATAGGCAACATAACCCTATTTTTCAACATTCTCTAGAATCATGGTGGTCACGTCTGCCCTGGGAAGAATCAACCCAATCACTTCAGAGCATGGAAATAGTTCAGATCTCGTAACAATCTTAATTAATGAAGACCTCTCTATGTTGACATAGATGTTTTCTTCCTCAAAGCCTATGTCAGGCACCTCTCGGCACGTAATCAATCTGTAGATCTCTCCCCACTGATATTTTGGCTCTACACCAATTATGCATTTGGTGTCTTCATAAACATATTCCACTCTGGTGATGACTTCGACGTCAGGTTCTTCTTCGACTGTGCGAGCCTTCTTCTTTTGACGCTTAGACATTTTAAGTTCCGATGAATTTCCCTGTCATGTACAGAAAGGTATTTTAGGTTCTGCTCAGTAGTTTTCGGACAATTTTACAGATTAAGATAAAAATATAAAGGTTTTACCTCGTCTGCATTAAACATGACTACAATTAATAAAAATTTAGCAAAATTCATTCAACAAATGTCCCTGCCCGAAAAAATAGAACCAACTTAATCCAACAAGGTCTATGTCATAATTGAAACAATATTGGGCTTTCTGTGGGTTCCATGACCACTATGTTACATGGAACACCAACGGTGCTTACTTTAGCAACTCAAAGGGGTGCTTCAGGAGATAGCACTGTATATGTGCATTCTACGGTCCATCTTAGGATGGGCGATGCTATACTACCCCAGACCGGTTCGAGTTCGAATTCGACCGTGAACCGGGTCGCTCTTAAATAGCGGACTGAAAACAATGACGAGGTCTTGGTTTGAAAGATGCAGGTGACCGGACCAGTGGAAAAACTTCACCATTCACCAGGCAAACCACGAAAATCTTCCCCGAATGACCAAACATAAAATGGGGCAAACTGGTGTAGACGACGTAACGGCCGTATGCGCTGGTTTCCCCAACCATCGAGTGCAGGGTAAAAGGCCATAACGGCTGCAGAAGAAAACACTCTATAGGCTACAAATAACTCCCCTACTAACAATCATGCTACTTTCCCCAGCATATATACATGTCACGACGAGAAACTGAGTGAAAACCCTAATCACGGAAACAAGAAATTAAAACATCCAGTCGAACGGAAAGGGATAATGAGTACAAGGGCCTACCTAGCACTACTACGTGACTGGAGGGAGGAAAACCATTGAGTTTCCATAGCGGACCCACCTAGGAATGAGGGTAC
>LPNX010815720.1:32713-93592 GCA_001517045.1 Pseudotsuga menziesii | reverse complement strand
CTTGGTCAACTCTACTCGGTGGGAAAAGGTCATCGGGTGGTAAAACACAAGGGATCAGAGAGCATATCAACATTTCCTCCCATAACGTCGAGTGATGAAACAGCTAGGAGAAACGCCGAGGCATCAGAGAGAAACCAACGATATTTGCATTGGAGCTCGCAATATTAAACATTGGAACGATAGAAGGATGAAGAGCCGCAATGGTGGAAACATAAAAGAAATCGAGTTCCACAAATTGGCACAATTGGAGAAAAAACCAACATAACTTAAACCAAGAAACATCGGTTCTACGGAAAAGTAAAATCAAACCACCGAAAATACAACGCTTTTCAAAGCCGCAACGGCGGATGCCGAAAAATCAAGGATCAATGAAACAAAATGGTGGGATCGAAAAAGTTAAGGTGATGTGCTATCCGCAACTGCAGAAAACTTAGAGACAATATGTCTCGATGGGATTCCACCCGACAGCCGATTTAGACGAATAAGTGAATAAAGGCATCGGAGAAAATAGTTGGACTCGGTTTCTTATTACTCCTCCGCAACGACGGGCGCGCAAGTGACTAAACTTTGACTTAAACATCAAAAATGCCTCCGATGGTAAAACTCAAACAAATAATAAAATATTGCTGGCATTAGAAATAGTCTTTCTGCAAAACATCAAACCAAATCAAAAATTCAAACAAATAAGTGAAAGGAGGGTCCCAAAATTTTTTTGAATTTTGGGAAAATGTTGCAGCTGCAACAGATTGCATGGAGGATTCCAAGGAGGATGAGGTGGAGGCTTTGGTCGAGGAGAAAGACGAGGTCACGGACAAGTGAAATGTTATAATTGTGGAGTATTGGGGCATTATTAGAGATATTTTTTGCAATTGCAAGCAAAGTGTACATATTATACCACTATTGACCACACTATTGAGAATTGTCCATAGCTAATCGCAAGGTGGCAGGAAGGAAATGTCCCATAGTTGCAAAATCAGAACTAGTTGCAGAACCAAACCCAAAACCAGAACTAGTTGCAGAATCAGAATTAGTTGTGGAACCAAAATCAGCCACAGAATCATACCTAGAATACAAATCAGAATGTGAACCAACCTGTGAATCCACCATTGAACCAAAATTAGGTACCAACTATCGCAACGATCTCAGCGGAACCCGGGACGCAGGATGTTTATGTCACAGTCATCACTTGTGGAAGACTGATGATGGGAGAATATATCCCACATCCAAAAATTTCCCTAGTTGGGAAGAAGAAGGTGCAGTTTGATATTGATGCTAAGAAGGACACATTCTTTGAAGCATGTGATGTGATCAGAAAGAATCCTGGTAAGTTACCTGTTTATAAAATTCCCACTGCTTTTGATACAACATTGGTAATAAGACCATTGCAACATCATGTTACCTTGCAGAACTTCTTCAAGCGTTGCTTGTCGCTGGAAAAATATCCCGATGCTCTTTCCAAGATTGAGAGTTTGTTGCATCGATCGACCAAGGGGCTAAAGGATTTCGCAGTAAACTCTTTGCATAAGTAAAATATAGGAAAATAGATGCGCATGAATATTCAAATTGGGGACCATGAGTTATATTCAATAATCCTAGATATAAGCTTAGATGTCAATATTCTAACAAGGAAGAAATGGAAAAAGATGGGGATCCCAACGCTAAGCTGGTCTCCTGTGCAGCTGCGACTAGCTAACCAGGCCAGAGTAATGTCAATCGGGTGAGTTCCACACCTTACTATGGAAGTTGAAGGGATGAATACCTAAGCCTATTTTGATGTCATTGAAATTTTCAATAGTGGATCTCCTATCCCACATTTTTTGGAATTGGATGGGCCAATGATAGTATGGCAGTGATCAATTTTAAGAAGCACATGATGACCTTTGAGAACCAAGACATCAGAGTCATCGCTCTGATGGATCCAAATGAAGGGAAAAGGTATGTTGATCCAGTGAAAGATGAATTTGTTAGGGGATGGGATCATGCATATAACATTTCAAAGTATTACATCCATCTGATTATTGATGGAGAACTTGGTTGGCACAACTCTAGCTCTGCGTCCTTCGATTCTAATGATGCTTTAGAGAATTGTCAGAATCGCATGCATGAGGTGTCACTAAGAAAGTGTGGTATGATCATACACTCATTAAGTCACATTGAGACTGAGATTATTGAACTACCAATATATGAAGGACTACCTGAGTTGTCTGAGTTCCTATTGTATTTTGAAGATAAGGTGTGAGAACCACAACAATTGCTAGCATTGGATGAAGCGTTAAAGGATACTCTAGCAAGTTGGTGGGAAAATCATAAGAATACGATCACTGGATGGTTGCAGTGTCAAAGATTGATGACAGTTCACTTTGGAGATGCAGAAGTGTACCACGCTATAAGGTACAATGGGTGAAATATCCCTGGTGATCATCTGATTGAGTGTCAGACCTTGTGGGAATCGTGACCAAAGGATGAGTGGGTCCATGCCTTTGTCCACACATTGGATGAAATGTTGTGATATTGGTATATACCAGCTAATTTTCACATATAGATCACTACCTGGTAGGAATTTACAGTTTTTTTTCACTCACACCTTCAGTTTCACGGATGCCAATCCAGATGTTCATAATTCACTACAACTCATCCGTGATGTTATTCTGAAGGTAGTTCTGGTTGCATACCCTATGGATCTGCATGCAAATTGGCATATGCAGTCCATGATGGAATTTTATAATGTGATTGGAGTTCCTGAGGGTGATGACGACTTGCGAAATGTCAATATTCTAGAAATAGAAGGAAGTCGGGTTGTCACAACCCCGGATGTACCGATGGGTCTAATGAATCGGCCATTAAATATCAGGAAGGTCAAAATTGGGTTGGAGGAGAACCAAAAGTTTGGAAATGTTGGGGACTACAGGGATGAAGAAATGATGAAAAATATCACAGACCTACTGCATGAATTCCAAGATTTGTTCCCTACGAAGTTTTCTGAGATGAAGGGAATACTGGGAGATTTAGGAGAGATGAAAATTCTGTTGAAACCAGATGCAAAACCAGTAAGGTAGAGGTCATATCGCCTGAATCTATGATACAAGGAGAGGGTCAAAGTTGAGCTTGAAATAATGTTGGATGCTGGAATAATTGAGCCAGTTGAAGAATCAGAATGGATCATTCCTATGGTGGTCCAAGATAAGAATACAGGTGAGGTTCAGATTTGTGTCGACCTAAGAAAACGGAATGATGCGTGTATGCATGATCAATTCCTAACACCATTCACTAATGAGGTGCTAGAAGGAGTAGGCGGTCAAGAAATGTATTCATTCACGGATGGATTTTCAAACTATCACCGGATCAGGATCGCAAAAGAGGATCACCACAAGAAAACATTCATTACTGAGTGGGGTTTCTTAGTACACCATGATGTCATTTGGGCTGAAGAAGGTGCCTGCGATATTTTCTCGGGTTGTTGTCGCTGCATTGAAATATTTTATTCAAAAGTTTATACAAGTATTCATGGATGACTAGGAAGTTTTTGGATTGATCAGGGACCATTTGGTGAACCTGTTACTGATGCTGGAAAGATGTCGATAGCATCAAATCGCACTGAACTCAAAGAAGTGTATTTTATGTGCACCTTTTGGGATGTTGTTGGTTCACATCGTTTGCAAGCAAGGACTATTGGTTGACCCTGCAAATATCCTGCTAATTTTAGCTTGCCTCCACCTACAAATATGAAGTAGTTGAGAGCAACGTTGGAGAACACAGGATACTACCACAAGTTTATTTGTGGTTATGTTGCAACCACGGCTCCGATGGGAAATTTGCTCAAGAAAGATGCAATGTTCGTATGGAGTCCTGAGTGTCAATTAAGTTTTAAGACGTTGGATTCCAAGATGGCATCTGCACCAATACTAGTTTTTCCTAATTGGAATAAGGAATTCGATGTACATGTGGATGCATCGTCCATTTTGCTGGGAGAGGTGCTCACGCAACCAAGAGAAGGAGGTCTTGATCACCCGATTTATTTCGCTAGTCAAAATTTGTCATCTACGAAGAAAAATTACACTACCACAGAGAGGGAAGGTCTAGTAATCATTATATGCATTACATAACTTTAGTCATTACTTGTTGGAAGGTCATTTCAAAATGCTCACGAACCATTCTGCATTGGAATATCTAGTCAATAATCATGTGTTGGGGGGGAATATTTGTCACTGGCTACTTCTCTTTCATGAATTTTGTTTTGAGATAATTGTGAAGCTGGGTCACTTGAATGCTGGCCCTGATAATTTATCGTGGATTGAGACAGGTGGGGAACCCACAAACATTGAAGAAGGGTTATCAAATGCACAGCTATTTAGAGTCGACATGGTTGAGGATTACTATGAACAAATAATTCAATTTTTGGTGACGGGAAACACACCAGAAGCGTTGACTACGAGTCAAAATAAGCAGTTGGTTGTTAAGGAATCAGATTTCCAATTGATTGTTGGATAGATCTAAAACTAGGACTAGATGATATTTTGCAGTGATGTATCCTACCACATGAACAAGGGAATATTTTGGGAGAGGCACATACAGGAGTTTCTAGTGGACACTATCGAGGTTGAGCTACTGCGAGGAAGGTGCTTCATGTAGGGATTTTGTGGTCCACTCTTCATACGTATGCGATAGATTTTGCATGGAGTTGCGATGTGTGTCAATGAACCAGAAAACCATAGAGGAGGGATGAGATGTCGCTGGTACCTCAGGTGACATTGCCACGATTTGATAAATGGGATGTTGACTTTGTGGGACCAATTAACTCACCTAGGAAGAGAACTGGTGCACGGTACATCATTACAGTGACCGACTATTTGACAATATGGGAAGAGGTTGAAACTATTGTAGATGGCCCCGCTGCGACAGTAGCGAGGTTCCTGTTTGAAAACATTGTTCCTCGGTTTAGGTGCCCAAGGATATTGATGAGTGACCAAGGGAGTGACTTCATCAATCGCACAATCAGTGCATTGACAACGTCCTTCATGGTCCTTATCAAGGATAAACCTCACACTTTTTCATCTCAAAAAGAGGCCTTTGTAAAGGCTTCCCGCTATCACCTCTACTCTTATTATTGGTTGCATAGGGCCTTGAAAGATCCAATCTGGAGGGAAAAAGGAGGGGGGATTTCAGAGGGATCACTATATCAAATTCCCTCAATATTTCTCATCTCCTATTTGTAGATTATATACTCATATATTGTGATGGATATGTTCACAATGCAAAAAAACTCTTTGAAGTCTTGGATTTATTTGGGAAGGAAATTGGAATGGTTATAAATGCCCAAAAATACACCCTCACCACCAACAACATGGAAGATAATGAAGTACAAAGGTACTCCTTTATTTTCCCCTTTGGCTTAATTTTTTATGAAGGATTGAAATACTTAGGTTTCATGCTAAATAAAAATTGTTACAAAAAGGAAGACCGGAATTGGTTGCCATCCAAATTGGAAAAATGAATAAATTCTAGGTGTCCCAAATGGCTCTCAAGAGATGGCAGATTATTTCTTGTAAAATTAGTCCGTGAATCCATACCTATCTACTGGATGTCTATGGCCTGGATTTATAAAATCACCCTAGACAAAGACATAAGAATATGCTTCAAGTTTCTATGGTAAGGGAAAAATGACAATTTAGTGCTATCTTAGGTAAAATGGGGGATTTTAGCTCATCTAAAATTATTGGGGGGATGGATGCTCAAAAACGTTCATATGTTTTCTGAAGCATGGGAGAAAAAGTTAGGTTGGAGACTCCTTACCACTCATAGCCTATGGATGTAGGTTATAATTCACAAATACATTGCCCTGGATTCACTAATGGATTGGATCAGAAACCCAACTAGAAGTAGGCATGTTATCTCAATAATATGGAAAGCAATGCTAAACTCACTCCCTCTAATCAAAGAGGGACTCATATGGAAAATAAGAATTGGTGAAAAAGTACACATTGGTGATGATCCTTGGTCAGGATGAAAAAATTATAATACCTTTCCCCTCCATCTCATTCAACAATTACAACATCAAGGTATACATCATCTGTACCAAATCGCAAATGCTACCACCTCTAGTCTTTGGCATCAAGGGTGGAAGGGTGCAAATAGTTTAGAAATCCTAGAGGCCCTGGTGGAGGCCTTGATTGCCTTTAACCAATACCTTAGACAAACTAATATGGATCTCAGTAGTACATGGATAATAAATTCCAAATATAGATTATAAATAAATAACCACTTTTGCACATCAAGGTGAACCACAATGGCGATGGAAAAGCGTATGGAAGTATAAATGTCCCAAAAAGGAAAAAATAGTTGTGGTATACTTAGGAAAATAAGATTCCAACTTTGGATAGAATGAAAAAAAGGGCTATCAAGGATCCTGACTAGTGTATCCTCTGCAAGAACGATGCCAAACCTACAACCCATCTCTTCATTTCCTATCCTTTTTCCAAATAGACCTGGATAGAATAAAAAAGAAGGATCAAATTTATAGTTGAATATCAAGGTGAGTCTGTTGAAGAGGCATGGAAGTCCTAGATTTCAATGGCAGTCACAACAAACATTTGTGATATCCCCCTCCTCATAATTTGGAGTGTTTGGCTGTCATAAGAATTGTACCCTCTATCATCCAAAAGCGAATGGGATAGTGGAGGAATTCAACAAAGTGTTGGAGCATGCACTTACAAAGTTATGTAACACCAACCACGATGACTGGGATTTGAAGATTCCAGCACTCTTGTGGGCATATTGTGCCACTTGTAAAAGGATGACAGGATAGACACCATTCAAACTAGTGTATGGGAAAGAGGCAGTCATGCCCAGGGAGTACATTATTCTGAGCTTGCACATCGTAGCAGTGACGAGCATGGATGATGAAACAGCACTAGAGGAACGATTGGAGTAGTTAGTACAGCTTAAGGAAGACCGCTTTGTTGTAGGTTTTCACTAGTGTGTCGAGAAGGATTGACAGAAGGATTGGCATGATCAACATATTAAGAACAAATAGTTTCAACAAGGAGACATGGTGTTGTTATATGATAGCAAGTTCATGAAGCATCTAGGTAAGTTACAAATGCATTGTCTAGGTCCATATCTTATTAATTCCATTACGTTAGGAGGTGTAGTTCAGCTGAAATAGTTAGATGGAGCAATGTTTCATAATATAGTTAATGACATCATGTTGAAGCCCTATAGGACGGGCCTATAATCATGCGATGCTTGAGGCACTACGCAATGAAACAAAAAAGCTAGAGAAAAAGAAGGATGGATAGATAGAAGGAGGGTGTGTCAAGAGGAAGAGGATGCATAAGTAGGGGAGTTAGTAGTGCAGTTAGGAAGCCCTGTCACAATAGTCATAGGGCCACAACATAGTCAAATTAGTAATAAATGAAGACAGTTAAATCAATTAACCAGTAGCACTTGAAGCGATGCATATTTATGGTTGATCCGACCGTCGGATCGATAGGATCGATGGTAGATTCAGGCAGTTAATGCATGATTTTATCATGATGATTAGTAATATTTTGTCATGATGGTCGAGGGATCGATTTGGAACTATAAGAAGGGACTAAATGTGGTTGGAATTTATCATTATGCAAAGATCAAGTTGCAGAGTTATTGCAGAAGAGATGAATTGTGTTGCATTGAGTTGAGTTGTGGAGATTGAGTGAATTACAGAGGGACATCCGGTCGAGGTTTTATTGGGAATTGCAGGGAACTAGTGTGGCACATAGAGTGAACCAATCACGGTTGAGATTTTGAGTGAAATGGAACCACCAGTTGGCCCAGTAACCATCGAGCAGGAAGTTGCAAGTATGCCGATAGAATCATCGTCGATGCCAAAGAAGAAGAGGGGGGGAACATCCTAGCTCCATGCCATCAAAGAAATGGCATACTATATCATATACACAAACATAGGAGGAGATACCTTCACAGATAGGTCCATCGAGCTCAGGAGTTGTGGAATTAGCAGCTTGTGCAAGGGTGTCCACTAAGGATATCCCTAGGTATATACCTCCTTGTCAGCCCAGTGTGTATCCTAGGAAGCTCACTAAGAATCAGAAGTACCAAGTAAATATGTCAGCGATACCACAGGGTATTCTATGCACCAAATACATTGTGCTTGCGCTAATGCAGATGAAGTATGATGACCATGGCATGCTTGCATTGCAAGATGTTATGGAGGAACCATATGTGTCGATGGTAGTAGTAGGAGGCGGCCTAATATTGTGCATTTCACAGTATTGGGTGCACGAATTAAACAAAGAAGGACTTTTGGGATTGATTAACATGCCGCATTTTGGGTAGTTGAATTAGGCAAATTCCTATATAAAATAGCTTTTGGCATGTTTTCATGGCATGACCGTGTGGCTGGACACACCAGTCACAATCATAGTAGCATTGATTTTAGAGATCACAGGGTTTCCTAAGGATGGGCCAGAACCCTCGCAATATTTCAAAGGGAAAGATAATGACAAGAGGCTCACAACGAAGTTGAAGAATCGCTATGGTTTTTAGCGAGACGGGAGGGCTTACCGCATCAAAAATATCAATCACCAGGAAATGCGCATCGAAGCAAGGATTTTGGCCAGAAAGGTATTCAGGAAGAACCACCCCATCCAATGTAACTAGGGAGTTATTGTGTGCATAGAGAAATGTGTGGAAGGCATACTGTTATTAGGAATTCTCAACTAGTGTTGACACAGCTTGTTCCTCTGCAATGCAAAACACAACTATAGAACAAAAAATCACAACCACGTATCCTTCCCTTGAATAGTCAAACTAACATAACACATCATATACCTCAACCGTAGATTTGTTTATATTTTCCCCGAAAAGTCCTTGAGATGATTCAATACCTATAAGACGAATCACAAGACAAACAAAAAGATGAGAGCATCATGATAATCAACTATCCATAATGGTGATCAAGGAATCCAATAATATTTAATCAAAAACACAATAATCAAATATAGGATAGGAAAGGGAAATTTTTTTGTATTAATAATGGATGAGAAGAAGTACAACCAAAAGCCTTGTTGTTGACAGCTTCTGTCTCAACAAATGTCTACAAACTCCTATGAAGACCCCTCTAGCTACAAGCTGCCTCTACTTTGCCTCTGGGCCAGACTTCAAACGAGCAGCATAAGGATGATTTTTCTAGCCTCCCCCGCTCTCTTCATGGAGGCTCCATTTATAGGCTAAGAACTCATAGGATGACTTGACAAAAGGATAGAATAGGATCCCTATAGGTGAGGGAGGTGAATGCCACCTCTCCCAGACATGCAGGAACTAATTCTACGAAGGATTCCATACGAAATATTCTAGAAACTTCTCTTTTTCCCCTTTAAAAGACCACCGACGCTTTTTGGTAAACTGGACAGAGTGTCGATCTAGAATTTTTCCCACTGCAAAGGGTTAACGGTGCTTTTTGCTCAGTTGATGGAGGAGTCGATGGCGCTCTGTGGAAAAGGTAAAAGGCCGTCATTCCTTCTAGGTTAGGACAAAAAATGGCCAAGGTGATACAGATCAGGATTTTTGGTAGGTTGGCAGGAAACAAAAAAGTCATCTGAAGGCTGACTAGGCAATGTGAGATTTTCATGTGCAACAGAATGCCCCCCAAAGTATGAATATAGAAGGAAGTGATAGGTGAAATACTTTGTGTTATCTCCCAAAATAAATTTATTTTGATAGGATGAAGAACTCGAGTCATGTTATGAAATATTTAAAGATGACTAACAAATTGAGGGTCTCTGGTTTTGATATATTTGAGAAAATTGGAAGTTTTATCTTTCAGTGGCTTAGATAGGATTTTTAACAGCTCATTAGCCATCAAAAAGCTTTGTTTTGGCAGCTAACAGTTTAACACAAGATCAAGGTTAACCACTGAAAGATGACCTAATCGATTATTTGGTAAAAGCACTTTTGGTGGCTTAGGTGAGACTTTCAAATAACTCATTAGCCACCGAAAAGTGTTGGTTTCGGCATCTTAGCGAACAATTGAAGGAGGGTGTTAAACACCGAAAGTATTTAAAAGGCATTGGGCAAAAATTGGTTTCGGTGGCTTAGGTGAAAGCTTTGATGGTTCATTAGCCACCAAAAGGCCTGTCTTTTGGTGGTTAAAAGGAGATATCTGGAGAGACCACAATCTGTCGAAAGCCAATTTTTACAGCGCCATTTGGAAATCGGTTTTGGTGGCTTAGGAGAATAGGTCATAATTTCATTAGCCATAGAAAGCCTTGTTTTTGGCCGCTAGTAGACAATTTCTTGAGGACCCTTAATTGCTGAAAAGGTCAAAAGAAGAAACGGTTAAAAACCTATCAAATCAAGGCTCGTCAGCACAAAGACAATCATCAGAGGGCATGATAAGCCACCGAAAAGACAGGATACTACATCAAGGCACAAGTAAATGATTGAGGAGGTCGTTGTTCAGCTGATTAGGGATAATGTGATTGAAAACCCTACTCTTCCCTCCATCTGTCCAAAGAACTGTAGAAGATCTCCACTGGGTATCTAGGTTTCTTTAAACATGATTGCTGGGAAGGGGGTATTGAAAATATCAACCAAAGCCATCGTCCTCTCACCTAAGCATCACTCATGCAGTTAAAAAACCCTCATAATCAGTACCAAATCCTCCATTACACTCGACCTTTGATTATAGGAATCCTCACCACCAGAAACCATCTCTGAGAGTCAGCCTGCTAAAAACACTCTTCCACAGAACTTGAATTGATTTTTGCAGGTACCCAGGAGTATATTCAGCAAATGGAGAAGGGAGGACCTACTCTCAGGCAAGATTTAGGAGACATCAG
This sequence comes from Pseudotsuga menziesii, assembly GCA_001517045.1. NCBI lineage: Eukaryota > Viridiplantae > Streptophyta > Pinopsida > Pinales > Pinaceae > Pseudotsuga > Pseudotsuga menziesii. The sequence goes on along the minus strand of LPNX010815720.1, from coordinate 82,757 downwards.
CTACCTGGAGGCACATCTATAAGTCTTCTAGTTATTCAAGGATGCTACTTACTATAAGTTTTGTGAGAAAATTTAAGGTTCAAACCAGCAGGCGGCTGAGGCATTTTCTCTCCATTTGGATGGCTCCAAGGAAATCATAGGTAATGAAGAATTTATGATAGATGAAACCCTAATTTTTGAAGTGACTGAACTCCCTAGCACTGGGGAGAAGTGGTTTAAAACCACCATTACAAAGGTGTTGATGTAATTGTAACTTCGGAACGTATTCACTTGTATATCTTATGTATTGTACCCCGATATTTATTCCAATAAATGTTTGTAATGTAATTGAGTCATGTCATGCCCCGATGCTTCAATCTGGAGTTTCTATAATGTAAAAAAGTCATGTCAAGTCATTGTGGGTAACCCTCCTATTGATCAAGGGTTAAAGTCCCCATAGTTGTGGGGCCCTATGGTTATTAGACTATCCTAGAGAAGTCGACCCTAGGTGAGTTATTGTAAGTCGGGGCAATAGTCCCCACCGTTGTGTTAAGGATAACCCTCCTTATTGGTTAGAGGGGCAAAATCCCCACAAGTTGTGGGGCACTAGGGTTATTAGACTCTCCTAGAGATGTCGGCTCTAGTAATTAATTGTTAAGTGAGGCCAACATGTTGGAGAGGATATTAAGTGAACAAAAGAATATAAATATATAGTGAGCCTCTCTATTTATCACACACACACACACTCATTGGGGCACATGAGTGAGAGAGAAGTTGTTGGGACAAGAGAGAGACTACTGTTGTCGAGAGATCATCTTTATGTTTTCAGGTTTTACTTTTGGTGTTGATTCTATCTCTGAGGAATTTGTGGGGTTTTCTCTTTTATGGTTTCCCCAAGGAAAATTATTTGTGTCTCTTATCTCTTCTGTTTTATTGTTGTGCATGTTATTCTCTCAGTTAAAGATCCTAAGATCATAATGCTAGCTTGAATGATAAAAATCTAACATGGTATCAGATCTAACCTGAGAAGAAGACATTGCGCAGCTGCAAAAGCTATGGATTCTTACTCTTTGGATATCTCTCCACAATCCATCAGCAAAATTATGCTAGGCTCACTCTCCATTGAAGGGCGCATCTTTCTGTTGAAGCAGAATTCGCTTCCGAGCATTTTCAGTTTTTGGTGCGGGAAATTAGGGCTTCTTACAGAAGAGGACTTTTTTAGTGAGCCCGGAATAGGATTTCTCTCCTCGTCAAAATCGAATTTTAGAGACATGAGTCAATATTTTTGGTTGGTTGAAACTCCAGGAAAGTCAAACCCTAGTTTGACCCCAAACTGAAAAAACCCTAAATATTAAAATTGATACATTTTGGTACATTAACTATATATTGGGATTGGAGAATTCGCAGGCATTGAAAATTTCACATGCCGAATATAAAATCCTAATTTACACTATGTCCAAAATTCAGCCTCATATTCGCTATATCCTAGGATATATGATACCTCCAAGTTAGGGTTCTAGCCTCTTCCATGATTCATCCCTAAACAGAACACCTTGGGAGAATTGCTATATTTCAGGATACAAAATTCCAACTTAAATTTATGAAGATGTTCAAGAAAGGGCATGGACTGTACTTTCTATGGTCCAATTGTTCGACCCAAAATATGCAACAGTGACATGTGGAAGTCCGTACAACTTCGTTATTCTTAACAGTCCTGAAACGGGTCACCTTGGGAAAACGATCATAAGTACCAATTGGTGAAGCCAATTCTGATGAAACCTATGGTGTTGGAATAGAGACAGATAAGGCTACCTTAGTGAAAAATTTTATACAAATAGGAGCATTAATTTCAGAGATATCATAGAAGCTGTATCAGGAATTTCTGCAGAAGAAATTGGAAAACTAGGGCTTCCTGTTCTGGGAGCTTCCCTCCACTATTTTCAGAAAAGGAGTACATTGGATAGCTCACCTTGAATAGGTCTATATTTCTATCCAATCAGATCTAAAATATTCCAAGTTTTGAAAATTAGGGTTTCTTTGACAAACCCTAGATCAACCAGCTCTGGAACCAGGACAGACACCTCAAATCGGTAAGATCTAATCTTTTGCTATTTTCATTTGAGGTTCTAATTTCAAAGTGATATATCACATCAGCTTGATGATAAGCTTGGTGAAGTTGAAAAATTCCAAGCATGGAAGTATATGATCTCTCTGAAGAAAATAAATTGGACACCTACACAAGAAGAGAGGTTCCAGTTCCAGAGGGAGATGAGGCTAGAATCCTTACAAAGAAGAACTTGGTCAAGGCCAAGAAGATCATTGTTGATTCAATCATGGATCACCTTGTAACACAAGTGTATTCCCTAAATATGTCGAAAGAGATGTTTGATTCCTTGGCCAAGATATTTGAAGGAAAGAAAACAAATCGAAATATGACCTTAAGAAACTAGTTGAAGAATGTGAATATCTAGAATGCAGAGACCATAAAGTCATACTTTACATGGGTCTCTCAAATCAAAGAACAACTTGTAGCGGTAGAAGAAGAAGTGGAGAATGCAAAAGTAGTGATAGCCACCTTGAATGGCCTCCCAAGATCATGGGATTCATTCATATGAGGAATGTGTGCAAGAAGGAAGTGATTACTTACAGCAAAATCTGGAAAGAGCACACACAAGAATAAGCTCGACTCATAATAAGAGAAAAGAAGATGGGAAGATCAAGCTCTCACCATCCAAAGAAGATCCCTCAAGCAATGAGGAATATGAATATCTCAACTCTTGAAGAACCTTTTATTCATATTAGTATTTGGATAAGAAATTATTCTATTATGAATGAAGAAGCCTGCTGAAGCTGAAGGCTCAAGAAGGAGTCTACCCACGAAACAAATAAAGATAAGTATTCAATTGTCATTTCATGATATTGTTTTTCTATATTCAGTTGATGTATTATGCATGATAGAATGTTTGCATTAATGACAGTATACTACTAATATGCATGTGATGGGTAGGTAGCTCATGGTGCTATAAAACACTCCACTGCTACTTATCTATAATGAAACCTCTTTGCTGACATATTGGATTAGTGCACAATATCAATGTTGTCCTGGTGGAGGTGGAAGGCATCTAGAAAAGTTTCTGTGAGATATGGATGAATGTTGTATTGGCTAAAATATTTGCATGATCATATATTTATGCATAAGAGTTTTCCATTATGAATATTCCTTATAAAATGTTTCTAACCATACAAATGCATTTGACTTGTAGGAAAGATCGCATACATAATCACCTACAAGCAAAGAAGGATGAGACTTGTTTCGAAGAACAAGTAACAACAATTCAAGATGAAGAATAATATGACAAATGCAGTGACATCATTGATATAGAACCTTCCAGCCATGAAGAAGTAACCCAGAAGAAAGCGAAGACCAGTTCAAGAAGAATGATGTCTAGGATGCAGTATCGATATGTGAAGGGAAGTTCGTAGTTCCATCATGCAGTAGATGGAAACATCAAGGGATACAAGGCAAGATTCATAGCACGAGGCTTCTCACGAAAAGAAGGCATAGACTACGAAGAGACATTTGTATCTAGTGGGAGTTGAAACACATACATGATGAGATTGATGAAGATATTAACCTTTTATATAAGGTTGAAGATGAAAGTCTATACACTAGATGGATACATAGATTATTAGTAGCATAGGAAGCTACCTGTCACTCCGGTACAGAATGTTTCAGTACATAGAATACGGAATACAGAGGGAGTATGATGCTTCATTTCAGAGGGAGTGACTATAGAATATCCTAAGTTTCGACATGGTATGACATGATGGATCGATTACTGATGACTCTAGGCTTTACTAAGAGTAAATATGATTCCAACCTTTTCTTCAAGGTTGAAGGTGAAAGACCAGTGATGCTCTTGTTATGTGTTGATGCACTATTTTCTAGGCATGGAGGTGTGGCAGAATGCGGATGGAATCTTCCTTGGACAAGGGAAGTATGTAGTATAGATCCTGAAGAGGTTTGGGATGATGGATTGCAAGGCCATGACCACACCTATGGAATTGAACCTGAAGCTATTGAGTGATGCTTCATCAGAAGCGGTTGATGCTACAATGTATCGTCAGATGACTGGGTCCTTGATGTACCTGACAAACATGAGACCAGATACTTGCTTTGCTGTGAACATCTTGAGCCAGTTCTTGACAAATGCGAGACATTTTCACTTGATTGCTGCGAAGCATATTTGGAGGTACCTAAAGGGTACAGTTGATTATGGGCTCAAGTATGAGACGAATCAAAAGATTAACCTGGAAGGTTATGTTGATTCAGATTGGGTAGGTAGTGCCATCGATAGGAAGAGCACTTCAAGGTGTTTCTTCAGTATGGGATCAGGTGTGATCTTTTGGTTTAGTAGGAAGCAATCATGTGTGCCATTGAGTACAGCTGAAGTAGAGTATGTCGCAGCTTGTTCAGCTAGTTATGAAGCAGTATGGCTAAGGAAGCTACTATCTGATTTATTTGATCTCCAGTTGGATGTTACTTGTATATATTGCGACAACCAGAGTTGTGTTAATTTCTCAGAGAACCCGGCGTTCCATGACAAGTCGAAGCATATCGAGATCAAATATCACTATATCATGGATATGGTGCAGAGAGGAGCAATGAAGCTCCAGTATGTTGTGATGGAAGAACAGATAGCTGATTTGTTCACAAAGCCATTAGCCAGAGTGAAGTTTGAGTACCTCAGGGAGAAGCTTGGTGTTCTCCAGATCAAGGTTCCTTCCAAGGGGAAGTGATGAGTCTGTGAGCCATTCTAACATGGTGAGAGGATTGGTTACTTCCATGGTCAGATGTAAGGGCTAATCCATTCTATCATGGTGAGAGGATTGGTTCCTTCCATGTCAGATATGAGTGTTGAGCCATTCTGATATGACTGTAGGATTGGTTCCTACATGATCAGATATAAGGGTTGTTTCCATTATTTGAATGGAGGTGCCTAGTCAGTTACCAGGAATACTCGGTCTAGGACTGAGGGCCTTTCTAATATGACTGTGAGATGTAGTCTTACATGATCATATGTGAGTGCATGCCCATTCTGATTTGATTGAGGGATTGGTTCCCACTCGATCAAATATAAGGGCTGATGCCATTCTCTGGGAGAATGGAGGCACCTCGTCAGTTACCAGGAAATATCAGTCTGGGACTGAGGGCCATTATGATATGACTATGGGATGTGTTCTCACATGATCAGATATGAGTGCTAGGCCATTCTGATGAGTCAAGGTTAGATGTAAGGGTTGGGCCATTCTGAAAAGTCAAGGTCAGATGTAAGGGCTGGGCCATTCTGACATGGTAAGAGGATGAAGTTCCTTCCATGTTCAGATGTAAGGGTTGGGCCATTCTAACATGGTGAGGGGATTAAGTTCCTTTCGTGGTCAAATGTGAGTGTTGGGCATGCCTTTCTGATGATTCAAGGTCAAATGTAAGTGTTGGATGGGCCATTCTGACTTAGGGTCAGATATAAGCACTAAAGAAGACCTACATGGAGGCTAGGCCTACATCCAGCATGAAAAATGGCTAGATCTGTAGAACTTCCTATGACAAGAAGAATCATGAGATAGCACCCATGATGATCCAGTGATGATGATCCAGTAGTGATGATCCAGTGATGATGCTCCAGTGATGATCCAAATCCAGTGATGATCTAGATCTAGTGATGATGTTCCAGTGATGATCCAGATCCAGTGATGATACAGATCTAGTGATGATGATCCAGATCAAGTAATGATCCAGATCTAGTAATGTTGATCTAGTAGAGATGATCCAGATCGAGTGATGATCTAGATCCAGTGATGATGATCCAGATCAAGTGATGATCCAGATCCAAATAAAGATGACTTGAAGATAAATATGACCTGAAGATGAAGATGACTTGAAGATGACAATAACTCGATGATGATCCAAATGATACAAAGAAGAAGACTTGTGCTGATAAATTGTGTCGAGAGAATACCTTCCTAGTTAAGAGGGAGTGTTGATGTAATTGTAACTTTGGAATGTATTCACTTGTATATCTTATGTATTGTACCCCGATGTTTATTCCAGGAAGTGTCTGTAATGTAATTGAGTCATGTCATGCCCCGATGTTCTGATCGGGAGTTTCTATAATGTAAACAAGTCATGTCAAGTCATTGTGGGTAACCCTCCTATTGATCAAGGGTTAAAGTCCCCACATTTTTGGGGCCCTAGGGTTATTATACTATCCTAGAGAAGTTGACCCTAGGTGAGTTATTGTAAGTCGGGGCAATAGTCCCCACCATTGTGTTAAGGATAACCCTCCTTATTGGTCGGAGGGGAAAAGTCCCCACAAGTTGTGGGGCACTAGGGTTATTAGACTCTCCTAGAGATGTCAGCTCTAGTAAGTAATTGTTAAGAGGACGACATGTTGGAGAGGACATTAAGTGAACAAAAGAATATAAATAGAGAGTGAGCCTCTCTATTTATCATAGACACACTCACACATTGGGGCGCATGAGTGAGGGAGAAGTTGGTGGGACAAGAGAGATACTACTGCTATCGGGAGATCATCTTTATGTTTTTAGGTTTTACTTTTGGTACTGATTCTATCTCTGAGGAAGTTGCAGGGTTTTCTCCTTTATGGTTTCCCTGAGGAAAATTCTTTGTGTCTCTTGTCTCTTGTGTTTTATTGCTTTGCATGTTATTATCTCAGTTAAAAATTCTAAGATCATAATGCTAGCTTGAATGATAAAAATCTAACAAAAGGATGTAGAATTTAGATCTTATTTGAATCCTGAACATAGAGGAGTGGTGTGGAAGAAAAGTGTCCCATCCTCCTGGCTAGAAGAGAGGTGGCAGCAATTATTGAAGGCCATTGTGGTCTACATAACTTGTGAAGGGAGATACAATAGGGCCATTATTTACCATTTTAAATTGATGAACCACTTCATAGGAAAAATCCCACTAAATTTACCCTTCTACTTACACAAGAGCTTGGAAAAAATGGCACACCAGGTGAAGGCTTAGCCAACCAAGATTGCTGGAAGATTGTCTCATCATGGTCTTATCCAACTCTTGATTCAAGAATTGTTGAAGAGGAGAAATATGGCATGGGATTATTTCTTGTTTTGGAATGGATTTGAAACAGGCCTACAACTAGAAGAAAAGGGGAAGTCTCCTTTGAAAAAGAATAGCACACCAAGGAGTGGGAAAAGGAAGAGAAGGGCTATATCCCCAACAACAATAGAATAGCCTCCTTCCTCTTCTGAAGCCAAGCAAGTCAAAAGAAACCTAGATTTCAGTGAAAAGGGCCAGGAATTCACAACACATAGTGGGACCATTTTGAACCTGCCCTACTCAGATTCAGAAGAGGAAAGAGAGGAAGGTGTTGACCTAGCAGTGCAAGTTGTAGCAGAGATTGAAGAACTCCCATCACCTAGACCAAAAGAGCAAGATGAACCAGCAGAGAAGGATTCCTCTAGCAATCCCAAGACACAAAGGGTAAATCAGTTGCTAAGGCAAGTGTATGAAATGGAAATTTTATAAAGAGAGATAAAGAAAAACAATGCTACATTGACCAGGAGGAATAATTTGTTGCACAACTCTTACCAAGAGATGAGAGAAAGGTATATATTTCTAAAAAGACTGAACAGAAGATACTTGAAAGACAACACAAGGCTATATAGAATGATTAGGCTTCAGAGGCTATAGATCAAGGATGCCAAGCCAAACCCTAGTACTCACCTCACATTGGAAACCCTAGCTGAAGCTGTAGTAAGGCTTCAGCCTCTAGAATCAAGCTAGGTTGTTGCTAACATAGATCTTGCTGAAAAAAAAGATAAGCAAACAAACTTGAAAGAATAATTTTAGAGGTGGCTTAAGAATTTTTGAAGAATAGGACTTTCGGTGGCTTAGGCAGACACTGAGGCAATTCATTAGCCACCAAAAGCAGCGCTTTCGGCAGCTAACAGTTTCGATATTTTGGCCTCTTAACCACAAAAAGCAGAAAGAGGCACAGGATCGAATTTTTCATGAAGTACCAATTTGGGGCAAACATGAATAGCTCAGGGACGAAGTATAAAGATGAACGGCACTGAACAAAACATCACGGGAGGTATGCTTTAGTTTTGCAGTGACGTAAAGGAAGAAAGGGTCACCAACACTAAACTGTCTAAGTAAAACAGTGACTTATCCAACAAAGGACCAGTGGCAGTTATTCCCAGTATTCACTTTAGTTATCAGAAGGTTCAAATAGTGAACCAATTCTACAGTTAGATAGACTAGTAGTTAAATTAGGGTTTTTTGACCTAATTATGCAAAAATAATTATTTTGTCTATTTTTAGTAAATCAGATCCAATTTTTCAGAATCTGAATATTTTTGTAAAGGCTATAAAGCCTAAGACTTATGTTATTGAAAAGGTTTGACTTCGAGGACTTGTATACCATTACTATTGTCAAGCTTCTCATATTTCTCATGTCCTAATAATATAAGCTCGTTTGCTATCATATGTTCAACTTTCATTTTCTATCTATTCTGTGCTTATGCTTGAATGTGTTATCCAGGTTTATTCAGGTTAATTGATGTCTGATAGTTGTCATCCTATTGGCATATTGATGATTTGAATTATAAGTAATTTCCTTGTTATGATTAGCCATTTATATATATGTGTTTTATGTATGAATCTTCTAGCATGATAAGTTCTCCATCTCTGCACCATATTATCAAACCTCTGAACAGTGGTAGTTAGAAGCCTTATTCCTGATTGAGTTTCATGCATGTCTTGAGAGTGTGAGGTCCTGTAGGTCACCTAACTTGATCCACTTAGAAAACCATAAAAACATTTAAGTTACCAGGCATCCTCGAGCTACAACCTAGAGGAGTTTCTTGGAGTGATAACACTTTGCAAGTTTTCCATCTGACACAAAGGAAAAGAGAGATAGACTCATAAAGGACCAATAACTAACTTTTATCCAATCCAATCATAGCTATGGACCAATACACTGTAGATATATGATGATGACTATGTCATGGCTACCAATAATACACTGTAGATCCATGATTGACTACTGTAAGAGATAGGTCATAGCTACGAGATATACAAAGTAGATATACACCTCTGATTTTTAGGTATAGAACACAGCCATCAAACATACAATGTGGATATGTGTCATGACTCTAAATGATCTCCAAATGCAACCTGAGCATAGGCAATAATGATGATAAAGCCTAATCACTCAGGGTCTTCATCCCAATATCCAAACGATACGAATCTAACCATGTGATTACAATGTCTTGACGTCGAACATGGTAGAAACCACTTGATTACCAGTCATTGATGTCAACTGTTAAGAAGTGCAAGGGAAATCACCATTGATGTCAATGATTCCCAAGGAATCTTAGTACAAATCATCGAATGTGAATAAAGGACTTGAGGTCGAACATCCGATGAGATATTTCAATCAAGAGTCAATGATGTAAACTCATGTCGAAAGCAAGGTAACCTACCATTGAGGCATACAAGCCCAAGGTACTGTCTAGGTTTATAGGTCTAATCCCCGGATAATGATCTAAAGTCGACAGGAATAGACCTTGTCATAGGAGGGCCATAATAATTCCCACATCAGTGACATGAAACTGAGAATAGAAGTTGATTTGGAATGATAGGACTGAATCAAACATGTCTGAATTTTGAGGACAAGTGAGTTTATTGATGAATTATGTTTCTAAGAGAGGTAACCTTTGAACAATTAGGTGGCATGACAAATGACATGGAAGTATTGACTTGCGAGAATAGAACCAGGTGTAATGCAAGGAATATAACGAAGAATTATTTGAATTGACTCAAAGGAGTCAGGTGACTCATGAAAATGGATCAACTCGAAGACAAACTGAAAACCCAAACTATTCAAATATGCAAATGCAAACAAGTGCCATGTTCAAAGGTGGACTGTAGAGTACTACCAAATAAACAAATGAAAACCATTCCCCTTCCCTTTAATTTCCCCACCTCGAAAGGTGAGTGCCTCTTTTTCATTTTTACGAGTCCAAAAAGGGTAACAAACACTCGTTGAAGCTCATCAAGTGATGAGTCCATTCTCATATTTTTCACAAACCTGAGAAAGGAGGGGTTCATTCCGGAAATAGGGTCCCACATCATGTGTTTTATGAGTATGATGCAAGTAAACTCATTTGTCGTTTCATGTTTAGAGAGTCTAAAATGACTAAGAAGACTCCAAAAAGGGTCCTTTTTCATAAATAAGACCAGTTGGTCCGGAAAAGAGATAACCTACCCTCGACTAGTCGACCGTTCTGATTCTTTTACAATCGTGAACACAACAAGTTCGCTTGGAATTATTTTTTTGTTTTGAGGAGACTGAAAAGAGCTTAAATATAACTCCCAGACAAGGTTCCCTTTTCATAAGCCATTTTTAATGAGTCTAAAAAAGCGAAAAAGTGGACTCGACACCTTTCTACTGGAATTTTAACAAGCATGTAAAAAGTGTATAAGAACGCTCAGTACTTTTTCAGTTTTTCTCTAAGCCCAAAAAAGACAAAAACAGCTTGTATTGGAGCCAAAACCTAACATTAACCTTGAAAAACTCAAAAAAGACCATTAAAAACCATTTTTCCAAAACGATACAAAATAAAAACAAAAACCCACTTTCACTCAAATAATTTGGATTTCAAAATATATGAATTGTAATGCATTTTTGAAAATCTCAAATACTCTATAAATAGAAAGTATGGGTAAGAAATAGTTACCATTTCTATTTTACCACTTGTGAGCTTTGGAGAGTTGGTTTTGATTGGTAAGAGTTCCATTGGCGGTTTGGAAAGGATATTTCTACTTCATTGCTTCTTCATTCACCGTGTAAGAGGTAAGTGATCAAATCTTTTCCCCTCCATCTTTTATAAACATCAATTTTTCTTCTTTCATTGTTTAGACTTACATTCCTAAAATAATATCCACAAATATTTTGAAGCCAAGGTAGAGGATAGGATGATAAGTTTCCATTAGAAATAGTGAAACCAACCATCAATGGGCGATTTGATTGGTTTAAAATAGATAAATTTTTATTTTTCGAGGGTTTTTAGCCATCGGGCAGAGTCCCCGACGGTGCTCTGTCCGGCCGAGACAGGCGCACCGTAGGCACCCTGTCCATGACGGACAGGTAGACATCACGTCAGGTGCCAAAGGTACAGGAGCCGACGGTTCTCTGTCGGTGAAAGGTAGCAACGCCGCTGCTGCCTTAAGGGAAAAAATGAAAACCCTAGGATGCTAAAAAAAAACAATTGCATGCCCAAAGTTTGCTTCAAAATGTTATTATGTTTTTCCAGTCATTCCATGTTTTCTAATCATGAAATTGGTATGTTTTAGGTGCATTATGGTCATCTGGAATGAAAGGGAGCATGATATTCCTGATACACAAGCTGCTAATGATCCACCTACCGTAGAATCCCTAAGAAACTGTGGACTGCTGAAATATCTTCGTGTGTCTGGTATGAAAGCACACATCTGGGTACTTGAGTATATCATTAATATGTGGGATCCCGACCAAGAACATTTTGTCCTAGGGGTCCACATCTTGCCCATTTAGATAGATGATATATACTTTTTGACCGGTCTATCCATGAGGGGGAGTCAGGCAGTCTTATCTAGGGCTCGAGGAGGAGAAGGCTCCTTGGATGACATAATAGACCAGCATTGTGCATTGGGCACAGAGGCTCAATCCGGGAAATTAAATATTTTTTCCATAGTGAATCTCCCATTGAGGACTGTGGTATACACTATTGGCAAGGTGTCGGGAACAAGATCTACCCACCTTACTACTAGATCTCATATGCTATATGCTTTGCAGTGTATGGAGCCTACCATCTTTAACTGGTGTGAGAGCATGCTAGTGTGTCTGAAGAAGCAGTTGACAAAATGTAGGAGGGGAACACTGAAGAAATTTGGATATGGGGAAGTGGTGGTGTCATTAATATAATAGTGGATTCCACATTTGAGACCACAGGTAACCATCACCAGGCTTGAGCCTGAAGATCCCAGGATGATAGAATGGGTTACATCTATGCCACACCTTGGCGGCGTAGGGCCTAAAGTTAGCTATGGGTCTGGATTCTTTCGCTGGTTGAGAAAACAGTTTCTTATGGTAGAGGATTATGCCTATGATGGGGCAAATTTCTGTCATGATCCATAGTTGGCCTTACCTGAGGGTGAGATGTGGGATGATCATGGTAAGTAAAGACACTGTCCAAACTATGTTTTTTGGAATTTTGTATTTTATTTCATTTTTATGGTTTATAACATTGAGATAACCAAAAGTGTTTTCGTACATACATTGGATCTACCCGTCTAGTGGGGATGTTGCCTATTGCTAGGAGAGTAGGCACCAAAGACATGATGGTGTACCGTTCTGAAGCTGAAGAGGAGCTTGGATATCTAGAGGAAAACCTACAGCATTTGACTGTGGGTATTCCTGATGTAGCCACAGACAGGGTACCTAGGTGTTATCAGCACCACATCGTAGGTGTTTCTGAATGGTTTTTCAGGATACTCCATAGAGTGGCCCAAGCCATTGCATGCTATGATGCACAGCAGGAGGATTAGTCTGTTTTGATCTTTTTTTTGTATATGTATTACTGAAAGCTTCGGAGCTTCAAATTTTTCCCTATGTATTTATAAATTCTGAACTTTTTATGGTCCTGAACTTTGAGGGCACTGAAAGCTAGGGATGCTTCAGCCCATTTTTGTATCTCGATGTTACAGTTTATATATATGTGACAGACTTTCATATTTACAGTTGTGTGTGTGAAAAATGTGATGTGTGAGATGTTCAGCTACTTATGAATTTACATGTTTTGATTTATGTTTCAAATGGACTTTTATGTATGAGTAATATACCAATCCAAAACATAATCAGCTAAGGAATCTGCCACTGCATTTAAATGTCTTGGAATGTGTTGATAAGTGACTTGCTCAGAATACCTTTCTAACAACCTGACTCTTCAGAAAGTATGAAGAAGTAGGGGATTACAGATGGTGTAGACTCGATTAAGCTGTTGGACAACCAGCTCAGATTCCAAGTAAACCCTAATTTCCCTTACATCATTAGCTAGGTCTTTCTTCAACAATCCGACCACGGCTTTATATTCTGCTAGATTGTTGGTGGAGGGACCTAAAATTGCACCCCCTGAACTCACCAGTTCACTTGTAGGAGAGTACAGTACCCAAGCTGCAGATGTAAGGTTAAGCATATACCGATGAGCACCATCAGCAAAACAAATGAAGGAATTCATTTGTCCATGAGACAAAATACGTGTATAAGTAGGGTTTTATAAAAAACACACTTTAAATCACACGAAAGACACACCTCTTAATGTCTAAGACACACAACAAACTATAAATAATATTTACAGAGACCCTATGCTAGATGACCTAGGCATAGTATCTTTTGAGGTAGAGCCCATTTTAGGGCTCTCTTAGTGGTATTCCATCGTAATCAACAAGTTCATATGCTCATTTCTCTAGAACACAGCTAACAATGTAGGGTCCATGCCACATAGACTCAAATTTACCAGCCCCCAGCTTATCATGCTTCTGGTCGTAGGTCAAGACCAGATCTCCTTCATTGAAGGAACGTGGTTGGACAGTCCTATCATATTGAACTTTCATTCTTTACGTGTGTGCATCATTAGCTAAGGAAGCAGCACGTTGAGTTTAGTCAAGTTTGTTTAAATATGGGAATCTTTCCTTGTCTATAGTAGTAGTGGGTAATAATTCGACAACCAGTTTTAAAGAAGGGATCTCACATTCTATTGGGAGAGTAGCTTCCAGCCTGTATACTAATTGGAAAGGTGTAAAATCGGTGGAAGTTTTAACAGTAGTCCTGTAGGCCCAGAGTGCGGAGAAAAGCTGTAAATGCCAATTTGACTTGGCCTTCCCTACCATCCGTTGAAGCATTGTTTTTAATACTTTATTTATCACTTCAACCTAGCCATTGGCCTGTGGATAGTAGGGTGTAGAGTTGTCATGTCGAAACCCTAAATTTACACTAAGCTCTGCCTTCATTTTATTTTAGAAATGTGATCCATGATCAGTCACGATGGCCCTAAGAATCCCAAATCTCGCGTTAATATGGTTGAATAAGAAAAGTGCAGCAGTCTTGCCATCTTCGGCGTATGTGGGCATTGCCTCATCCCATTTTGTAAAATAATCCACAGCCACAATAATGTAGCCATGGATCGGAGCTAGATGTGTGTGTTTCTTAGAATTAAACATTTGACATGGTGGACATTTCTTGACCATTTCAATACAATATTTGAAAATGGAAGGCTAGAAGTACTCGACACGTAGGATTTTTTGGGCAGTAGCCAACCCAGAAAGATGACCGCCACAAGATCTAGCATGGAAATCATTAAGGACAATCTCATCCTCCTCATGTGTAAGGAAATGACGTAGGATAGAATCAATACCATGGCGGTATAGAGTATCATTCAAGACAAGGTCATTTTTAGCCTAGTGGCGAACACAATGACGTTCATCTCGGGAGGTGGTTAGCTGATATCATAAGGTTTGGAGATACAAAATAAGATCTCCATATTAGGGATCAGTCGTATTAATGAGGAAAAATGATTCATCAGGAAGGGAATCAAAGGGCTCCATATCCTCCATAGTACGGGGAAAGTCACACCTAAGCTCTGCAAAGACAAGAGATTTCTTCAAAGTGCTCTTAGCAAATTCCAACTCAAATTCCTGGAGAATGACGATCCAGTGTGAGTATTTTCCCCTAATCACTTGACGGGTAAGAACGTAGTACATGGGGTTGGAATTAGCATAGACAGTGGTGGTGCGGAGAAAAATGTAATGACAAAATTTCTGGACTGCAATGACTGTGGCCAGAGCCAATTTCTCCACATGTGAATAACGAGTTTCAGAGTTTAAGAGACTCTTGCTTGCATAATAAATCACATGTTCTATGTTGTGTTCGTATGTCTGAATGACCATGCCTATAGTATACAAGGGCATAGCCACATACAAGGAATAATCCTTAGTATATTTATGTGGTTGCAACACAGGAGCATGGGTAAGTGCATGCTTGAGATTGTCAAATGCACGTTGTGCGAAATAATCCCAACCAAAAGGAGTATCCTTTTTAAGTAACCTCATAAAACCATTTGTCCTTTCAGCATAATTACAAACAAAATGGCATAGAAATTTTTCCTTCCCTTGCAAACTCTGGAGTTCAGTAACATTGGTTGGAGTGGGTAGAGCCAAGATAGATTCGATCTTCAGGGTATCAATGTGGTTGCCATCTTTTGAAACAATAAATCCAAGGAGTCATCCAGTTTCCACACAACAAACACATTTGTGGGGGTTAAGACGGATTTTAAAATGACGACATCTAAGAAAAATGGCCCTCAGATGTTCTATGTGCAAATCCCGCTGCTTGGAATGAGCAGGCAGGTCATCCAAATATGGTTCCACAAAGTTTTTAAAATCCTGGAAAGCATATGACATGGCGCGCTGAAAAGTAGCGCCAACATTCTTTAAGCCAAAAGGAAATTTGCGGTAGGTGAAGGTTCCCCATGAACAAATAAATGCCATTTTATGTTGATCGAATGGGAGAATCTCGATCTGATTGTAACCATAAAATCCATCCATGAAGGAGAAGATGACACTTTCGGTGCAATTGTCGATTATTTGATTGATATAAGGGGTAGGAAAATTATCTTTTGGACAAGCTCTATTCAGAACCCTAAAATCGATACAAACCATAATAGTTCCTTGTTTTTTATTGACAGAGACTATGTTGGACACCTATTCGGTCAAGGGTACGGGGTATATGAAGCCAGCCTTAAGAAGTTTTTCAACTCTTCCTTAATGGCTACTTCTTTTCGCGGATGGACTTGACTATGTTTCCGGTGGACTGGCTTGGCATCAGGATATGTTTTAATTTTGTGGACAACTATCGAGGGATCAATCCCTGGCATTTCTTCGTATGTCCACACGAAGCCATCTCTAAATTCCTTGAATAGGTCTGTGAAGGATCTAACCTCCTCAGGTGAGGATTTTTGGCCAATATAAATGTTCTCGTAAATACCGAGTTTCACAGATATGTCCATAGGCATATTTTTTGTAATGTTGCATAAATTCCCTTCATAATCGACACTACGAGTGAGGATCGGAGACTAAGGGTTGAGGACTATATCAGATGAAACTGTGGAGGAAAATTGGTTTTCTACCATATGGCAAGGGGGGCGGAAAGAAGATCTGTGATGATAATATTCCCAAGGAATCTCGTCTAACGACATAAATTCCATGATAGACTCATCTGTAGGAAGTGTGTGTGAAAGATAGTCCAGATATGGGGAAGGGTGTTCGAGCCAATATGACATGTGATAACGGTCTGAGGCCACCAAGAAATGATCATTGATGGTGGGATCACTGGAATCTTGGATTTTATTGTACATCTCTTCAAAAGTGGAAAAGGATGAGGATTCATCAACAATTGCTTTTCCTTTATCTGTACGAGAGCTAGAAATCATATTAATGGATGCAGTTCACGAAGCAAGAGGAGGTTCGAAGGAAGGAAAGACTCCCATAAGTGAAGAATCTTTGATGAGGCCTACTCCAATGTCTTGATACTATGGGGTGTTCAAGAGTGGAATAATGCTTGCATCATTTGTAATGGCACTAGGTGTGATGAAGTCTTACTGGTCATTAGTAACAATATTTCCTTGGAATGGGAACTGGACGACCCAAAAAACAGTCGATGCTACAGTTTGCATAGCATAAAACCAGTTACAACCTAGGAGTAAGTTGTAATCCAAAGGAGCATCAATGACTTTGATATGAATGGAGACTGACTTGCCCCCTAGTTCTACATGGATGGCAGGTATTAATCCATAGGGTTGAAATCCGTGACCATCAAAAGCCTTAAGAGTGGTAGGTGAACAATTGATTTCTGGAGATCCAATGGCTCTCCAGAAAGATAAAGACATAATTGATGTAGTGGCACCCTCGTCCAAAACGGTACGGTGGTTAGTCTTTCCAGCAATATTTGTAGCAATATGGAAAGCTAACTAATGTGAAAGTCTTGTCTTGAAATCATCCAGTTTAAAAGTGATGATATTATTCTCGGGATCCATAGCTCCAAGGGCAGTAAGAAAATTTTTTCGTTGAGTTGGGCAGGTTTGGAGTACCTCTAAAGCCGACATAGCGTAGGGTACCTGGGCCAAATATTCAACAATATTATAGTATTAGGCAACACAAGCATTAGGATTTATTATGGACTTATGTAGAGTGGCCTTTGGTGGACAGAAAATTGCTTCATGCATAGGTTTTTCAATATGAAGACCATTATTAGTAGGAGGTGTGAAAGTTGAGGGTTTTTTAGATGGAATATCATCAGGTTTCTTTTCAAGAGGAGGGTCATAATTGTGTGCTCTTGTATTCAAGTTCACCATTTCACTAGACATCATATGAATTTCATCAGTGGAGGAAGAAGTTTCGTTCAAGGACTTATGATCAATTAACTGTTGTTAGGAAGGGAAAGGATCTTTAAAAATGGCTGGGGTGGGTGAAGCTTTTAAAAAATTACCAAATTCCTCATGATGAGGACATTCTTTTGTAAAATGATCACCTCTGTAGATTAAACAAGGGTACTTCACCTTTCTCTTTCCTTTTGAATCATTATCCGTATTCTGTGTTTTATTTCCTTCCTGTTGGTTTTCAGGTTTTTTAGATTTTTTTTTCTTTTTTTCTTCCCGCTTGAAGATTCAGTGTATTGAACCGCATTTACTTCAGTGGAAGCAACAGGAGAGGAAGAAGTTTTGGTAGGTGGTGCTTGTTGATTGGATGGAGTGGTAGTTTGTTTCTTAGAAGATTGAGCCATTGTTTGTGTCTGAACTGAACCAAGTATGCCATTAGCAGGTCTCAAAGCATCTGTAGTAGGCCGAGGAGCATGGGGAATCAGATCATACAAAGTTCCCGACTAGGAATAAACCAAGTCAAGGTACTAAGCGCGACTAATAGCCTGCTCTTCGGTAACAGCACCTCCCATGGCCACATCTCTAGCTATGGGTGGAAGCAAATACTTTGTGAACCAGTCGGTCAGTAACTGATCAGGAATGGGAGCCTTAATCAACCTACGTCTTCTTCTCCATTCATAGATATGATCAGATATATGGTTAGATGTAGTTTGCCGAAGTGAGGTTAATAGGTCTGTACCTATTTCATACCGGATTGGTAACTGAAAATGTGTCAAAAAAGCCATAGCTAAAGCATTGAAATCCCAACATGAATGTTTTGGTAACTCGATGTACCATTTAGCTGCAATGCTAGTGAGAGTTCTTTGGAATAAGTGTAGATGGATCGAGTCATCCATTAGTGAGTTTGATGAACGCCAAAGATGAAAAGTCATAACATGGTTTTTCAGGTCCTCACCAGGTTTACCATCGAATTTTTGGATATCGAAAGGTAGCTTGACTGGGATGGTGAGCCAAGAGTGGTCATGATGAATTGGGTTGTTTATCAGTCTTGACAAGTCTGGAAAATCTATAGTGGCCATAAATGGTAGTTATTGATTTGGTTGTGGATACTGGTAATACTGATAGGGCATTTGCTGACCAGTAGGACCATATGCAGATTGATAGATGGGTATAGATGATGCCCCCAAAGCTTGTTGAAAAGGCTATTGGTTTCCAAAATTTCCATGGGGAGGTGGGCCCCCCAAGAGAGGGGGTCCTTGGAAGGTGGTGGTGGTGGTGGTGGTCCTCCTCCTCTAGGTGGTGGTGGGGGTCCGCCCCCGCCAAGTGGTGGTGGTGGTCCTCCTCCTCTAGATGGTGGTGGTGTTCCTCCTCTGCGAGGTGGTGGCGGTGGTCTTCCTCTACCAGGTGGTGGTGGTGGTCTGCCAAATGGTCCACCAGGTCCTCTAGGACCTCCAGGTCCTGCAAGTCCTTGTGGTGGTCCTCTGGGGGGAGGTCCACTGTATCCTTCAATGGTATTAACAAAATTCCCTACATATGACGAGATATTTGACCAATTTGGTTGTCCCCAAGGTATGAAATCATTTTCAGGGTAAGGCATTCCAGGATAAATAGCTGTAGGCGATGGTTGTTGGTAAACTTGATTAACCATAGGCTTTTGAGATTCTAGATAAGTATATCCCCAAGAAGCTGTATTGTTGACAGGTCGTGGCCCTAAGGGTTGGCCTGTACTAGATGGGGGTGTAACAACATGGGTATTGGTGGGGGGTATAAATACTGCAGGTTATGCTACAGCTACAACTTGTCCTGAACTAGGAATAGTTCCACTAACAGGTAACGTAACTCGTGCTGGGGTTTGTCCCCCAGCATGAGAGTTTACTGACATGGCTTGATTTGAGGATTTCCCCCCAACCATGATAGGTATGGAAGGTCTAGTAATAGGTCCAGGATGTGACACTGTAGGGTTGTGTTTTAGACCTAGATTACCTTGAAATGGAATTTCTTCAATAGGTCCTAATGCTTGAGCTAGTGAACGATATCCTTCAGGACATGGGTTACGAAAAGTCTCACCATAAGTTGGGTGGCCATCAGAAGAAGGTTTAATTTTAGCTTCAGGACAAGGGTTTGTATTACAGGGTAATCATGTCGGTAAAGTTTCATGAAAGGACACAGGTGGAGGAATAATTCTTTCTACTCTCTCTGAAAAGTTACGAGCTCAATCGAGAGACGCATTAATTCTTCTATGTTCCTCCTCTCCCAAGGGAGGATTTCCTGGTGAGGGTCTAATAACCCCGAATTCAGCAATAGCTTAGCCCATAGAAGTCCTCCAAAAAGGAGCATCTGGACCATAATCTGGTGGGGAAGAAGTATCTCCATGGCTTGCCAATAGCAGATGTACAGAAACATCTATTGTAGGAGGCAATTGGACTAAAGGACTAGCATGAGTAGAGAAATTTCCTCTAGGTGGAGTAAGTTCCATATGATCCTTAGCTGAAGCTAGTATCTCCATAGTTACCCCTTCTTCCCCTTCCATAGCTAGAGGAGATTCCGGAGGTAAACCCTACAACCTATGGGATTGACGCCGCACAAGATACTCAGCCATGGTGGTGGCTAGAAGTCTTCTAACCTAGGTCAAAGAAGAAGAAAAAAACACACAAAAACACCTACATAGAGCTAAAGGTCACCAGTAGTCTTAAATGATAGGAGGGGTTCAAAGTCCATTTTCTCACCAAAATTATAAAGACTTTACAAGCTTCACCCGTAAAGCCAAGATGGCCAAAAGGATAACTCGGTTTGGATAGGGTATCCTAGTGGGGTATCTCGACATACGCAAGGTATGTGGGAGCTCAAATTGGTAGTAATTTTTTCTAATGCACAACCATTCACAAGGGGCATTCCTATATACAATTGAGTACGTGAAAGAACCTTTCGATATACCTCAAGGGTAGGTGAAATACCATTTCTATATACTGACGGTACATGGAAGAACCGCACGAGTCCCGAGATGTAGTGCAGACAAATAACGACAGCTCCTATGCTTAACAACACCCGAACACGTCTCTAGCCTATCACTCAACTTTCTATACAAATTTTAACCTAAAGCTACCGTTGATTTTATCTTGATGATTAGGTGAATGTTTGTGGAAATGTTGTCTCCAATAATGCAGATTAACTCTATATGCAACATAAAACAATTATGTGACTTTCAATGAAAACTACTTAGGGTAAGGAGAAAATTTTTTCTTTTTCTTTTTTCAAGAACCTTAAAATAATTCCATTTCAACAACACAAACTTGAATTGAGAAATGCAAGGAAATGAAGTTATTTTTTAAACACAATTTTTTCAACAAGCACTCAAAAGATTTCTGAAAATTTTGGCAAAGAAACTAAGCCTATAGTGTGCATGCAAACTATCTTTGCTACAATGTCAAAAAATATATTTCTTCTAATCTATTTATGCAAAAAAAATGACAACTTCTAAAGCATAAACAAGAATAAACTAAAATGGTTATTTTTTGTATTTTTCTGGAAAATATGAGGCACTCAAAGTAGTCTAAAATGAACTAATTTAAAAGAGGCTATGATTTTCTTTTCAGAAGTAAAAGTTTCCAGATATTTCATTAAAACCAAAACTAAAATTATCTACCATTTTTTCCTATAAGAATGAAAAAGATCAAGCCTTTGGAACTGAGCTCAAAAGAGAATTAGGTTCACAAAGTACTCTCAAGTAGCAGGAAGATGCAAAGGACACAGCAAAATTTCAGAGAAGCAAACAAACCACACAGACTTTTCAGAAAGATAAAAAATTTCTAAACAGACGAAAGAAAAAATTTTACAAAGATTTTTTGAAGCCTACCTCAAAATTCGAATCGGTGCACTCGAAATTCAGGACACAAGCACCTACGGTGCTCTGTCAATTGAAAGGAAAAGTGCCCTAGATGATGGATGGTGCTCTGTCAGCTGAAAGAAGAAGCGCCCTAGAAGGAGGGTGGCGTTATGTCACTCAAGGGAAAAGGAGCCCTGAACAAAGATCGATGATCTGTTAGCCACAGGGAGGCGCGTCGTCCATAAAGTATACTAAAAATTGAGAACTGCAGGAGAAAAAGAAAAGTTTCAGATGAACTGAAAACAGTAAAAAAAAAGCAATTACCCAGAGAACACTAAAAACTATAATCAGAACCGAGGAAAATTATCATAAATAAAATGAAATAAGTAGCTTACCTTGCATATTGAAACAACAAAGAGCAAAGAGAAAAAAAAACTTCACCAATGGAATGGTTACCAAAGAGTTGTAGATATGACTAGATCTGCACTAGATATGACTGGATCTTCCCCAGATCTGATCGATTATACTTTCCCCAGTGGAGCTGCCAATTTTGTTATTAGGAATTCTCAACTAGTGCTGACACTGCTTATTCCTCTGTAATGCAAAACACAACTACAGAACAAAAAATCACAGCCACATATACTTCCCTTGAATAGTCAAACTAATTAACATAACACATCATATACCTCAAACGTAGATCTGTTTATCTTCTCTCCGAAAAGTCCTTGAGATGATTCAATACCTGTAAGACAGATCACAAGACAAATGAAAAGATGAGAGCATCATGATAATCAACTATCCATACTGGTGATTAAGGAGTCCAATAATATTTAATCACAAACACAATAATCAAATATACGAAAGGGAATTTTTTTTGTATTAACAATGGATGAGAAGAAGTACAACCAAAATCCTTGATGTTGATAGCTTCTGTCTCAACAAATGTCTACAAACTCCTATGAAGACCTCTCTAGCTACAAGCTACCTCTACTTTTCCTCTATCTAGACTTCAAACGAGCAGCATAAGGATGCTTTTTATGGCCTCCCCCACTCTCTTCATGGAGGCTCCATTTATAGGCCAAGAACTCATAGGATGACTTGACAAAAGGATAGAATAGGATCCCTATAGGTGAGGGAGGTGAATGCCACCTCTCCTAGACATGCAGGAACTAATTCCATGAAGGATTTTGTACGGAATCTTCTAGAAACTTCTTTTTTCCCCTTTAAGTGACCACCGACGCTTTTTGGTAAATTGGACAAAGCACCGATCTAGGATTTTTCCCACTGCAAAGGTTTAATGATGCTTTTTGCTCAACTGATGGAGGCGTCGACGACGCTCTATGGAAAAGGTAAAAGAGCATCGTTCCTTCTAGGTTAGGACAAAAAATGGCCAAGGTGATCCAGATCAGGCTTTTTGGGAGGTTGGCAAGAAACAAGAAAGTCATCTGAAGGTTGACTAGGCAATGTGAGATTTTCATGTGCAACACATACAAATGAAATGGTCTCTCTTTTTAATGAACTAGTTGGTGTAAGATACAGTGGAAGTCCAGGTGGGAGAGTGATCGTTTACATACAGTTGGTTGTTGATCTTAATTGCACTCGTGGCTTAGATGGAGCCAAATGATTATCAAGGCATGGAGGTCAAAGCAGTAAAATTTTGTAAGGGCGCACACTACCAGAACCTCTAGTGGGTGAAGGAAGCGGGCAGACTGAAGGACTACATAGTTCAATTCTGTATTTATTGGGAGGCACTGCAGGTTGCAGCTATAAAATTCCCATGGTTATCCAAGGAAGTTGTGATGAAATATCAATGGATTGCTTAGTTTGTGATTGGCCCATATGCCATTCACATGCACACACAATGTGACCCAAAAAAGCAATGGTTGCGAAACCTTATAAGTTGTATGATGCAAAGTTGGAGGCAATTGTTAATGATTGGCCTACAAAAAGGAGAGAACCTGACATCTTGGAAGAAGTATCGACAAGACCCCCAGCGTATGCACCAGTTGATCCCGTGTATAAGGATGACCAACAGAGTCAGCAGGCATCTGATGCATAGTTGACACAGACACCCACTGACTCCAAGTCAAAGCATGCATTTGAAGAGGCACCAAGAATAGGGTGCAACAAGTACCATGGCACCAGGGATGGAGGCACAGTTGAATCGACTCATTTGGTTGATTACAACTGCAATAGATGTGACAGCCAAAGAGATGAAGAAATCAACACAAGAGGGATTTTTTGAGGTAAGAACATGACTTGATTCATTGCATTTGGAGAAAGCACCAGAGGTAGCGACTATGCGGAAATTTGGCTCAATCGGCATTGGGATGCAGGTTCAGAATGTTCAAATTCCCGCGACTGTGATTAAGACTGACAACAAGGATTTGAATGCCTCCCTGTAGCAGTTGCAAGACTTGTCTATCGACATCAATGTGTTATCCATGCAGACATTAGTGCATATGCAAAGAGTTTCCAATCATGAGTTGGAAGACATAAAACAGAGTATCATCAATCAGTTTCTACGATTGCAAAAGAAGGAGAAAAAAGCACGGAGAGATATTGAAGCACTGAAGTAGGAACAAGAGGATTTTAGGGAGAAAAGCGTCATAGAGATTATGGAGCTGGAAAAGGAACAAGATCGAATAGTAGTTGAGAAGGCACAATGTTGGGATAGAAGAGTGTAGTTGGAAGAGGTAGTTTTTGATGCCTATCAGCATGTACATGAGAGCACAGTGGAACTAGATGCAATAGAGAGAGAAAAATGGCTTGAAGCGGTCATCACATAGTTGCAGTGAGATAATGCATATTTGACTACTATGGTACATCCAGACACACCAACTAACCAAGTCGCAGAAAGGAAAAGCACCATGGAGGATCTATCGATATGGCTAGAAGATATGGAGAAGGAAACAAATAAGGTCACTGAACCGACTACGCAATTTTGGGACAGCATAGTTTAGGATGAGAAATTGGAGCAATTGACCAAGCAGTTGCAGGAGGCAGAGGGGTAGTTGGTGACACTAAAGATGGCACTGAAAGCAATGCGACCAGTTGTTCAGATCACAAGGTTTGCGGAGCTGAAATACTTGCAACAACATGTCAGAAAGGAAAGGGAAATACAGGAGAGGCACAGTGAGCAGTTAGATGAGCTCCAAGATATTGGAGTGCAGCTTTCTGTTAAGGTAGTTGCTGCGATGTAGGCCCTGCAGGAAGGTAAAAAGGAGGTTGTTGATAAGTTGGTAGAGCACCCATTGGCGCATGATTTGACAAGAAGTCATAATATTGCTGAGAAGGTTAAATAACAAGTGAAGGATATTATTCAGCAGTACGAAGAATTCAAGCTAAAGATCAATGAGTACACCATGTCCAATTGACGTGGCTCAAGGATGAGCCACAAAATTGTGTTGGGAGCCTGTTGGTAGGAGATTTTGGGATACATCAGTTGTGCAATATCGTGGATGTTGCACAAGGTCAAAGATATCTTGTAAGAGTAAGAATGGCATGCAAGTTGGAGTTATATTATTTTATGTATTTTTTGCAATATTTTGTAGTTTTGGACCGCATTTTGTGGATAATGGTCATTATTTTTTAGAATCAGTTAAGAGTTAGTTAGGCAGTTGTCTAAGTGGACCATGAATGTAAAGGCGCAATCCTATAAGTAGATATAGAATTTCAAGTGTTAGATATAACCTTGGGAGCTAAATTTTGCATGTAATGTAAGATCTGCGCATGAATTGAGATCTGTTGATCTGTGTACTGAAGAAATGTTTGGAGAATTTGTGTTTCTGTGTGGAAGTTAATATGACATGACGAAATTTTAGAAGAATCATTGCGTCATTTTATGTTTTATTGTTTTAATGTATTATGCAACTCAATTATGGATGCAATGCGTATCTGCGACATGGATCTGTAAATGATGCGATGTTTCCCTACTTTAAATGATGTTATTCTATTAGATATGTTTGTGCATCAATGTGTTTATTGTAGTTCTGGTATGATAATGTGATCTGTTGAATGATGATAGGGTTCTGTTAACGCATAAGTTGAATGATTAGATCGGTTGAATGATGCTTTACTAAGTTGATAAGTAGATGCACATGATCCTCCTTCTTTCTGCGAAAACTTGGTTTCGTCATCTCTCCCTCGAACATCTCGGGTGAGACTTCATACGCTCTGTTGGTGTTGTCAGACGAGGTAAAACCTTCCTGGGTTGGTGCTCAAGGAGATCATGGTGATTTAGGTGTCTACTGAGTTTGTATCAACAAACACTCTCTTGTTGATGGATTCCTTGTTCAATGCATAAATTTTTTAACTTGTTTTTAACATATTCTCCTCCATTATCATATCTTAACTTAAGAATTTGATGACATATTGTTTTTCAACAAGGTCCTTGTAGGAAAAGAAAATGTTAAATACTTCACTCTTAAGTTTTAGGAAATAAACCCAAGTGTGTCTGTATTAATCATAAATGAACGTTAAGAAATATTTGAAACCAAAAAAGGAAGCAGATGGAAGAGGACCACACAAGTCCCTATGCACAAGCTCCAAGGGAACCGAGGCATACTAGGAGGCACGTTTGTCAAAATTGTCCTGATTATGTTTTTCGAGTACACAAACGGAACAAACACCATCCATGCAATATACCATTGGAATACCTGTCACCATATTGTATTTACATAGTTGTTGCAATGAGCGATAATTTAAGTGTCCAAATCACTCATGCCAAATTTTGCTCAAGTCATCACTATGAGCAACAAAAACTGAAGGAAAAGGTGATGATCCAAAGTTGTTAAATTTGTACAACATGGTAATATCATCAACAATTTTGGTAGCTAGGACATGCTTAGGATCTTTAAAATCATTAATTACAACTTGGTGAGGTGTAGAAGCTACATTTTTACCTTCACCGGAATGAGTGATTTGATAAACTAGCAACAAATTATAGGAAATTCTTGGAACACATAGTACATCACTAAAATGACCATTATCTAATGGAGTTGTTCCAAATCCTACAACACCTAGAGATCTATCATCACCAATAAATATTTCTTTGGTGTTACATTCATGCCTAGTAGAAAATATGGCTTGATCCTTAGCCATATGATACGATGCTCCAGAATCAATGAGAAACTCATTTGAATGAGAAGAAGAATCTATAATATAAGAAAATCTAGAAGCACAAAGTGCATGTCCATGAGAGGTAGATTCTAAAAACGAATCAAGGTTGATGTGGTGCTTCTTCATTGTTTCTTCCAAGGCTTCCATCTTCTTGAAACATTTAAATTCATAATGATTATATTTCCTGCAATAATTGCTATGGTGCTAAGTTTTTTTACCTTTTTTCTTGGTTCCTTTGTCATTTTTTAAAGAATGACCTGACTGAGAGAGCTTGGGACCCTTGTTTGGATTATTATTGCATGAATTTGTTTCTTGGCAGACTTGGACTTTTCTTTTTGTTGGGTCAATAAGGATTTCCCAGATGTATCTCCATTGCTAATCATTCCAAGATGTATGAGTTTATCTTTCTCTGTAATCAAGGAATCACAAAAGGATTCGATACTAGGCTCTATATAGCTAGTTGGATCCAAGGATTCTTTCATGGAGTAGAAAGTAGATACAAAAATAGAATATGCAGGTCCAAGTTTGGAAAGAATATGATAAATGTATTCCTTGTCTTCATTTTTTATTTTGCATTCTGCACATAAGAGTCTAAGAGTTTTGTACTTAGATAAATATTCTTGAATGGAGG
The DNA here is from genome assembly GCA_001517045.1 of Pseudotsuga menziesii. Classification (NCBI taxonomy): domain Eukaryota; kingdom Viridiplantae; phylum Streptophyta; class Pinopsida; order Pinales; family Pinaceae; genus Pseudotsuga; species Pseudotsuga menziesii. The sequence continues at coordinate 55,686 of LPNX010815720.1, read as the reverse complement.
AAATATCACTTGGATTTAATAAAATCAACTCATTTTTTAGTTGATGACCTCGAATTTCATTGTGTTTACCAAATACAACTTCCTAATTTTCCCAAGATTTATTTGGTTCATCAATTCCAGATAGGTGGAATCAGAAATCAATAGAGAATGACATCCCAATCAATCCACGATCTTCATCATATTTATTTTCCCATTTTATTTTCTTATCTCCATCAATGGGTTGTTTTATTTCCATGGGGTAATGTTGTAAAGTCCCCTACTTCATATAACATCCTCCATACATGATTTCCATGAGAAATAGTTGTAACTGGTAAGTAGAATATCACAAGGGGTAGACATACTGTAAAATAAAGGTTGTAAAAACAGAATCCAATGGTCTTGATGAAAAGATATCGAAATACCAATTTGTTTCAAAAACAATTGCAAGAAAAACTAACTTTGGATGAGGAAGTCATGCTTGAATAAAAAAAGGTTGAGGATGACCCCAGAAGAGACATGCGAGATCGAGGATTGACCCAGCTGAAAAAGAAAAAAAAATGCCCCCATCTTCCTAAGCTTCACCTTTTAAACTCACTTTACAATAATGTTACTTTACGTGAATCACTTTTGTAAAATAAGTGAAATTTGCTTTTACAATAATGTTACTTCAAATATTGCATGCAAAAAAATAAAATATCTTTGACTCACTTTTATAATTATAAAGAGAAATCACATGCACTTTTTAAAAAGTAACTAACAAGACTTGAACTCAATACCAATTAAGGAATAAACGAACTTTTAACCAAGTGATTCAATATTAAAAGGTACATAAAAGATGGGACGGGGGAAGGGTTTTTTTTTTACTCTTTTGTCTCAAAGTGTGTTCTTGCTTCTTTTCCTGCAAATCACTTCACAAAAAAAACAAAAAAAGTGATTCCATAGTTTTGGGATTAGTCCTCGTTAGCTTTCCTGGAATGTCTGTGTATTCTCATTGTTTCTTATTTACCGCAACTGCACAAGGTGCACACCAAAGAGCATACGTAGTAGAGAAAAACCATTTCCATTATGTTTCTAATTTGTCACAATCGTTCAAGGTTCACGGAAAAGAGCATACACAGATAGGGAAGGAAGCAATCTAAAACCAAAACAAAATCTAGATCTAAAAAATCTGATCAAATATGAGAAATTGTTTTTTTTTAAATTAAATAAAACATCACTGTAACAGTATACCTTCAAATATGATGAAATGGTTGTATCTGGGGAAAATGAAAAACTATTTTCCAATAGAAACGGCACTTCAAGTGAAATGGAACACCTCATGCAACCCAAAAATTTACAAAAATATCAGAACCAAAAACCCTTTCAAAGCTTCAACAACACGAGTTCAAGATCTAGATCATCAATGGAAGTGGCTCTTCATAAACGCTTCGATACCATGTTTAGGTACACAGGGTACTTCCAAAAGACCGAACACCTAGAGAATCCACTCACACAAATACATCACATATAAACACACCAATTTTTTTCACATGGTTTAAACCCTCTAAAGGGAAACACTCCACGTCCCTAGCAAAATAGCTACTTGAGGCAGTTTATTATGTAAAAAGAAAGAAAGATACAAATGAGCTTCTCATAATCGATCAACTAGACAATGACACTCCATTCTATTTAAATAGATAGCATGGACCAATTGGATGTCAAGCCATGGATCAAATGTAGTTATGATCCAAGAGAATATGAACCACCAGATCACTCTATGTCTAGAACATATCCTGACCATCAGATTAGATATTTACAAATGCATACTGATGCATACTAAAGAAACACACTTTTCCTAGTGGATATATTATAACAAGTTGATATTAAATAAATCCTAAGTGTCTAAATATACTGACACTTGTATTGTCTACTTGAATAGGAAATTCTATCATTCTTAATTAATTTCCTCTCCATGTGACTTACAATAAAAAAATATAATGTATTTTTCTAAACCAAGGAGACATTTCAATTTATGCCAAATAAACATAATATATTTGGAAAACAGGAAAATAAAGTAAAAACTATTTTTTTTCCAATGCAAAACTAACCTCAAGTCTTGAGTCTCCCAAAGGGGTTGGATCCACTGGTGAAGAGCAAGGAGTTTTTCACCAGTGGACAAGGTTCAATTCTTGTGAGGCCCTAGCCTAAAACCATGGGGTCACCTTGGGGTAGTGTTCGAACATGTGGTTACACCTAGAGAGAATGTATTAAATGATTTAATCATCCATAAACACATAAGTAAAACAAATCCCGCCCCTATTTCCTTGAAAATTTGGGAATCCCCTGGGGTGTAGTCCAATTGGAAATATGGTGCATTTTAAGGCATCATAATGGCATTGTGAGTTCAAACCTTGAATAGCACTTGCACATATGTAGGGGAAGTGTGGGTGAACCTATGGGTATAGTGGTAGAGGATGAGAATCGACCTCGTGTCACGCAAGTAATAGCCCCTCCCTAATTGTTGATTCCCCTAGTCACAAAAAAAACCTCAAATTCCAAGTCTAGAGTATCTCCTAGATCCTCTAGCACATCTGCACATCCACATGAAGAGGAACTCAAATGATTTCCTTGATAAAAAAATATGAGTAGGAGAGACAAATAAAATCTAACAATATAAATCTTGTTTAAACAAAATTACTAATAATTTCACATCTTATCAGGAAAATCCAGCATCCTTTAGCCATAAAACAAATATGAGTTTGCTAAACTCCCAAATACAAATATCAAATAACACATATATTAATTCAACCATACTACCTATGTTACCTATCTACCAGATGCTACAACTAATATGCATGCACCTATTGAAATGTTTATGGTGTTTGATCGCCACCAATGCCAACTATATATATGGAATAACTCAACCCACCATTATGTATGCAATGTTTAATCATGGATTTGTACAAACCCATAATCTAAATAAGAAATAAAGAATGCAAAAAATGAATATATCAAGATTCAATACTCATATTACCAAAAATGGTGGATAGAGACTGGAAGTTGCATCATATATGATATAGCAAGGCAATTCATAATTCATATTCAATAAAAACTTATGGTCTAAACCAAAGTAATATAATACGAATAACATAATAACAAGACAAAAATCAGCTTTGACAAAATTCCTACAAGGATAAGTGGTTAAATTATATGCCTCTAAGCAAGTAGATGTTTCAACAAAAAGAGATCCCATAATAATTTTGAGTAAAACTGGTAGGTACAAGTAGCTAAATTATACCTCAAAAGGAGCAATGCATGGGGAATTCACTTAGTGAACATCTCACATAGCATGTGCGATCATGGGATATTAAAGAATACCCTTAATTTCCAGAGATATTGACCCAAACTCTTTTTGTTGAAACCCCCTCCCAATACTTTAAACCTCCTCCCCACCCCTTTTTATACCTCAATCCTTATAAACCACCCTGCCCACCCCCACCTTAAACTCCTCATCCCCCCAATACCTGCAATATATTGGTTCAATTTTTAATAATTTTAAAATCCACAATATGAACTAACGTGATAGGATATTGGTCAACAAGTGAAGCCCCCACGGAGCAATGTTACTAACAAATATCCAATATAATATATTTTTTCAACTAGTGTGATTGTGATAGTGTCATTCCATTCTCCCTTTCTTGATAATGAGAAAACTGAGGAGATCATGTAGTGTCTAAGTATAAAAACCTTTACCTACATGATGTGAATGTTGATGGAAAGCATTTGGATCATTTCTTAATGTGTGAATCCTTCCATGATCATATAACTATGATAATTCACACTGAATAGTGATATCCCCTTCTCTCTTTTGTATATATATAGGCGAAGACTTAATAGTGTAATTGTGATATTCCCTCCTATATTTCTTGACCATGAGAAGTCTAAGGAGGTTTTTCAATGTCGATGGTTCTAATTATTTTAGGTTGGAAGCATAAAACAATGTTCATCGCCATCCACCATTGGATCTAGATAAATGACCCCAATATTTCCTCGAATATATCAAACCTTCTGTTAGCACTCGTGCTAAATTTTGAATAGGCGCCGGTGATAATGGGCTTTCAGTAAGGGGTATAGTCAGAAAATTTCTGAGCTTGACGACTTTGAGGTAGATAAAGGATCTTATCCTAAGCCTAAGAAAATAATCCAGTGACCCCTTGGCACATAAGCGGACCTGGACGAAACCAATCACCACAAGGAGCAGGCAGCATAGAGCAGTAGAGGTTGAGGATTTCGCAACAGAGGAGATGCACTGAGAACTAGGCTACAAAGGTGCATGAAATCCATGGCTTGCACACCTTGCCAATGGCCATGATCAGTTATCGACCAGATCCATGGCAAGGGCACACCCTCATGACGGGAGATGTGGGGAACATAAGATTGCGTCAAGGTATTGACCTCCGTGAGGGCCCACCTAGATCAAACAGCTGAGATATCCCATAGGAGAAGAATCAAAGCAGAGAACCTTCACGCCATCCCATTTTTCACGATGGATAATGCAGGAGATGGATGCAAAATGAAGGAGGGCCCCACAGGTTTGGACGGTAACAATCGGGAAAGAACCCGATTGACAGCCATGATTGAGGTCGCAACGAGAAGATGCGCTATAGATAAGGGAAGGAGGAAATGAAAAACCTCGTAAAGCCCCTCACTTTCGACGGCGTAGATTCATACAAGTGATTAACTACATGTGTGGAGGTTAATTAGTAGGAAGATCGCGAAGTGTGGTAGGGGCCACCTAATCAGAATGGGACAAGTGGTATCGACAGTGCAAAGTTAGATCTTGGGTCCTCATGGTTCACTACCCGACATGCATAATAAGGACAAGTGTCAAAATGATTAGTTGGAAGAGGATACACATGATCGTGCACATCATTTTTCAAGGGAGCAAGGCACTGAAATCCAGGAAGACTATTGGATCAGCGAAGTGACAAACTTATAATACACCCCTGATGAGATCTCCTTAAGTTGATTACAAGTAAGTTCGGAGGTCACTTCGGAAAACGATGGAAGTCAGAGCCTTATGGGTGGAATATTTTCCATCTTCGTGTGAGGGGATTGGATCAAGAGGCCACGTGATCATCCGTGTTGTCATCATATCACTTGACAATTACACATGTGAAGGTTCAACAAGCATGCATCAAAGCTTAACTTCCTGTATCGATATAATGCCACCATTGGAGCCATTTATAGATGTAGAGAGTCTGCATGCTGATAAAGATAGGATGGATACTCTGCTAAGGGTATTGGGTAGTTCCAATGAGATAACGACTACGACTTCTGTTCTTGATACACTTGTTTCCCAAGGCACCTTATTGGCCCGTAGGTGTTGTTTGGAAACCCAACTTCCATTGAGTCTTATTGCATCAATAGTTCCATCCATCGAGGTAAATACATTCATTGCACTGGAGATATTTTCTGATGTAGGTAGAGACCATGTTGTCTCAATAGATCGCAGTGCCACTTTGGGGGCAGTACCCAAAGTCCCTGATCCTAATAGAATTCCAACAAATCCTCCAAATAGGAACACAAACCCCGTTACTAGGGTACATAGTATCCATTTCTAGGGTGACCAATCCAGGCGAATTTTCAGACCCAGGAAGGGAGGAGCGGGAGACTTCTTCATCATTGTATCGGGCTCATATTTTTGACTTCATCTAGGATGATGACAAGTCTCAGGGAGTGTTACGCTGGAATATCCTATAGGGAGGATACGGTCCCGGTAGAAGAATATGATATGAACAATGAACCTATTAAAGGCTCAGAGTTGTTAAGAAACTATACTTCCTTCTCCAGTTCTATAGAAATAACGGTGTTACGAGGAGACCTGGATGCCAGATAAAGGACCAAACACAAAAGTAACATAAACCTCCCCACTAGCTGCGAACACAAATAGAACAAATTTCTAGAGCACGGAGAAGCACGAAGGTCAGAAGTAGCAGGGGTCACCTCGGGGATTTTTCATACTTTTCTAATAGAAGGCGTGCCAATGAAATGAGACCGTTAGTGTTGGAGCATCATTGTCAAAAAAGGTGAGCTTGTGTTCATATTTCGTGGTACCATCTTGACGAACATGCTCGTCATGGCATGTTTCTTATTTTTGGTAATAAGCTGTGGCGAATATGCCAGCTAATGTAGTTTGTTAGGATTTTTAACTTGATTATTTTGGGTTAATCCCATATTTTGTAACCTTTTTGCTACCCTATTTTGGGACGTATCCCAAGGGTGATTCACATTATAAATAGAACCTCCTCAAAGGAGGATAGAGATTGGACTAATTTTCATTTTTGAGGCCTCAGCGCCAGTTTTGTAGCTCTGCAACATGTTTGGGAAGAATTAATGAATATATTTCTCTTTGTTTATGAGATTCATCATGGTGCTTGTATTTAGTGTGTGTTCTCTCTATTTATTTCATTTTCATGTGTTATTTTCTTCCAATACATTTCTAGATTAGCATGGAGGAATTCGTTCTCAACTAAGCGCTCATGCATCAGAAATCATGTTTGTAATGTGACTGTAGTAGCTTTGACAAAATTCATCCATTGATAGGTTCTCTGTTTCAGCTGTTTCCCTTTGTCATTTTCTACTAAAGGTGTTTCAAGGGATTCATCCATTGTTAGGTGCCCCTTGCCATGTTGGGATTTTTCTATTTCCTATCACCACCGCTTAAATATATTTCACTAAATGCTGCACTTACTTTGCCTCATATCATTGAAGAGAAAACCATTGTTTGTTCCATGTTGTAATAGCCTTAAACATTTCAGGCTGTGATTCCATCTCCCAATGGTTTTGATTCTGTTTGTCTTTCCACCCTTCATTTTTTAATTGTCCTGTTACTAGCAGAAATCTAGTATTCTGTGTGCGTGTTTAAAGATAAATGTGTATGTGAAGGTTATCATGAAAAGAGAGATCCCTCTCTAACTGCCTTGGCTATAAGGAAGTCTAAATCTAATTTGAAATGGTTACCCTTGTGACTTCCTATAGCAACCATAGGAAAATTATAGGGTGCTAACATCTTGGCGTCGTTGTCGAGGACCGAATGAGCAAATCATCCCTGGGGAAAATGACATTACTTAGTTCTATGACCTGGTTGAGAAGCTAGTAATAGAAACATATTGGTTGTATATGCTCTGGTGACTCCACTCAAGGCCTTTGAAGGCGACTCCTCTGGGAACCCTGAACACCCAGAAGCTGCAAAGTTTTTCAAAGGTTCCATGGCAACTCCACTGGGGGAAATGAACCCAATATAGCAGAGCCTGGAAGGGCATGGTGAAAGATGAGGTAATATGTTTCCTTTCTCCAAGATGTCTTGTCCTTCCTGGTACATTTTTTCCTATCTTTCCCTGGGATGGTTAAAACAATTTTCCAATATCTGTCATGCTCAGGGAAAGACCCTAGACCCACCCTTGTATATCCCTCTTTAAATACTGAGAAATCCTCATCTCCCTATGCATATGACTAAGTCCAAATGCCTTCATCTATGACCCATGAGGCTCATGATGCTATCATTGAATTTGTGCAATTTCCTGAACCCCCATACAAGGACCTCTAACCCCCATCTGATTTAGAATGTCCTTCGCCCTCCTCCAAATGGTCCTCCCCAAATTCGTTGGTCAAAGGACCACCGACCACTACAACCTTTCCTTTCCCCATTTCAAAGTTTAAAGGGCCTTCACCACTCAGTGCTATAATCCCTCTCAAAGAATCTACCATAACCCTAGCAAGGGCCAAATGATTCGCCCACATACTTCTCCATGCAATCCTTGATGACCTTCCCCAGGGCTATGCTCAAAGGCTTAAAAAAATTTCTGGTAGGAAGGGGTATTTGGCTAAGGAAAATTTGGATGGTTTACAGATTGGATTGACCTAGAATAAGTGTACCATGAAGAAATTAAGGTCCGACTATTTTCCCAAAGCCTTGTTGGAGAGGCAAGGAGATGATTCACTAGCCTTCCAAACAGTTCCATCTTGGGTTATCAAGCTTTGGAGGATGCCTTCAAAGAAAGGTGGGTAGAAAATCAATACCCCAAGAGGTGCTTATCTCAATTTTATGCCATCGGGAGGGATGAGAGTGAATCTGTCCAAGAATTCTATGGAAATTTTATGAAAGTATATAGCATTATCCATTATGAGTTCATACCACCTCCTAGTGCCACCCAACTATAGTATGTTGAATCCTTTGATAGAGAATTCACCTTATGGCTCAGAAAAAGAAGTTCGGCCTCTCTGGAAGACATGCTAAAAAATACCATAGAGGTGGAGATGAACCTAACTGCTACCAGGGACAAAGGGAGGGAAGAAGGAGAAAGAAGACAGAACGAAGATCTCCCTCGGCTTCTTCCCTCTGACGCCCTGGAGACCACGACGAATGAAAGGATGAAGGCCATAGAAAGGTGGATGGAGGCATTCATGATGGACCACAGGCCTTATGTATAGATAAATTTCATAGAAAGGTTGCATGGAGGAGGTCAAGAAGTCGTAGGACCCCTGTGTATAGATAAAATTCAAGCTACCCCTGAGGACCTACAGGAACACTCAGGGCCTTCTCTGCTAATGGAAGGGGAAGAGGACGCACACCCAAAAACACATTTGCACCCAGATCCTGCTCTCCATGAAGAATATTGTTAGCAGGAGAAAGGTAACTTCCTACCCTTGTGCTTTTCCTCGTTTGATTTTCTAAAACAGAGGTTAAAAATTTCAAATCAAGCGCAGAAAATGGGGGTTAAGAATGAGGTCATGGAATTGTTTAGGATAGATAATGAGGAAAGTGGAAAAATGGCATATGATGTAAATCCTAGTCACTTCTTACTATGAGCACACAGATGAGCAGTCCAGGCCCATACAGGAGGAGTAATACAATTTATTTTCTAAAGGAAATAACCTACCTGTTGTGGGCCCTGTCTGTGGGTATTTTGAGGGGTTTTTCAAGCCCCACTGTACGAAGAATATGAAGATAGCTGCTCAGAATATGAGGGTATAAAATGGGATGTTTCTTCATGCTCTTCCAATTCAGAATACCTATGTCAAGAAGAGCGCAATTCTCTAGATTCTATTGAAAACATCTCCTATGAAATGCATGAGGAAGAACATGGCATGGTTTCTGGAATTTGGGATGAGGAAACTGAGGTTGCAGGTACAGATGGTTGTAGGTTCCCCTTGCATGATTATTTTAAAGAACATTCAAGTAGTCTGCAAGGGAAGACACAGTTGGAGCAGCAATCATGGAGATGGAAAACACCGGGACAAGTTCAGGAAAGTCATGGGTTTTATGATCCGATGGCTGAGTACATGGAGCAGCTTGGTCATGACAGGTGTATAGAAATATTTTCGAAGTTCTATCATGACCCAATGGCCACACTTGTGGGGAAACTACACGATGGGAATGATAGGACATTTATGCATGGCAAAAACCATAGGTTCAAAAATAACCTCCTATCATCTTGTTTCACATTACTAGCCTCCATCAAGCAGGAAAGAAGGGAATGCAAATGTAGTCACCTGCTTAATTGGCTTCACTTAATGTTGGAAGTCACCTGACTGGTCGGTAATACTTTTTTAAAGTAGGTTAGGTAGGATCAAATAAGCTCATCCTGGAGAGCATTTTATCTCTTCAATTTTTCATTTTTATTGTCATCTATTCATCTTTGTTTTCAGAACACGCTGGTAAGATTTCAGGAAGGAACCATGAGCCAACCCAATGGATCAGGCACATGATCTATGCAGGTTCTTTGCTACCTCACAGGGATGATAGCATCCCCAGTTGGATTCATTGTTATCACTCATGCTAAATTTTGAATAGGCATCGATGATAATCGGTTGTCAGGAAGGGGTATAGTCATAAAATTTATGAGCCCGATGACTTTGAGGTAGATAAAGGATGCTATCCTAAGCCAAATAAAAGAATCAAGTGACCCCTTGGCACTTAAGATGACTTGAATGGAACCAGTCACCACAAGGATCAGGTAGTGTAGAGTAGCAGAGGTTGAGGATTTCGCAACAGAGGAGATGCACCAAGAACTAGACTATGAAGGTGCGTAAAATCTATGGCTCACACACCTTCCCAACAGCCATGATAAGTTGCTGACCATATCCATGGTAGGTGCATGAACTCATTATTGGAGATGTGGGGAACATAATATTGCATCGAGGTCTCAACCTCTTGGAGGGCCCACCTAGATCAAACAAACGATATCTCCCATAGCAGAAGGATCAAAGGTAGAGAACCTTCGCACCGTCCTTATTTGCATTATGGATAAGGTAGGAGATGGCTGCGAAATAGAGGAGGTGTCCATAGGTTTGGATGGTAAAGATTGAGAAAGAACCCAATCGATGGCCATGATTGAGTTCATAGTGAGAATATGCATGACAGATAGGGGAAGGAGGCAATGCAAAACCTCGTAAGGCCCCTCACTTTCGGCGGCATATATTCAGTAAAGAGATTAACTAATGGATCTGATATACGTCATGATAAGGACATGCATGGAGGTTAAGCAGCAAGAATATCGTGAAGTGTGGTAGGGGGCACCTAGTCAATATGGGATAGGTGGCATCGATGGTGAAAAGTTAGATCATGGTTCCTCGCGGTTCACTGCCCGACATGCGTAATAAGCATGAATGTCAAATTGATTAGTTGGAAAAGGACACGCACGATCATACATGTTGTATTTCAAAAGAGCAAGGAATTGAAATCCAAGTCGGATGATGGATTAGCAAAGTGACAAACATCTAATCCACCCCTGATGAGATCTCCTTAAGGATATTACAAGTGAGGCTAGAGGTCACTTCGGCAAACAATGGAAGTCAGAGCCTTATGGGCGGTGTAGTTGGAATCTTCGCATGAGAGGATTGTATCAAGAGCCCATGTGCTCATCCATGTTTTCATCATATCACTTAACGATTGCACCTGTGAAGGTTTGACAAGCATGCATCAGATTTTAACTTCCCAGCTAGATATAATTCCACCATTGGAGCCATTTAAAGATGTAGAGATTCTGCATGCTAGTAAATATAGGATGCCTACTCTTCTAAGGGTCTTAGGTAGTTCCAATGAGAGAATGGCTACGAATTCTATGCTTGAGACACCTGTTGTCTGGGGTACCTTATTGGCCTGCAGGTGTTGTTTGGAATCCCAACTTCCATTGAGTCCACACACATCAATAGTTCCAGCCATCGAGGTAAATACGTCCGCTGTATTGGAGAGATTTTCTAATGTAGGTAGAGACCATGTTGTCTCGATATATTGAAATGCCAATTCGAGGGTAGTACCCAAATTCCCTGATCTTGAGAGAATTCTACCAAATCCTCTAGATAGGAACACAAACCCCTTTACCTAGGTACATAGTATCCATTTCTAGAGGTGACCGGCTCAAGCGAAGGTTTGGACCCGGGAAGGGAGGAGCCAGTGAATTCGTCGTCATTTTCTTGGGCTCATATTTTCAACTTCATCTCGAATGATGATGAGTCTCAGGGAGTGTTATGATGGCATATCCTGCAGGGAGGATACAGTCCCAATAGAAGAAGATGACATGAACAATGAACCTATTAAAGGCTCAGAGTTGTTAAGAAACCAGAATTCCTTCTCCATGTCTACAAAAATAGCGATGTTACCAAGAGACCTGGATGTTGGATAAAGGGCCAAAAACAAAAGCAACATAAACCACCCCACCAGCTGCAAACATAGACAAAACATGTTTCTAGAGCACAGAGGTCAGAAGATGCAGGGGTCACCTCAGGGATTTTTCATACTTTTGTAACAAAAAGCGCACTAACGGAATGAAAACGTTAGTGTTGGAGCATCATTTTCAAAATAGGCAATCCTACATTTAGATTTCATGGTACCATTCTAACAAACATGTGCATCATGGCGTGTTTCCTATTTTTCGTAATAAACAGTGGCGAATTTGCCACCTAATGTAGTTTCTTAGGATTTCTGACTTGATTATTCTGAGTTAATCCCATAGGTTGTAATTGTTTTGATACCCTATTTTGGGACGTATCCCGAGGTTAATTCACATTATAAATAGAACCTCCTCAGAGGAGGATAGAAGCTGGATTGGTTTTCATTTTTGAGGCCTCAACACTGGTTTTTGTAGCTCTGCAACATTTTTGGGAACCATTAATGAATATATCTCTCTTTGTTTATGAGATTCATCATGGTGATTGTATTTAGTGTGTGCTCTCTCTGTTTATTTCATTTTCATATGTGTTATTTTCTGCCAATACATTTCTAGATTAGCATGCAGGAATTCCCTCTCAGCTAAGCGCTCCTGCATCAGAAATTGTGTTTGTAATGTAACTGTAGTAGCTTTAACAAAATTCATCCATTGATAGGTGCTATGTTTCATGTGTTTCCCTTTTTCAATTTCTATTAAAGGTGTTGCAAGGGATTCATCCATCTATAGGTGCCCCTTTCCATGCTGGCCTTTTTTGTTTCCTCTCATCGCCGCTTAAAGATATTTCGCTAAATGCTGCACTTACTTTTCCTCATATTGTCGAAGAGAAAATAATTGTTCATTGCATGCTACAATAGCCTTAAACATTTTAGGCTATGACTCCATTTCCCAATGGTTTTTATTTTTTTTTTCTTTCCACCCTTCATTTTGTAACTTTCATGTTACTAGTAGAAATCTAGTCTTTTGCGTGCATGTTTAAAGATAAATGTGTATGTGAAGGTTACAGTAACAAGAGAGAGCCCTCTCTGACTGCCTTGGCTAGAAGGAAATCTAAATTTGGTTTGAAATGGTTACCCCTGTGACTTCCTATAGCAACCATAGGAAAATTATAGGGTGTTAACACCTTCTCTAGTAAATTCCCACGAGGAGAGTCCATAAAGATATAATCCATATAGTAAAGGTATCTAAGTATAGGTCAATCTCAAGTCTCAAGTTTTTTATAGTGGGAAAACTTGTCATGGTCTGTGTCTATGCATCTAGTTCTGTGTGTTCCCTCCAGGTTTCATTGCCGCTGGAGGGGGTGGCCATCCCCTTCCCCCTAAGCTCATGTCTTTCAAGATCCTGGTAGAAGCTTGAAACAAGAGGAAGATCAACCCGAATCAACAGACGTTTGTCAAGAAATTTGATAGTATACCCTCGATCAATCTCCCTGTAGAATGCCCTTGTTGGATAGCTCTTAACATTGTTTAATGAGGTCTCATTGGTCAGTTTACCAGTCTTTGTCCCTCCCCCAAGGAAATCTATGTGTGGGTATAGAGGAACTAGAAGCCTCTCATCTCGGAAGGAATACAGAGTCACTTGGTAAGCAAGGGTTACTATGTATTTTTTTTTGAAAATGTAGAAGACAGAGACCTAATCTTTCAAAACAATCCATACTTCATGGTCCCTCAAGGGATGTACCTAAACAAATGGACATTAGATTTTGATCCAAGCCAAGACGTGTCTTTAGTAGTATCAGTTTGGGTTAGGCTTCTGCACCTTCCCATACATTGATGGAACCCAAAATCTTTAGAATCCATAGGGAACAAGCTAGGAAAGTATATATACAAGGTCTAAATACGAGATCAATACTCTTATGCCAGAATATGTGTAGAACTCGACTTGGAGATAGGGATACCTAAAGCGATTAAATTGGCAGTAGTTGATTGGTTGCCTATGCAGGAGCTCAATTACAAGCAACTTCCCTTCAAGTGTAGACACTTCCATGGATATGGTCATTTTTCTCAAAGGTGAAAGAAGAAAGCAGAGGAAGAAGTCAAAAAGGATAAGGGAGAACAATGGACACAAATTCAAAAATATGATTCAGGAAATCGGGCCAATTGATCAAAAATAAGAAGAGGGGAAACTAAGTTGGGAAGTAATCCCACTAGGAAGAAGCATATTAAAGGAGTGATAGATATGAAAGAAAACACATCTCACAATCCCTTTGAAGTGTTGAGAAACCTGGAAGAACATATTTCCCCAGACCTATAAGAGGGTGAAGTCTAACAAACTCAGGATCTAATAGTGGAAGAAAGTAAAGAAAAAGATACATAAGATATTCATGGATATCTAGTAGATGTTTCCTCCTATCCAACATATGCAGAAATGATGAGAAAGAAACCCATCAATAACTCTGGTTCCTATGAAGAAGAATCCCTTGAGAGGTCTTCCAAAAGCACAAGGTGGAAATCACTTAAGGAGTTTCTAGAGGAAGAATTCGAGCGATTGAAGATGCAAGGAATTCAAGCCACTATAGAGATGTCTATTGGAAAAAATACCCTAGACACACCCCAAAAGGGAGGCCCTTCACCTTCAGTCTCTAATAAATAATGCAGATTGTCTCTTAGAATCACAGGGGGCTGGGAAATCCTTTGAAATTTGAAGCAGTAAAAGATCTTATAAAAATGGCTTCTCCCGATATCCTTTGGCTCCAAGAGAAAAAAATAGAAGAGGAAATGCTTCTCTCCTTAAGAAGAATGAAGTGGAAAAATAACATAGGGAAGGTAGTAAGTGCAAGGGGATCCTCTGGTGTACTTTCAACCATGTGGTTGGATGATACGTTCTTCCTGGAAATATCTTTTAATACTCAGCATTAGATATACACTGAACTTCACCATATCTCAAGTAAGACCTTTATTCACTCTTTAATATTAATGTTCCAGATACCTTTATAGAGAAAAAATAATGTTGGAACGCTCTTTTAGATTTTATAGACATATATATTCCCTCCAACATCATAGTGGTCATATATCTTAACATCACACTAGACCCCAAAGAAAAAAAAGGTCAAGTATGCGAGAGGGACCCCATGCAAAACATGGTGGAGAAATTAATCCAAATATGGTACCTGCTGGACTTCAGGCCAAAGAAAGGTCGGTACACCTAGACCAATAATAGATTTGGAGCGGCACATATCTTAGCTAGACTAGATCGGTTTTTGGTACAGAGCTCATTTCTGGTGGAAAAAAAATCATCTCCTCAAGCATACATCCCAAACTTACCTTGGATCATAAGCCTATTTCACTTCAGCTGGAATACGAAGAAGATCTTGGGCCCATCCCATTTCAGTTCAGTCCACTCTAAATCGAATAGGAAGGCTTCATGGTCACAGTAACAAAGTGTTGGTCTCCCCCAGTCGTAGGATATCCAAGCTATGTTTGGGAACGGAAGTTAAAAACCACTAAATTTTCCCTCAAGGAATGGGTTAAAAATTCTCTTAAGACTCCTTAAAACAACAAAAAAGAGGAAATGCAAAATTTGGTAGCGATCCAGATGGAAATGGAGGAAACATAAATGACCTCAACCACAATGTAAAATGAGCAACAATACCAGTTTAACCCTTTATGTTCCTTTCTCTAGGAATAAGAATGTTTGAGATTGAAGTCTCACAGCCTTTGGTTGAAAGTAGGAGACCGCAATACCTCCTTATTTAACCGGTAGTGTAGAGCCCGTCTCTCTCACAACCATATTTCAGAAATTTCCTCCCTAGATGGTGAAACTTTCCAAGGCTTTTCCCAGATAAAGAAGGTTGTTAAAACGCATTTTCAGTCTATTTTTAGAGAGGACGAATTGAATGATGATGAAATCACCTCCAATTTTTTTCCAATATCCCCTCTTTGGTTAGTGTCAAGGTAAATGGATATTTTTTGAAGCCCTTTTTGGAGATGGAGAGAATAGAGGTCATATGGTTTATGGATCCTAACAAGCCCCAAAACCAAATAGTTTCTCAACACATTTTTACATAGCTTGTTGGTATGTTATCATAAAATACCTCCTAAAGATGAACAAAGCCTTTTAGCAAAAATCTAAATTCGGTGGATGCACCAACTCGACCTTCCTTGCATCAATCCCTAAAGAAGTCAATCTGGAAATGTTTGAGAAATTTAGGCCAATCTCACTTTGCAACGCCTCTTAAAAAATCCTCTCTAAACTCTTAGAAAATAGACTCAAGCCTCTGGTAGGGAAATTGATCTCCCCTCTACAGGGCATTTTTGTCAAAGGGAGACACATCCTGGATAATGTGATACAAGTGTAGGAATTCATGCACTCCAACAATTAGAGACAAGAGAAAGGCATTCTAATCAAGCCTGATATGGAAAATGCTTTTGACCGGGTAAGGCTCTCATTCCTTTACAAATTTCTTCTCTCTTTTGGATTCATCTTAGATTTTGTAAACTTGATCAAACCTTGTACATATAAACCTTAGATAGAACCTCTAGTAAATGGCAGACCAAAAATTTTCTTTCAAGCAAAAAGGGGTCTTCGACAAGGTTTCCCACTTTTGTCATTCCTGTATATTTTTATGACAGATACTCTGAGAAAAAATTTATCTGCTGAAAAATAAGTCGGGATTATCTCGGGCATCAATTTAGCAAGAGGAGTAGAACCTCTCGATCATTCCCTTTTTTTGGATGATTCACTTCTCTTGGGAGGGCCTCTCTCAAGATGGAAATATCCTTCAAAGAAACTCTACAAAAATTATGTCTTATCTCAAGACCTCTGATTAATAATAGAAAGAGTGCAGTGTATGGCTAGAATACTGATCATTGAATAATCCTCTGTATTGCACACTTATTGGGTTTTACTGGTTAAGACACCTGGTATAAGATTAGATATCTGGGCCTTCCTTTAACCCTAGGCCAAAACAAACCTTGACTTTGGCTAGAAGTAATAAGCAAGATCAAATCCAAAATTGCCTTTTGGGAAGGTCAATGGCTCACATAGGCGAGGAAGCTCATATTGATTAAATCGGTCCTTTCTGCTCTGCCAATATTTCAGTCCTCTCTTCTCCTCACCCCCAAAGAAATAATGGATCGTATATATAAGCTTCTTCAAGACGTTATTTGGAGAGGTGTAAAAGGAAATCAAAATATATTGCACCTAGTTAGCTAGCATATAGTTAAAAGACTAGTTTTAGAAGGAGGCCTATAGATCAGAGACCCTAGAATGGAAAATATTTCCTTCGGAGGAAAAAATCATGTGGCAACTCTTTGTTGATCAAAGTCATCCGGTGAGTCAAATTATATTGAAAAAGTACCTCATGGGAGGATCTCTGAGAAATATGCAGACAGAAAATACTCCCAAAGGCTCAATAACTTGGAACTGATGTCACAGAGGACTTAATTTTTTCCAAAAACATATCTTCTAAATCCCATGCAATGGTAGGAAAACAATTCTATGGGAAGATAAAATCAAAGGGAATCCTCCTTTAGCTTCCACGGATTCCCTTACAGCGATCAAGCTCTAGCTCATTAATAAAGGATCCTAAAGGCTAGAAGATATCTCCTCTTGGGACGACAAATGGAATTGGGTAGCTTGGCAGTTTCTATATCTGCCTAAACGTCTTCATCCACAATAGAACTTGATGATATCAGAGCTGGCAGGTTTAGCTCCCATTCACCTTTCAATCAAGGATAAGTGGGGATGGGGAAAATACGGCACTTACACAACTGCACAAGGATTTTATTCTCTTCAATCAAATTTCTTTCCAATGCATACCTCCTCTCTTTGGAACTCCATCTAGAGTCCGTATAGTCTCCCTAAAGTAAATTTCTTCACGTGGATTCTAATGCAAAGAAGGTCTTAACTGGTGAAAACCTAAATAAGAGGGGAATTATATTCCCTCGCTAATGTTGTTTATGTAGCAAGGCCTCTGAAATGTCAGATAACCTCTTTATATACTGCGCTTTCACTCAATCATTTTGGGCGCTTATGTTACAAGGTCTAAAGGCTCCAATTCCATCGAATATTATTGTAGTCCCTCTATTCACCAGTTGGAAATATCAATATCCTGGAAGGCTTCCAATTAAACCCATCTGGAGTAAAATATGGCAATCCATACCATATTTCTTTTGGAGGAAAATATAGATGGTGAGAAATGAATGGATTTTCAACAACACGCCCTCGACTCCATCGTTGGTTGTAGCAAAATCAAAGGAATTTTTAATGGAATCTATTGGATACCAATCTTCCACCCTCAACCCCTCAACTCTTCCGATAGATCATCAATGGTTAGGCTCTTTTACACCGGTTAAAATACAAAAGGTTCCCAACAATCCTTTCATCAAACCGAAATGGCTCGAAACCTTTGGAAATTTAGTTTACTGATTGGTGGCAGAGGAAAAACAAAGCTTCATTTTTTTTCGATAGAGTGTCCAAAGGAAATCTAGGGATTGCCGAAGCAGGGGGAGTGATATACAATCCGAGTGGAACACAAGAAGCAGGTTTCAGTTGGGGCTTAAGGAAGAGCATGAACAATCAAGCAGAAATTCTTGCACTACTAAAATCCTATCATCTAGCACAGGAAGCTAGGCACAAAGACTTGAAAATTTTGTGAGACTCAGAATTCTTGATAAAATTTTTAAACTCTTATGATTACTTCAGCAATCCGTTCTTGAATGTGACACTACATAGTTTCCACTTTATCTTTCTATAATTTACCACTATCACCTCTCACTGTATCCTTCAAGATTTGAACAAACAGGCGGATTCCAAGGCTAGCATGGGATGCCACTTACCCCTAGGAATGTTAAGCTTGAATGATGGACCTGGCACACAGCATAAAATCCCATGAGCAAGCACCGAGGGGTGATACCATAGGCCCTGTAGTCGTCCTTGGTTATGAGAAGTTTTGAAATACAGGAATTGATACTCTCGGTATATATGTAATTTGGTTGATTAGGTTATGCCCAACCTCATTTTTTTTAATATATATAAATATACATTTTAGCTTTAAAAAAAGATAGGCCAAGCTCATTATTATTGCGGTACAAGATATATGGTGGGACCTTTCATATTTACATCATGTTAATTTGAAACCACTTCAAATTAGAATTAAGAGATTGTGCATACATGTAGGGGGTATTTTTCATGGTCTCTAATATTTCTAGACTGTGAATACTTAATAGTGTGATTGTGATATTCCCTTCTCTCTTTTTTTATCATGAGAAGACTAAGGATGTCTTGTAGTGCCTTACAAGTATGAAAATATTTTACCTATATGATTTCTTTATTGTGTCATGATGCCATTTTTTTAAGTTTCATATTCTATCTTGTCAATTTTAATAGAATTTTTTTTTATATTTTGTCAATATTAAAAAGCTTCATTATACATTCTTTATGTGTGGATTCTTGTATGACAATGTGCTTTGATGAAATTCTTTGATTTGTGCATGATGAAATATTCACATGCATAATACTAAAGGAAAGCATATGGATCCATTTTTAATGTATGAATTCTTCTATGATCATATACCTTGAATTCTCTTCAAATTAGCATTGAGATATTGTGCATACATGCATGTGGTATTTTTCATGATCTCTAATATTTATAGACTCTAAAGACTTAATACTGTGATTGTGATGTTCCCATCTATTTTTCTTAATCATGAGAAGACTAAAGAGGTCATGTAATGGCCTGCAAGTATGAAAACATTTACATGTATGATGTGAATGTCGATGGAAATCATCTGGATACATTTTTATGTGTGAATTCTTTAATGGTTGTATACCATGAATTTGCTTCAAATTAGTGCTCAGATATTGTGCATACATGCATGGGGTGGTTTTCATGGTCTCTAAGATTTCTATATTGTGAATACTTAATAGTGTGATTATGATATTTCCTTATCTCTTTCTTGATCATGAAAAGACTAAGGAGGCATTGTAGTGGCCTGGAAGTATGAAAACCTTTACCTGTATAATGTCTTTATTATTCCATGATGCCTCTTTAATTAGTTTCATATTCTAAATCGCCAATTTTAATAGAAATTATTTTGTTGTACCTTGTCAATTTTGAGAAGCTTCATTACACATTTTATGTCTGGCTTATTGTAATGATAATATGCTTTGATGAAGTTCTTTGATTTATGCATGATGGAATATTTACATGCAGAACATTAAAGAAAAAGATGTCATTGCGGAAACTATGAATATGAAAACATTGATGTTGAATATGTTCAATTATTGCTAAGCACTGGTATTTCAAATAATGACTAAGTGAGTGCATTCGATTTTGTTATTTCAATAACTATGCATTTTTTATATTATAATTGTAATCTTTGTTTTTACTGTTTATGTATACTTTTTTTTACAGTGCCCATCAATATTTCAAAAGGATTTGAAACACTTCATGAGATAAATAAAATGAGAGTATTAGATTCATATGGCGGTGCTATTTTCGCGTTTGGACAAATTCACTCACTTTCTACAATCCATGGAGTAACATTGAGTCCTGAATATTCTAACGTCAATATTATTAAGGTCACAAGTAGAATTCCCCTTCCTAATGAAGATAAACTAGACGGATGTATTAGTTTGAAGGAGAAGGATGAAAGTTTAATTCAATGGATATTGAAATATTTGGAAAATTCATCGATATAGATTTTTTTCATGTACTTATCGCAAAGTTTGATGTTGTTAAGAGTATGAAGTGACAGTTTTTTTCATGGACTAGTGATGGTTATTTGTCATGGACTCGTAGTAGATAAGTGATCATCATGGGTCATTGTAGGATATTCAATTGGAAACTCAAATATATTGTTGTATTTGACTTTGTATATAATATTTGCATAGTTTAAATTCTTTTTGTTTGTACTTTATATTATTTAGTGTTGTTTATTAATGTGAATTTGCATGTTTATATGAATTTAATATATTTCCACTAGTGATTCACATGCGTGATAGAGCTTAGTTTATTATAGTATTGTTTAATGTATGTTTATTCATTGCACATATGAAAGTTATATTTATTGTTTAAGTATATAATTTGTTTCATTGATATTATATCAGCATCACTATTGTATGACATTTTTTTAATTAATTCACATTATATTAATTTATATTGAATAATAATGATGAAAAAATGAATATAAAATAACTAAATTATTAATAAAAACAAGAAAATGAAACTACCAAATGAGAAATAAATATAATTTTTATGCAACTACAAAATTAGTAATAAATATGATAAATATGAAACAACTAAACAAGTAATAAAATATATAACAATAATAATTATATATGCTACTATTATTTTAGTCGCATTATAAGGGACTATGATTATAACATGACTAAATATACAAGTAAAAATAATAAAAAGATACTAATTAAATCAACTAATAAATATGCTACAAGATGACAACAATTAATGACTCATTAAACTAGTAGAAAATTTACAAAATAAATAACCAATGACTAATTAAAATAGTAAGTATACTACAAAATGGTGACGGACCAAATAAATGAGTAAATATATTGCAAGATGATGAATCAAGTCAACCAATTAATTACTGAGCGAGATACTACTAAAATTTAGTTGTGTTACAAGGAACTGGTATTATACTACCGTTAGTCACCTCCTAAAAAATAGTAGCTTATATACATGTTTTGGTTTTTTTTTTCGCACAAATAGGCCATTGTGTACTTGTGTTTAGATGGTATAATAGGTTGTTGTTTCCATTTCTCAAACAAACATGCAACGTTTCTCCAATAAAGGGGATTTTCCACAACTTCCATATGGTAATGCATTCTCTTATAAAGAAAAAACTACATAAACATCCTTGAGAGGAAGACAAAAAAGAAATAACTCAGATGTTAAAAATACTAATACCAACTAAGTTGGAAGTGAACTATACAACATAAATTTTCTCTAACAACATTTGCGTAGGGTTTACTCATTATATCACAATTTCCTTAATCATCAAAATCAATAGCTACTTCAGAATTAATAAATTTATAGACATTCAATGTAAATGTACATTCCACTTATGCAATGGAAACTTGTGGCTTGATCATGTGAAGGTATACCACATTTCCATGATAAGTCATTTCTTGACACATCAACCTCATGAACAAGTCATAGATTATAATTCGTTGAAGTGGGAAAAAAATTGGAGATTAAAATTTCCTTCATAGCCTAATTATCAACCATAAATACCCCTAATAAAAGAATTGTCATATACAGCCAAGTATTCCAGATTTTGCACCCGCAAATCCCAAAAGGAAAAGACCAAAGAACAATTTACAGCCTAGATTGAGGAATTGTGGGTTTTGGTACTCCCTAATTTTGTGAGGTTTGGTGGGTCTTTGAAGCTACCTAGAACCTTGGAAAACCCTTAAATAACCTTGAACTATACCCCTTTGTATTTTTACCTTCATCGAATTCGGGCTAAAATGAAATTTTCCTAGTTGTTTTAGATAAAGGGTATCAAATTCCCTTGATATATTTTGGGATATCCATATTTTCTAAATGAAACATCCAACGCCACACTATACCCAAAAAGTATGTTGAGTGAATACCTATTGCTTCACTCTCATAAAGCTTCACATAGTATCCATCACTGATAACATTGAAAAAAGGAATGTTTCAAATGTTGGAAATGATTTGGAATGGATTGGTCATGGGACAATGAAGGTGAGTGTTGATAGCCAACCGTTCAAATTAAAATGATTAGAGGATTGAATGAATGAGCTACCATGAAATCCCATGAAATTTTTGGGTACAATGCAACCTTGTTGATTACACTTGAATGAGTGGAGGAGTGAATGAATAAAGTGGCCATGATGTCCCATGATGTTTGTGAGTAGAATGCAACCCTATTGATTACACTTGGGATGGTGGATGTGAAGGTGAGTGCTAAGCACCTTAGTGCACAATAATAAATTCCGTGGTAAAGTATTTAAATTGTATTCCACCCAGAATGCCCTTGGATTCAAGGTTGTCTAAGTAATCTACCACATCATTTAATATTTTGCATTACCGTTCTTAACATTTGTCATGGTGCATGGCCATGAACATTTAACTATGCCTACAGTGTGGGCATAAACATTTTCCAAAATATTCTCAAAATTTACAACGAATACATACTTTGGAGCATGGGATAAGGGGTTTTTATTCCATGCCTTTATTTGAGTAAAAAACTAACGAAAATTTTCCAATGGAAATGAGTC
This sequence comes from Pseudotsuga menziesii, assembly GCA_001517045.1. Classification (NCBI taxonomy): domain Eukaryota; kingdom Viridiplantae; phylum Streptophyta; class Pinopsida; order Pinales; family Pinaceae; genus Pseudotsuga; species Pseudotsuga menziesii. Next base: position 32,788 of record LPNX010815720.1, on the reverse strand, counting down.
CAAGATTAAACTTTTTGGTGATTTGAAACTACAATATCACTACTCTAAATCCACCCAAATGTATTAAAGGACAAT